>CP137676.1:21402684-21726139 GCA_037976565.1 Mesocentrotus franciscanus
CAATTAGTTAATGCAATGTCACAATCCTGCCCGCCTCACCGTCACTGAAGCCATGAAAACTCACGTTTACAATAAATTCGAAAAGGCGGATTTTCTTTTTGTTATTAAGGGACTGGAATTAAGTCGGGGGATGTGCCAGATATAAATAAAGAATTTTGATTGATATAGACACAAATACGCATACACCACCACCCCACCACCACCATGATCATCATGATCATCATGTCATCATGATGATCAATAACTACAACAACTACAGCACCACCATCATTTCAACATCATGCATATCCACCACTATTGTCACTATCATCTCCATCATCTGCAACTGCACCATCACCATCACTTTTATATCAATGCAAATACACTCACTACTATCACCCTCATCGCATCATTATCATCAGTATATCATCAGCATCATCATCATCATCAGTTCAATGTCATTTCACCATCAAAGGGCATCACTATCGTCACTATCATTACCCATCGTCTTCATTATTAACATCACTTTTATAGCAATGCCACTGAATCCACTGCCCTCATCACCGTCACCACAACCATGTCACTACCAGACCATGAACACCAACTCGATTATATCACCATCACCATCCATCAGTATCATAACCATGTTCATCATTATCACCATCATCATCATCATCATCATCATCATCATCATCATCATCATCATCATCATCATCACCACCTCCACCACTACCACCGTCTTGTCACCATCATAACCACCACTGTCGTCACAATCATCCCCATCATCTTCATCTTCATTATTACCATCACTTTTATCAATGCCACTACATTCAATGCCATCGTCACACTCATCTTTATCATTTTCACCTTCACCATCACCGTATATTCGACCACATCCACTACCGGCGTCTTTATCACAAATAATGTCACCAATATTGTCACCATCATCCCCTTTATCTTCACCATCAACATCACTGCACCCACTGCCATCATCAACGTCATCGCCACCATCATTTCACTACCAGACCATCAACACCATTGCGATCTTATCACCATCACTACCAGCATCATAACCATTAGAATCATTTATTTTATTTATTCACGATTTCTTTCAACAGGGTGGTTTCATTCAGTTCCACTGGAAGCCAGTGGACCTGCTTTTCAAGAAAACCCTGCCAAATACAATAACAGTATAAAACATAAATGTAAATGTAATAATACAATCATTAACAATTAACAATTGTACGTACATGTGAAATATCAACTTAAACATATATCTTTTAAAATAACACTATTTGAATCATACAACATTTATTATCAATTATTTATTAAAAAATAGAAATACTTAATTATTACACTAACGAAACCACGCCTAAAACAAAATAAATAAATAGAAATACTAAAATAATTACAGAAGGAATAGAGTAGAGTAGGCCTATTGCATTTTTTTTAAGTTATCGATATAATTTTGCAGCCGCATTAACTGGTTACAGTACAAAATCCAGAGTTTCTATGCCAACAAATATTCATGTACGCCACATCAACTAGTGGATGTCGAATGAAATTTTCTGAAACCAGACTGCCATTGATCTGATAATGAAAACTGTGTAAAATACGAATATAATTGTGTATGAACAGCTTTTTCAAATATTTTAGATAATATAGGCAAAACTGATATAGGTCTATATTTATTCAGATCATTCTTTCCATTACTTTTATAGATTGGTATAATCTTAGCAAGTTTAAAGTCAGAAGTTATTTCAGATGTATGAAGTGATTTATTATACAGTTTAGTCAACGGTTCAGAAATGACATCTGCAGCTAATGTTAAAAGTTTAGGATGCATATTCACATGCAGTACCAGCAGATTTACAACAATCGATATTCCTTAATTATTTTTTTCACAAAATCCATTTCTAAATCTGTAAATTTAAACACATGAGGGACTTCTTTTATAGACATATTATTCATTGTCCCGGTCGTATTCTGATGGTCATATTTATCACATACTTCATTAAATGATTTGTTAAAAGCGTTCGCTAAATCTTTGTCCTTTTATATATAACACCATCAATTAAAACACCATAATTATCACATTTTTTTACCATCTGGCAGTAATTCATTCATTATCCTCCATGTTTTCTTCATATCATTATTAGATTCATTAAAGTGTCATTCTAATGCTTTCTTAAAAACTTTTTATTCAAGTTATTTGCTTTATTTCGATAATTTATATAGCTATCCCAATATTCTAATCTGTGGGCTTCTTCAAAAAATATTAATTCTGTTACTTTTCGTGTAGTATTTATCTTATCAAACTGTTTTTGTTTTAATTATAATCTCGTTCCCTAGCCAGAGTAAGATATTCATCTGTTATCCATAGAGCACCTTTAACTTTTTCCTAACGTTTACAGCTATTGATCACAACATCCCTAACAATCAACCAACCTGCAGCAGGTATATATCTATATATGCCTACAGATGGTGATTTATTTAATCATGGTCCTAATTTTAGGGTTTCGTTAACATGTGAAACAACGCACAGGGTGTAAAAGGCTCTTCCCGCCAGTCATGGCTGGACAACATCACATTTAAATTCCTGTTAATGGGGGCACTGACACTCTACAGTTGATGAACATGATACGACGCTGGTATAGCTTACACCGTTGTAAGCTTATATCTATGAACAAATCCTAAATCTTCTTACGGTTGTCACTGTGTAACTTATATCCACTATTTCGTATGCTTTCAAGTTAAAGTTAAACCCGACTCGAGATCTAAGCTCGATTAAATTCTAGTTTTACAATGGGACAAGTTAAAAAAACCCTCTTTAAGTCGCTTGGCACTTTTTGATGTAAGCTGCTTATACTTGCGTGCAGTTACATCACCACTATAGTTGCACTTAAATGCAGTGGCGGATCTACGGGGGTAGGGGTTTAAACACCCCTTGGGCTGCCAAGTGAAATTGTGATGTGCATAGAAAAACGCCATCATGTGTCCAGACCCACACAGTATCCGCATCGTCATTGGGTCAACCCCCTTACCAAAAAATACGTTATCATGCACTGCTTTTTATGGTCTCCATGGTGTTTAGATGCCAGAAAAACATCACTTACGAGGGTTCAAAATAGGAAACAAAAATCGGCTCGCCGCTTCGCGGCTCGTGGACGATGCTCTGCATCGTCATTGGGTCAAACACCCCCCTTAGCAAAAAGCTAGATCCGCCCCTGAAATGCAAAGTGTTACTGCAGATGACCCGAATAAGACCGTAAGTGTCACGATCAGTTTCGTTCGTATATGAATTATAGGTAATGCACAACACTTCGCGTTTGTCTGCGATTAACTGCAGCCCATTACTGGATTTGATATTTATTATTTAAAAAAAACAACCCCAAATGGGAAACCCAAACCCTTCTCTGTGTACCACGATGATAGTATGATTGTATAATATAGACTTATGCCAATTGTCTATAATACAAATGTATGTTCCTTAATATTTGTCAATAATCTATAGAATTTAACACATTACGTGGCTACCTAAACTGTATAACTACCATGTTGATTTTTAAAAGCTATTTTTGATAATTATATTTTGACGTTACGTGCACGTGCCCTGCATGGACCATTCATTATTTCCAGATCTGGGCTTTTCTTATGATGTTCTTCTTTCCTTTGAATTTCTTTGTCATAATGTCTCTATTCCTTTATTGCTTCTGAAGTATTAATAAAGTAATGCACCAACAACATTCGGTTTATATCAATGGCAAATTGGCTAATTTGAAAAAAAAACCTGATGCATCTCAAGGCCCCGTCTTTAGTCCTCTATTATTTGTTCACAAAAGGAGGCTAAAACTAATCTTGTTTATACGATCAGAAGAACCCATCGACAATTAATCACAGATTAAAATGCGCCACTATCCCCTGTCAAACAGGGGAATTAGACGAAGCATGAACAAGCAAATTTCTTATAAAAATCTCCAGGAAAAAAATTTTGAACAAAAAGCATTATTATATCAATAATCATTTCACCCTAACGTTATTTTGTTAAAATGGCATTTTCTGACACACACCACGTACGCCACTTACAAGAAGGTCTGCAAGATTAGGGCGTTTGCTCTTGCGAACCTACTGTTTTGTGGACCTTTGGCTTCGTGATCTTACAGTCACCTGGGACGTTTCCGACCATGAATTGGTGGTTGCATGGGGGCTAAATCCTAGTGACCGGATAATACCGCAAAACCAACTCCAACTTCATACCAAACCGATCTCTTTATAGTAATGTAAGTGTTTGTAATGTTTATTGTCGGTCTGTTGTCGGTCTCACTAGTATGTCTTCATCAGCTCGAGATTGCCAAATAGCCCGCTATTTCTGATTTGGGAAATAAGCCCGAAGTTACAAATCGCGTCTCATCTCGAGCTTGAGAAATTAGCTCGAGATATTTTGCTAAGCGTTCGCGCATAGTGCGAGTCTTCGGGCTGGTGAAGACGCACCGGACAATTAGCGGGATATTTTGCCAAATAGCGGGATAGTTTGCAAAATAGCCCAAGATATCTTGGGGTGACTATCTCGACCAAATATCCCGCTAATTGCAACTGCGGGCTGATGAAGACGCAAACTAGCTGGATAATTTGCGATCGGGATAGTTAAAATAGCGGGTTATTTGGCAATCTCGAGCTGATGAAGACGGATTATAGATACGTATAATAAAAAACTATTTCCCCCTTCGATATAATGATTATATGATAAACCGGAAACACTCATTTTTAAGTTAAGTTATTTTTAAGTTAATTCTAAACAAGCTTTTCAATGTCCTAATTATACTTACAAAAATGCCTAAAGGGTAAATCAGATGGACATCGGGCCTTATTCTATGCTACCAGATAGAACGAACTAGCCCTTGTAATTAACTAGTGCTTTTTAAATTGCAATAAATGATTATCCTGGACGTCTTTTTGTTTATTTCGCCTTTATGTCTTCATGAAAAGATTGGTAAACGAATTTACACTCCTACTATATACATGGAGATCCATTCTTTTATTAGGCACCAATTCTTTTTGTTTTTTCTTCTTCTTTTTTTTCTAGTTAAACAAGAATGAGCTCTAAAGTAGGGATTTCAATTACCTTTTTATTTTAGAGTCTATTCCACTATTTTTACCGTGAATTTCTACTCCAAAACGAACGATCCCTAATATGATTCTTAAAATTGTATAATTCCACTCCTACAAATTCTAGAGAGCACTGTGTTTGACAATTTGGATGCGATAGTTTCATTGGCTCGTCAAAGGAACGGAACGATATCCTTTATCATACAGGACCTAGACCTATAGCAATATTTGACCAGTCTTAATTTCTTCTTTCCTCTTTCTAAAGTAAACTTTGAGAGCAATGGCATGGCAGTTCTGAATAAGCTTCTAAAACAGAGTTTTTAAATACACAGGGAGTGTTTTGTTTGTTTCCTCTCAGTCACGTTTGGGCGTTCTTTTTCAATGTCTATACCCTAGAATTAAACTTTGCGTAAAGTGGCGGATCAAGGGGCACGCGAGCACCCTCCTCCCCGAAAACAAATCTGTCATACCTTGGCCCCGTCTTATAAAGAGTTGTGATTTATTCGGATCAATCGCAACTTGAAGTTTATCGCAACTCCTATGTCTTAAGTACACAGTTATGATTAATTGTAACTTGCGATTGATTGAAATCAATCGCGACTCTATAATACAGGGCCCTGAAGAAGACTTTTGTTTTGATTGTCAAAGATTGATTGGACTTGTGCCCCCCTCCAGAGGCCAGAAAATCCTGGGTCCACCACTGACATAACACACTAATGAGTCAGTCAACTTTATAAGGAGTGACCATCACGATCTCGATGGGAGTAATAAGCATACACTTGCTCTGTTATACATGTACCTTCATAAATATTCTTTTAACTTTGTTTACATTTCCCAGTAGAAGAGAAAAATGGGGACAAAAACTGAAAAAAAGATAATAATTTTATTCATATAAAAAAGTAGATATAACAGATACAATCATAACATCTTAAAACACTGACGTGATAAGATATGGTCACAATCATCATACACTGCCTCGACTACTCTCGAACATCCTGCATGTCCACGGTAGCTTGTATAAAAATCCGGCGTAGCATTGGTATTTGCAAAAAGAGTAAAAGTGCATGAGCGCCAGGGGAATGGAGCCGGAGCACATTTATCAAAAACAGGCGCTGCACGAGCATTAAATACATATCTAATCTCCTTATTATTGGGGGGGGGGGGTAAGAAGTCCCCACCCCAATTGCGAGAATGGAAGAATAGACTTACAACCAACATTTTTGTTTACCTGATTGGCTCATATGACCTCCGGCGTAGCTATGGGTGCCCCTCTCTCATATCGGATGGACAAAGAGAGAGAGAGAGGGGGGAGGGAGAGAGAGAGGAGGGAAGGGGGAAGAGATAGGCGGGGGATAGAGAGGAGGGAAGGGGGAGAGAGAGAGAGAGAGAGAGAGAGAGAGAGAGAGAGTAGGGGAGCAAGCATAATCAAAGAAAACGTATAATTAATGCTTTGAGACATCCAATATAGAGTACATTACGACGAAACAGATATACTGCCCTTCCGAAGGGCTGACCACATAGCCTCCACAGGTCTTACGTCATGGACACGAACTATTTTTTTAATTATCCCAAATAATGACTAATTTATCCATTCAAAGAGACAATGAAAAACAACAGAGGGAATCAAGGATTTTCTTGCGGAGAGAGGGACGAGGCAAAAATCCGAAAGCTCCTACAAAAGGGGTTTCACAAAATACATCGCATGTGAGCTTTAGAGCACAAATAGAAACCCCTTTTTACCCCTTTGTATACTGAAGGTATATGGATGTCAAATTGAACATTGTCGGAGGTCATGAGCCCCCTGATATGATATCATTTGCCCATTTTGCACCGCCCTGTAGTCAGTGTCACCCACCCTTTACACACTAGCATTACGAAGGGATATGTGTAATGGGAGGGGGCGGGGATGACAGCATGATTTTGAATGATCAATCACTGACCTTGATTTATGAGAAATATATATTTGAGAAGATTAATTAGGAACGAACTAGTCTTAAAAAAGTATATGTTCAATTTCATGAAAACTGTAAATCAACGAATACGACCAATTTTCTATGAATATTCATCAGCCTTTCCAGTTCATGATTTTTTTTGTATCACCTATGTATGATTGTCTTTTTGCGATAATGTCACAGTAAATCTGAAGTGTATTTAACGATCTCTAAACCACAGACCGATAACATTATTTTGTTCTGTACTTTTGTGTGACAAGATTTACCCTTTTTCCTGGGTTCCTGAATTGCCTTTGAAGAGATTGAACTCCACAATAGAAGCATTGAACACATAACCCCTGTTACGTAATAAATAAAGCCAAAGCAATCCACGCCACTCAGTCTGTGTGCATGGCATGCTTGAAGTATTTTTTCTATCCCCCAAAACCGATGTCACAATGTCACTTCACTCTCTCACTGTTTTCACTTTCACTTTTCCTTCTGTTTTTATAAAAGTAGACTTGGGGCAATTCTTTAAAAACTCAAGTCATTTCAATGTATCATTCGCCTGTTAGCAGAGTTTAACCAAATTTACTGGTATTAATTTCTCGTTCAATTCAAAGCGTAATGTATCTATAGGTCTTCTATATAGTATATGTCAATTTTAGTCCATAAAAAAGAATGAAGTGGTGTACAATTAATGTCGAGATAAAGCTGTTTAAAAACATAGCAGAACAAACCCATATACACTTATCTTCCTGGTGCTCAGCTTACTGAAAAAAAATTCACGTCAAATATTCACGTCTGCGTGTCCCTTTTGGAAGACGCAGACGTGAATATTTGACGCAGATTTTCCAGCCGATTTTTCACGTTTGCGTGTCCCTTGAGGGCCATTGAGTACAGAAAAAGGAAAAAATTACCAAACAAAGGTATACGTCAATTTCTTTGATTTTCACGTCTTGGACGTAAAAGACAAAAAATTTGTTGCATAGCTGTACGTCAAATTTTTTGATTTTCACGTCTTGGACAAGTTGGACGTAAAAAACGAAAAATTTGTTGCATAGGTATACGTCAAAGTTTTGCGTTTGCGTGTCCCTCAGGAGCCACCATATTTATCTATTCAGATGTTATTCAATGTAAACATTTTCTTTTCTTTTCCCTCTTGAAGTATTACTCTGGTATTTCCCCCTTAAAACGGTATTTTACTTTTAACTCCACGACTTATATATTGACCTACACGTATATTTTATAGTTAAGTATCCAATCATCAAAACTCTTACAACTCTAATGTTATGATTAAGGTCCCAGTCTTTCTACAGTGTGCTTCTATACTTTATTTTTAATTTTTTTAAATACTTGTCATTTTGATGTTATCTCCGACCTGCAGTTTTATTTTACCAGAATTTGAATTTTCATAAATGAATTTTCTTACAATGTTTATACGGCCACAACGGAAACATCCTTCCACTGTGAAGGTCTTTAACCGTGTATGAATATACCAATCAATCAATCAATCAATCAACCAGTCAATCTGTGTTGTAGAATATGGCGATATATTTCTCCATATTTCCATCACTGACATCGGAATACAGATTGCATTTTAATCATATTTGTTAAAAACCTATTAGTAATGATTTGCCGTTTTTATGAAACCTTTACTGGGGTTAGATAGAAGGGAAGTGGTGACGGGGGAAATATTCTTGATATGCGTCGACATGCTAGGAAGTGGGAAAAGGTAGGAGATGGGAAGATCGGCACCAATGTTCATTCTTACAAATAATTTTGTCCTGCATGAATCACACACATCCCTTGAATGCTGATGGAATAAGGTTACATGAATCCCCATTGAAAGCAATGCTTTCGTAGAATGCAACTGAACGTTCTAATTTCAATAACTTAACTTTTTTTTATAATTTACGTGTTGTGTCTTGTGGTGTGTCCAGTTCATGGCAACGAGGCCATACTTACATTAAAAAGTACTACCTCAGTCACACCGCCAAACCGACTGATTTTTGGCCATAGGGGGTAATATAATAGTTTTTTGGTCTGGGGTCGGTCTGGGGTCGGTCTGGGGTCGATCTCGTTGGTGTGACCGAAGTATTAATCATTTAAACTTTAAAAGTGTACAATTTGTTCTTAAATGCCCCTTTTTAAGTGCTTTTATTTCAAAACTTGATAAAATGCGTTTGCAGGTTTATTAGAGATAAAGCGGAAACTTAGGCATTTAAAATCGAAGTCTATAATACCTCAGATAATGAGAAACCTTTATTATACCCATTTCCAATTCAGACCAGACCTGTGCCACGGGGATTATTCCATAAATTTCATTGTAATCCCCGATTGAATACAAAACTACCGGTAAAGCGTTTAGAAGCAAAGATATATCATGAATTGGTTGTTACAAAGAAAAACATACAAGCGCATAGCAGAGGTTAAGTACTAGATAACGCCGCGAAAAGTAGTCTCTCGATTATATGACACTTCTACCCTGGACACAAAAACGAGACCGATACCAAACCGACAAAAGGCCGAACAAAAGATTGCATTACACAGAATGGTCATGAGTCGATTGGTTTCGTGTCGGGATGGAGTCAGCTTGGCGGTGTGACTGAGGTATTACATAACAGAGTTAGATTTATTTTCGCGCTGTCTTTCTTCATAAGCTTCTCAGAGGGACATTGGGAGAGCGCGGGATAATAGATTCACCCCTGTCTTGAAGAGTACCTGTTCTTAGGCTACTTTTGTCGTTTACGTTCCAACTCTTCTCTGAGGCAAATATCGTGCCTGAAATGTTATTACATAATTATCATTAAGAGTTCCTGACAAATAAGGACATTTTCTGACGCTGCACCAATGTTGGCAAAAATTATACCAAAGTCGTACCGACAAAACCGTCACAGGTCGATAACAACCCCCGCCCACCTAGAAATAAATGAAAGGATCGTATGTTTATTTATGAAGTTTTACAAAGTTTTTTTCACATCACAATGGCGTGAACAGAACTCAAACTCAGCTCAACTCAACTCTATCCACCTACCAAACCCATGCATATTGACAGACATTTTCATCAATCACAAAAACCACTTTTATTAGCTCGACTAAATGATCGTCTATACCTCACAGTCGTATAAGAAGTATATAGCAATGTACCATAGGACCACTTTTTCCAATTCTAAAATGCAAACAAATCTTTAATTTTTGTGGCTACCTGTGCAATGAAATCCTCACGATAAACTCCCTCAGCACTCTCCCAATTACTCTACAAGCCATATTGCAATGAAATGTTCACGATTGTCTCATTTCTGTTCATATGGTAGTATTGGTAGTATTAAGTCTAGTTCTATGTATGAGGCGAATTAAGTTGCAGGTTGCCGGGGGATAACTATCATGACTCCGTCTTCACTATTCATTGCATTTCTGTTGCTGTTACTGCTAGGATAATTGGTAATATCGTTGTGAGAAAAAAGTGAATGAAGCGGTACACCGTTGTCACTAGAAAGTGGTTATAGTCTATGCCAAGTCAAATTGCGAAAACAAAGAGTTCTAACGTGGCGTGCCGAGCCGTTGTGTCGACGTGAATTGCCAAGGTGTGGTACCGAGGCATGGTGTGTGTGTGTGTGTGTGTGCCGAGATGGGGTAACGGGGCGAATTGTCGAGGTGGGATGACGAGGTTAGATGTCAAGATGTGGTGCCCAAATTTGGTTTTAATATATGGTGCCGATGTTTGGGGCCGGGGCAATATGTCGAGAGTGGTGCCGATGGGAGGTGTCGAGATAGGTGAAGAGGTGAGATGCCGAGTCGGTCACATGTTGGGGTGCTGAGGTAAAGTGTCAACCTGGGGTTTCGAGGTTGGGTGACGAGATATATGTCGAGGTAAGGTGTCGAGGTAAGGTGTCAATGTAAGTTGCGGAGGGAAGGTACAGAGGTTAAGTGCTGAGATTGTGGTGCCGAAGCAGGGTGGCTAGATGGGATGACGAAGTGACATCAGTGATATGCGAAGGGGGTAACAATCTAAAGCGTATTCATGCGTACAGAAACATCCAATGTGGGGTGTCAAGGCGTTGTTTTAAGATTAGACGCCAGGAAGAGGTGCTTACACAGGTAGGCCTTGAAGGTGTGGTTTTAAAGTGAAGTGCCAAGATGCGGATCAAAAGTATGATCCCGAGTTGAGGCGTCGACGTGGGGTGGTAAGATGAGGTGACAATGGAAGGTGCCGAAGTGCGGTGACAAAGTGGAATGACGAGATAAGGGTACAAAATAAGTTGCCCCCATGAGATGCCGAGATAGGGTGACAAAGTGAAGTGCCAATGTGTAATGCCGAGTTGACGTGCCGAGGTGAAGTACCGACGCAAGGTGACGAGATGAGGTACCGATGTTAGATGACGAGGTCGGGTGTCAAAATGTATTGACGAAGTGGGGTGACAAGATAGATTGACGAGGTGGGGTGAGAAAATAAGGTAACAAATGAGGTAAAAATGTCAGAGGAAAAAATTCAAAGGTTAAAATGCCAGAGGTAAACACAAAAATGCGATAGAAACAAAAAATTGAATGCTTATACTCAATTATCAAAATGAATCAAATCATTTTTTTGGAGGGGGGAGTTGTAGCCCTTGTAAGCCTTCTACTTTTAACCATGCCTTCTTCATACCTGTAAAATAAATTATTACGCTTAATAACCTAAAAATATAAATGCGCTACATGTTAACATTTCCACCCCCAAGGTCTCCATTTTTTCCGGACTGTATACGATACTGGCTGTTGAGTGGAAAAGGCATACCGATACGCGTATGAACGTTCCTTCATATGAAATAACAATCGGCACCTTGCGCATACATGCGGTTTCCCGACAGAACGATATTCGACTTCATGATACAAGTCGTGGTACATTATGAAATTCGGTGGGAAAACATTCGATATTTTAATGAGATTATTTTTTCAGCAAAAAAAAAGTTATCAAAAAGACTAGGAGGGTGATTGACTTAATACTAAATTTTAATAAATTATTATCTCCGATGCTATCAATATTGGATTCCAATTATGAGTTCGTTTGTAGGTCTGGTGACATTTTTACCTTTGGCATTTTTACCTGGCACCGAGTACCAACGCATCGAGGTTAGGTGACGGGCTGGATTGACGAGGTGAGGGTAATAGAAATGTGGTGCCTAGGCTAGGTGTCAGCTGTCAACCTTAAATACCGAATTGAGACTTAGAGATTAACCATCAAAGTAAGATGCAAAGGCGAAGTGCCCGGGCGTGGTGCTGAGGATGGTTATAGAGGTGTAATACCGAGATCAATTATCGGTGCAAGGTGCCGAGGAGTGGCGTCAACGTAAGGTGTTGAGATGAATAGTTGATAGAAATGTGCCCTGGCGAGGTACCGAGCAGAAGTACGGAAGTGGATTGCTGAGGTTAAAAGTCCATATAACGTGCCAAAACGTATCAAAACGTGTCAAATTGCAGAGATGTGCTATCCAGACGAATAGTTGACATGAGATTCAACAGATGTTGCCAATTTAAGGTGCAGGGGTGTAGTGTAAACGTTAAACGTCGACTTCTAGCATTGTCATATGTAGCACTGCAGCCGTAAATAAAACAAATTTCAATAGAAAGACGGTTAAAAAAAAAAGATATTTCACTTTATATGTAGCATTGTTCATATATTTTCATTGTAAAAATGTAACCTAATCGGATATCGCAAGTTTTTACGTAAATCATGTTGGACCTGAATACACTCAATGCGTTAGTCGACACCCCAATAGTGGACTGAAACTTGACAATGTTCGTACACTATGGTTTTTCTACAGGGATTCTTTCTTTCTCTTCTTTGGTTATGATAGAAAGATTTGGGTTTGTTTTAATAATTTACCTATACTCATATTAAAAGAGCACGAAGTCTATGCAAACAACATACTGAACATTAAATTATTCACATTGTGGGGAAACAATTGTATAATCGGTGGCCTAATATATCTAAACGGATAAAGTGTTCTATCTGTTGTTCAGTATACTAAAAATGAACTTATGCTAAAGATTATCACTACACATCGATGCTCATTAGGGGCGATGTTTTATGGAATCTAGAGGAGAAGAGGTGTTTCATCGAGCTCAAGAAAAGCGGGTGTTGCTTCAAACGATTAGAAAGAGACAGAAGAAATGGCTTGGACACATCATGCGGCATGATGACGGCTTGATGATCAGAGTCCTAGAAGGTCGTCTACATGGAAAGAAGATGAGGGGAAGACCTCGTATAGGCTTTCTAGATGATTTAATCGCAGAATGTGGGGCAACAGGATATGAAATGCTGAAACGGATGGCTAAAGACCGAGGTACTTGGAGAGACACTTGAAGTAGAACTCTGATTGGGTCACTGAACCTGTCATAAACTGACAGCTCACTATTGATGAGAGGACTTCTAATGTTCTATTAATTACAATGTTCCCATGAGAAAAGTTTTAATATTATAATTCATTTCTTTATTTAAATAAAAATAGCCAATGCAAATATAATCTTTCTTTCATAATGCCAAGACGCATTTACATGTTAACCCCTCTTTGCCTCGTATTATTTGTATGGGAATGAACAACCTCTTATTTTCATTTGCGAACCCTCGAAAGTTATTTGTCTAAGGCTGATGACGGGAGCTAGTGTACAACAATGAATTGCTATCCGCTCTCCAAGACCAACAAATACTTTTCTACTAGTGAATCCCTTAGTGAACGACTAGCGAAGTAACGTATCTAGGCATATAACGAGTAAGACTTTTGTGTAAGAATACTTAAAGGTACTTTTTGATTATTCTGTAGGTAAGATAAGAAGTATTCGAGAAGAGTTAACTGGTTTCAGCTCTAATTGAAATACTGACACCCTTTCAGAAATTGTTCCTGTCACTTCTTCTGGCGTGTTAGAGTTTGCTCTTGCCACATCTACTAAAATCAGAAAAATCATGAATTCACCTGTGTCTTCTTGTGATTTAGATCCTGTACCTACTTGTCTAATTAAAAAAATTGTCAGTGACTTTGTTCTTTATATTACTGAGATAGTTAATAAATCTCTAAAGTGTGGATTCTTTCCCGATTGTTTACAACATGCCCTTATTAAACCCCTTCAGATAAAACGTCTCTTGACAGACAGGATTTGAAAAAACTATAGACCAATTGCAAATCTGAAATACCTGGGCAAGGTGATAGAAAGATTTGTTTCTGGTCGATTATAGTCTTACTTGAAGAATGAGAATTTGCAAAATCCTTTCCAGTCAGCATACAGGGAGATGCATAGCGTGGAAAGTGCATTGTTATATACGGGTAAACGATGATGTATTAATTGGTATGGATAAAGAAAATGTCTCTGGTTTAGTACTGCTTGATCTCAGCAGTGCTTTTGATACCGTTGATCATTGCATTTTGCTTAATAGATTAAAGGAAATAGGTCTCAGTGGTGTGGTTTTGAAGTGGTTAATGTCATATCTTTCTAGTAGATCTCAAGAATTTTGTATCCGTGATGCTACCTCTGCTTCAGTTAGTATAGATTTTTCAGTCCCCCAAGGATCTGTTCTCGGTCCGCAATTTTTTAATGTTGATACTCTGCGTACAGCATATTGTTCAGAAATACAGTATCAGCTATCATATGTATGCGGATGACTTACAGCTTTATTTTATTTGCAGACCTGTCCAGAAAGATATAGATGAAAATGTGAAGCAAAAAATGAAAATTGTATAGCTGGTATAAGGAACTGGATGATTGAGAGTCGCTTAAAACTAAATGATGCGAAAACAGAATTCATTTTGCTTGGCAACAGTGGACAGCTCAGTAAACTTAAGGTATCTCATGTTCAAGTTGGTTCTGCCCTGTATCTCCTGTACATCAAGCTAGCAATCTTGGTGTAATATTTGATTCTGCCATGTCACTTGAAACTCATGTTTCAAATTGTTTTAAACTGGCCAATTGTAACCTGCGTAATATCCGGGCAATTAGGCAATATCTCTCACCTCAATCCATCCAACAGTTAGTACATGCTTTTGTTACTTCGCACCTTGACAATTGCAATTCATTACTATTTCGACTACCCGCCAACCAAATTAACAGATTCCAAAAAGTTCAGAATGCTGCTGCTCGCCTTGTTACAAACTGTAGAAGATCATCACATATCACTCCTATCTAGAAATCTCTTCACTGGCTCCCTGTTCAACAGCGTGTGATCTATAAAATTCTACTCTTAACCTATCGTGCACTAAATGATCTAGCTCCAGAATATATTTCATCCCTTCTATCACCCCACTCCGCAGGTCGTTCTGGTTTACGTTCATCACATAATGCTAGGCTTAAAGAAATACGTACCAAAATAAATTGGAGGGATAGAGCATTTGCATCGGCAGCTCCTTCTTTGTGGAAAAAGTTACCTTTCTCTATTCAGACGGCCAACACTCTTTCTAAATACTTTTAAAATTGGGCTTAACGCTCACCTAATGCTTAATGCATATTGTTAAATTTCAATGTTTTATTTACAAAACGCATGCCACACAAATAATCATCCTGTGCCACATTGTATGTACCATGAAATCATGAAGTTGTGTGATCTATAAAATTCTATTAAGATGCCATGATTCACTTACATGTAAGGTAACATTTAATATTTCTTTAATCTTAAGTATGTTGAATTCCTGATAAAAATTCAAATTATTTGTATGCGCCTTGAGCATCTCTAGAGATGGATATGTTGTGCTTTATAAATATTGTTATTATTGTTATTATTATATGTCCCATTTGCAGGCCCTAAAAAATGAAAAGGTCAAATTCCAATGGCATTTGAAAGATAATACTAATTTAGAACTTCCTTCAAAACGAAAGGGCTTGAAAATGTCTTTTTGTTGAAAAATAACGACCGTTAGTTGATTTTTAGACCCTTGTACCGAATGGGCATATGTTTTGTGCTGCGCAAAGATTCAATCAGTTTAATTTGGGCCATTACAAGAAGTGAGTTATTGATGTAGACAAATGCTCATGTACCCTTTACAGCTCATTTTATGTATGTTATTAGCAAAGAAAAAAAGAGTAAGTCAGTCACTCGAAAGTGTCTGCCAGTGAAGTCTAGAAAGTAAACGGGTTTCCTTGCATAATTTGAATACTAGGACACTGCTAACGTTTAAATTTCACACATAGGACGTACGTGACATATTCATAATTCCTGCAGAACATCTACAGAATTAGATGTTGGCTGCAATAGGTATACAGTACCTTTAAGGTGTGTTTTTTTTGGGGCCGGGGTGTATGCCATAATCGGACGAGTGTATCTAAATCCATGCATGTGTTCTTGTGAAAAGCAAAAAATCTACATGTATTTTATTACGTTTGTTTTCAATAATAATAATCACTGAACATTAAGAAATGGATTATATTTAATTAGCCACATCTATTTAAAGGCCACCTGTCTTAAGGGGTCACTTATATTGCCTCCCTCTAGGAGAAAACATGACTTTTTGAGTTGAAGAACCCGTTTATAATGACCACTGTTTATGTGTCCGTTGGGTGGCCTTAATAGGTCTGTTTGGAGATTGAGCCGAGTGACTGGGGTTTCAACTCCCACAGAGCGGCATGCATCTTAAAAAACGGTATAAATCGCTTTGTTAGTAATAATAATAATAATAATAGTTCAGTTCTTGTATAGCGCATAATACGTTATGAAATAACATCTCTATGCGCTTCCAAAGAGCTTTGGAAATTATTACCCTAGCTTTAGCTCCGGCAGCCGTTAACAGCGCACAGTGCATTTCAAGGAATAATCCTACCAGGTACCCATTTACCTCACCTGGGTTGAGTGTGGCAAATGTAGATCAATGTCTTGCCAAAGGACATTAGTGCCGCGGCGGGACTCGAACCGCGGACCTTGTGATCGACAGTCCGGGGACGTATCCACTCGACCACAACACAGTACCGAGCTTAAACCTAATATACCGAGTTGATCATTTTAGTAGAATGCACTCCCAACGCGTTATCAATTTATTTTGATTCTAGGTATGAGATGTCTGTCTATTTGCCTGTCTGTCTGGTCTGCCTCCCCCTCTCTCTCTCTCTCTCTCTCTATACATATATATATATATATATATATCTGGAAGAGTACCGAAGTGTTACGTCATATTGGCCAAGTTGATAAGATTGCTGGTTCCAAACAATTTGTGTGCTTATCAATGGAGTGGTGATCACACCAGCCCCAAACACTGAATTTGTCCTGCTACAGCCCGTTGCTTGATTTATTTCGCGGTGAACCTCATGCGCTGGCTCTGTTGTTTAAACCAGAAACCTTAACAATGCGCAAATATGACGTTAGCACTTCGGTACTCTCTCTCTCTCTCACACACACACACACTCTCTCTCTCTCTCTCTCTCTCTCTCTCTCTATATATATTTGTATATATATTGTGTAAAGATATATATAAATATAGTTATATATCACATACATAATCACTTACCCAATCTCGTCTTTCTATCTTTTTTTTCCTTTCTATTTTTCATCTCTCCCTCTTTTCTCCATCTCTCTTTTGAACATATTGAGATAACAAGAAACACGGTAATTACCATGACCAAGAATTTAAGCCCTGTACTTAAAACTTGAAGAAAAAAAGAAAAGAGAAAAGAAGCTTGATCCCATATATTATTTTGTTCTAAATCGAACGACTGTTGACTCTTTAAATTCATTTGGTTTGATCTGTTCTCTCCCACTCCCCCCCTTGTTTTTTGTTACTGGAGGTTCCAAAAGAGAAGAGGGTAGATGAGGATTAGATAATGAGTTATTTTCAATTCGCGAGACGGTAAAGCTGGTGATGTAATGGACCAGAAGAAAACCGTAGAAAAGATGATGGAGACAATGAAATGAATTATTTCAGATTAATTGAAGTACTTGGGATAGGATTCCTTCGTAATCTGGGATAGAATTCTTCTTCCTTCCTCTTCTTTTTTTCTTCTTTCTTTTCTTCTTCTTTTACTACTTATACTTCTCTCTATTCTTCCTTTTCTTATGTTTCTTTTTCTTCCCATTTATCATAAGGTATGGAAAATATATTTTCATGGGTAACAACAAACCGTCTAGTTCTTAATGCGGATAAGACAAATGTGATGCTTATTGGACCACGATCAGTTCTTAACGGAGTAAATGATTTTTCTGTCACACTAAACGGCAGCTGTTTGAAAAGAGTAAAAGTGGCAAAATGCCCGGGTGTCATGATTGACGAGGAGTTACATTGGACGGAACATGTGGAAAAAGTTATTAAAACTGCTCAAAATAAGTATAAGTGTAAGTGTAAGCGAGCCAAAAGTTATGTTCTAACAAGATCTCTGAAACTTCTATATAATGCCATCGTACTTCCTGTATTTATCTATTTTTTCCCCTGTTATTTGTTATATTCTTACCAAACAGGGCCTCATGGAAGACCAACAAATTGGTGATATGTGCCACCCTGTGTAAATATCAGAAATAAATAAATAAATAAAATAAATAAATAAGCTTTCTCTTCTTTCATCATCATCATCATCAGCAGCATCTTCTACTTCTCATCCTCCTTTTTTTAGTAGCAAACACTAAAAGTTAATTATACTTGTGTTAGTCACTGCATTGAAAAATTGAAAAAATTCCAAAAGAAAGCCGTTGTTTAGACAGTTATTACAATTTTGCTTTATGTATGTATTACAAGAATAGGGATAAAAGTCTTTAAAACTGCAAATTGGACACAAAAATAGAAAAAGTAGATGGCGCTGTTAAACCATAGCTTTAAACCAAGCTCGCGCGGGCTCTGATTTTCAAGTTCCGAGATGGCATGTAGTATTCAAAGCGAGTATGGTATGAGAAATTAAACTCATGTGACAAATAAAGAGTACTCCTTTACCCTTTATTGACTTTATCACCGTAGTAAACACAACAACAAAACACATATAAATATAATCCAATAGGTTCTTAAATACACAAGATGAAAGATCAGGTGACATTATTCACAATATAAATGTAAACAATTTGTAATGGACAAAATATCAATCCATGTTAATAATGTAATAGAATATCAGAAAATAGAATGTGCCATGTACTATTTACAGTAAAAACACAATTATTATATAATCATTTATTCACTTTTTGTTTCTATTTCAGTCAACATTCTTTTTTTCTTTTTTTGTGGCAAATCTTGCAAACCATTTGTTCATATTTCTGGTACATACTCCCACACTATCGAAGGTAAAACTAGATTTGAATTCGTTACTGCTGACGAATTACTCTGAAGATGACTGATTTATTTCGTTGCGATTTTGTTGTTAATGTATAATGTAAACCCTATATCATGGGTCAGAACAAAGAGATATCTCTTTGGTCAGAATAGATTTATGGACCCGGCATTTTTAACTGCATGTACAACTATTGTATTTCCATATATATTGCTCTTTTTTTAAATAAAGAAATGATGTCACCAACAGATACTTCTGGAGCGTAAAAATATCAGTGCCCTCTTGTCTCAAAAGAAGGAAAGAATTATATTTCATGAATGCCCAACAATACCATCAATGCCCCCTTTTTGTTCCTCTTTATCACGGAGGCATTGTGCAGAAACTCGTACGTAAGTCAACCTAAGGCGAAGATGGCGGTATTGCTATTTATATCGAATGCATTTGCTTTTTTACATTTGAAAGATAAATACATACTAAACATAGATGTAAAATATAAAAATAGATCACGATGAATTTGATAACAATATGATACGAGTGATATATGCGAAACTATGCACAATTAAAAAAAAAGTTTGAGAAATATATTTTATACACCTTTGCTATTTCATGTTCAATTTGGTCCATTTGCTTGATTTATGTACATCTCAAACCTTATTTTTGTTAAAGCTGAGCCGGTAAACCTAATTCAACTCAACCAAATCTGCATAGTAAAAGTAAATTTGGAAATCAAATGTGAAATTTGCATACTGATCAATAGAAAAGATAATTCTATTACCAACAAAACACTGATACTGATACTTCTACTCTTAAGGTAATGTACTTCGGTATTTCATTAGCGATCTCGAAAGTTCTATAAAAATTAAGAATAAAATTATGTGATAGTAATAATAATATTACATTTCCTATAGCGCACACTACTAGTGTTTCTAAGCACTGTACTACTATCACCCCGATATTAGCCTCAACGTCAAGTTATCAGGAATTTGAATGATATAAAATAATATGGCATCACATCACAAAAAATCGCAAAAATTCGCTTACTGTTTGCGTGCATCGTATATATATATATATATATATATAGGGTCTATATATAATATATATATTCATTGCTTTCTAAAGTCAGACACATATATAAGTAATATATTTAGACAGGATACATAAAGGACAAGGCGTATATTGTCAATTAATGTACACTTACTCACTATCAATACAGAGAAAATCATTTCATAGGGTTATTTTGTCATGATTGCGTAAAAGCTTTGGCAAAAAAGGCTAGGAGGTGGAAAGCCTAAAACGTTACAGAAAGCTATGCTACATCACCAAATACGGAAGAAATGTGATAATAAGACGCGCTCAACAAATACAAGAGTTACATGTACAACGTACAGACGAATATTAAGTTGAAATTTCCTATGTACAACCTTAAAAACGAGTACTGACTAATAAAGTAAACTATGGCATAATCGGCTTTGGAAAGGATGAGCTATTTCAGTATGGCATAGTTTATTGGTGCCACTCATGAATTCATATAATAATGGTGCGAGCGATTGAGAGGCAAGAGCTAGAACTTTGCAGGCATAATTTGCTGAGCAGCCACAGGTTGAATTGCATCATCAAAAGACTTGAATTTATAACGCTGATTTTATAGTTAATTTTCGATACAGCCCTAATAATGAGATTTTTGGTCGGACAACCTTTTTAGATTCATTATTTTTATCGTAAAACATCGCTTCTTATCATACATCATGTTGTTTTTTTTTGTAGCAAAATTACACACATAGTAACAACATTTCAGAATAAATAAAAGGAATGTTACTAGTTTTTTTAATAGTAATAACAATGGTGGCTTCTTTTGAAGCGCACAGGTCCGTCACGTAACGCTCCTGCTCCTGCCGCTCCAGTATTATTAACCCTAGTCATAGCTGGTGGCCAAATAATGTAGCGCTCTGGCACATCGGGTACCCATTAACACCTGGGTGGAGAGTGGCAAAATGGATTAATGTCTTGCCAAAGGACTTTAGTGCCGGGCTGGGATTCGAACCCTCAACCCTTGGATTGAGAGTCAAGTGAATGAACCACTATACCACGATATCTCCAGAATTGTCTAACTATTTGGTACTTAAAAGTATGTCAGCCATTTGCAGCGAGCGGGTCATAGATAACACATCAGTCACACCCCAAACCGATCCCCAACAGACTCCAAATCGAGCTACAGCTCAACCTTTTTGAGGGTTCACAAGACCGACAGACCACTAGACCAACAGTGTATGTCTCGTGAGCCTGCTTACCACTTTCCAGGGGGTTTACTAGTCACTAGACCAGAAGTGTCTATCTCGAGAGCGTGCTTACCACTTTCCAGGGGGTTTACTAGTCACTAGACCGACGGTGTATGTCTCGTGAGCCTGCTTACCACTTTCCAGAAGGTTTACTAGTCACTAGACCAACAGTGTATGTCTCGTGAGCCTGCTTACCACTTTCCAGAAGGTTTACTAGTCACTAGACCAAAAGTGTCTGTCTCGTGAGCCTGCTCACCACTTTCCAGAAGGTTTACTAGTCACTAGACCGACAGTGTCTGTCTCGTGAGCCTGCTTACCACTTTCCAGGGGGTTTACTAGCCACTAGACTAGCAGTGTCTGTCTCGTGAGCCTGCTTACCACTTTCCAGAAGGTTTACTAGTCACTAGACCGACAGTTTCTGTCTCGTGAGCCTGCTTACCACTTTCCAGGGGGTTTACTAGCCACTAGACCAGCAGTGTCTGTTTCGGAGCCTGCTTACCACTCTCCAGGGGACTTACTAGTCACTAGACCAGCAGTGTCTGTTTCGGAGCCTGCTTACCGCTTTCCAGGGGGTTTACTAGTCACTAGACCGACAAACCACACCACCAACACCTCACCAAGGCCCCATATCACAAAGCTTAGCAATAGATCGTACACTTGATTTTTTGTGATTGATTGCATTGGACACTATGTGCAATTAATGGCAAAAATCAATTGTACGATCAATTTTAAAGCTTTGTGTTACGGTGCGCTTATCGATATTTATCTATCTTCCCTTGTGCCTCTTTTTGTTTGTTTTAACGGTCTTGTCTTATGGGCCATTGGTGTAACGGGCCTTTTGTAAATGTCGGTCTCGTGAACGTCGGTCTAGCAGGAAGAATCCTACATCAAAATCGACCGATTTGGGGCCAAACAGGACAATGTATGTAAAAAAGAAATTCGACTTATTGTTTGTCTGATTGATGTCGGCGTCGTCGGTGTGAGTGAAGTATAAGCATGTGCTTTTTTGTGCAAGGCGTTATAATGTGGCGTTTTCATTAGAATCAGAATCATATTTCTCAGTACTTATGTTTATTCAATCTGGAAAACTGTATGGATTATAAATTCCCACTTCAAACGCCATTGCGGTTTCTTCGAACATTGGGTCACAGTCGGCTTCTAAGAGGTCAAAGATCAAAGGTGATTCCGAAGTCCTCCCGTGATGTCGTTGATGACTCCTGCTCGACAAGCTTATGGAGAAACTTCTTCTCGGGGTCGATACTGTGAGTATACGACGACAAGATGGATTTGGTCTTCTGCGAGCTGTAGTAGTGGATCGGGGTGTCTGGACGCTTGATGTCGTAGCCGAACCCAGCGACAGATACTTCGTCGCAGAAACGAAGTGCCACCATGATAACCATCGCACCCGTCGTAGGTACATTCTGCAAAAGGATATAAATAAATAGGATTTGTTTGTTTATCTATCTATTAAAGGTATAGACCAGTTTTGGAAACGCCCCCCTCTCAAAAAATGAAATGGAAGCTCTTATTATCAATCATGTGAAAGAATATGTTTTGACTAATACGTGAACATTTGGGCATATATTTCTGCTTTTTTGCGAATTTAGGTTGAATTATTGCCATCTAAACCTCTGAAGGCAATATTTCAACAATATTAAATGGATATTTTGCACCCAAAACCCTTGAACCGCAATTTTACCACTACCGGTCTATATCTTTAATGTCTTGATTGATTTATCAATTTATTTATTTATTCAGTCAGTCACTTATTTATTTAGGATATTTATTCATTTATATATTTATGTATCTATTAACGTCTTGATTGATTTATCTATTTATTTATTAATTTACATATTTATTTGATTATAATTCCTTTAATCAATTATCCATATATCCAATGGCACTTAAGCACAAATAGGTAAAATTTCAAAAAACATGATGTGATTGCACTAGAAATGACTGACAACAAAAATAAAGGGAGAAAGGGTAGAAAGAAAGTTAAAAAGGAAGGAAAGAATGGGGCGGCTGCTGTCGTTATCAATAGCAAAACTACGGTCCCGGGGACATGGGCACTTGCTCCTAAACGAATGTCAAAGAGAAAAGAAAAACAATGAATGAGGATAAAGTTAAAGAGAAAGAAAGGGAGAGTTGATGTCTCGCAAAACCTTACAATCATGTGTAGTTGATCGTAAGTAATAAATAGTTAGATGACCATTATAGTTGTTAAGGTGAGATACATAATAAGAGAGAGGAAAATATCAGCATATACGAGGTAACAAAGAAAATATTAATAAGACAATCGCGGAGACTTTCAAGAAATTAACTTCAAATTTGATCATTCTTATGTATTGTATTCAGAAACCATTTTCAGATTACGTAATTGCCTTATCCCTTAGGTTGATTTATCGAAAGTCTTTGCGATCGTGTGTAATCTCTATCATCATACATGATTATTACCTTATCCATTTTGCCTTTTCCCATGTTCATTCCAATAAGTTTAGACGATAGCTCTGATATGATTTCTGGATTAAAAAGTCGTATGTCTTTCCTTGGTTTGGGCACAAAATCGGCGGTCGGGTGCCAGAATCCTTTTAGCTTGCTCTATATAAAGGAGAAAATTAAGTACAGATAAATGCCAATAAAACCGATTAATTTCGATCTCTTTTTCTAATATCGGGTGACAATGCAACATCAAAGCAGAACTTAATATTGTTTTTGTGTGTAGTGTGTGTTTTGTCTATGTTTTTGTTCCAGTTTTGAATGTTTGTTTTGCTCTTTTAGATTGGTTTGGTTTGGTTTGTCAGTTTTGTTTTGTTTTTTATTTAAATTGTGGTCTTATTTTATTTTGTTTCGTTTTGCTCGTTTTTACAGTTTCAGATATTTCTATACAGGCTTAGGTTAAGCCCCTCAGTATAATATGAAATGTGACAACGTTTTATCCACCTAAGAATCTGTGGCCTACGTTTGCCCCCGAAAAATCATCCTGGATTTGTCACTGAGGGCAGTAAATCAGAGGAAGATTCAGTGCCATGGATGAGGAGAGTTTGGCCAACCCGGTTCGGGTTGGGCACAATATGGCGAAAACTGCCTTGTTAGGCAAGCAAAATACAAAGAAAGTACGCAATGCTTTGACTAACTGAAAACAAGTTGGCCAAACTCAGTGTAAAGATGGCTCTGGGAAAGCTCACCAAGTCGCGGCCTTCGATGACGTAATCGACCCACCGGAGGTCGTTTGCTTTGAATGCGACGACGAGCAGGGTCCAGTTTTGTGTGTAGACGTCGGGACTGAGATGCGAGCTCTCGGGATAGACCACTCGTACAGTGGTCTTCGTCCCGACGTCCGATTCGTATCCCTTGATGGGGGCCGAATTCAATCTGAAAATAAGGGAAGTGAATGAGCGTGAACATGGTGCTTTGTTGTCGACACTGCGAATTGTTACATTGATTATTTTAATAGAAAGTTTAAATCTATGACAGTAGAATGAACAAAGATATAAGAAGGGACAAATTCTGGAGGCTTGGAGCAGTCATCTCCCATCATCACCATCGTCATCTGTATTGTCATCATAATCATCATCATCATCATCATCACCACCATCGTCGTCACCTTTATCATCATGATTATTATTATTACTGTACTGAAGTTCTCATACTTTTCTGTAATTTAATGTAAAATATATTATGTATTAAATTCCTTCCATGTATAATTATGTTCATTTTTCTATGTGGCAAATGAAGAAAGGATTAATTAATATATATAATCGCCACCATAGCTACCTGAATACTACGTCGAATTGGTCGATGTGACTCCCAAGCTGTGACCCTTTCATTAAACCTCCATTCCCGATAACAATACACCGACGACAAGACAACCTGAAACATGATCAAAAGATAATTTATAGTAGTAAATATTCGTATCTTGTATAAAAGTGTAAGTAGTCCATTCTGAAATAATGATGGTAATATTCTACTTTTGAATAGCGCATGTCACGTTCTATACATTTCCACAGAGGCTCGGAATTATTACCCGCCCATAGTTCTGCTCCTCCAATAAGCCCCTCTATGGTTCAAATTTCAACTTCTTGCTACCTATTTGTAGATTAATGTCTCACCAAAATTAGTGATGTGGCAGATACTATTTTGGCGCTCCATGAATTTGATCCACGAACAAAGGAGACTTCTGGTGACGTAACTTTCTTTAATCTGCTATAGATAATACGAAGCAGACGAAATCACTTTCAAAACGATTTTGTTTAAAACTAATGTAAGCAGAATTACAGTTTTGACGATTTTTTTTCTCCAACTATTTGAATAAAAATTCCCCGAATATTGGACAGAAAAAGAAAAGATGTCGAAAATTACTTTCTTATATCTGCTGGTATATCTGTGTCTGGTAGCTTTCCTAGAACATCTCGTGTTGCTCCTTCTGTATAAAGGCAAAATTAGAGAATTATTTCATCAGACATTCAATGATACAGTCATCACAAAATAATGTTTAGGCCATGTCAAGCATATATGCTTAAAATAACGTTTAATTTAAATTTAGAATCTTAGAAGTTATTCGTGTGGTTCAGGGAATATTGAAACTAAAAATATAATCTTTCTTCAAAAGAAAGGCAGAATTAAAACTTTAAAAAGATTAACTTATATATCTTTTCGGATAGCTCAATTAACACGCTGTAAGTTCATTAAAAAAAAGAAATTTCAAAAAATCTACAGAACGCTATCAAAATAACATAAGGTAACGTACCAGAATATACCACAAAATGACATAACATTAACATAACATAACTAGACATAACATGAAATAACATAACATAATATAACGTGACATGATATAAAATACCATACCAAACCATACCAACCATGTCATATCAGTACATAACATAACACAACATAACATAACATAACATAACATAACATAACACAACATAGCATAACATAATATAACATGAGATTAACATGACATAACATAACAAAATATAACAAATATAATGTGTCATGATAAAACATATCATACCATACCAAACCACACCATACCATAACATAACATAACTTCAAGTTTGCGTTACATGTTTTTTTTTTTAAGTATTTGATTATTGTTTTAGCTGACTGCTAAGAAAGCGTGTGTATGCTTGGATGTAAGTAACAAACGGACCGACGGTATTCAGTCCTCTCCGAGGGACTTGGTAATGAGGATTAATGCCTTACCAAAGGACACGAGCACACTACCTTGGGTTCGAACCCGGGAGACCCGAGACCACTGCTCTACCACTGAGCCATCGCATCTCCTCTTTTTGTACGACATCTTTCTTCGAATTACTTTGGTAAAAACAAACAGTAAAATAATAAAAAAAATATATAAAAAATACATTAGAAGAATTCAAGAGATACCAAACTTACCAGCTCCATAAAAACCAAAAGGAAGTGGATATCTTGTGGAGTTAGCAGACCGTAATGATGAGAGTGTCATGAATGGGGGGAGGCTTCGATTAAACTGCTCACCAAACAAGTTCTCCATGCGATCTGCCGCCCTCTTTTGTTTACAGGTTTTTACTTTGTCTTCACGTATGATGCTGATCAGATGATGAGGTGAATGAAAACAAAGACAATAAAAGTTTTAAAAAATCGAAAACAAAGTTGTATAGTTTATTAAAATACTGAAGCTGGCAGTCCACAGATTGAATTACATCGAGTTTACATGATTAAAAACACCTTCACATGCACATCAATGTTAGAATGAATATGATACAACGTGAAAATATTCACACAAAAAACCCACACGTCAATCAAATTAACAAAATATTCTTAAAACAGAATCAAATTATGTTCACATAATTGCTCTGAGGGATATGGCTAAGAAGAGAGAGAGAGAGAGAGAGAGAGAGAGAGTAAGGAGCCGGGAGGGGGAGAGGGGGGGGGGTAAAAGTAGAGTAAGAGAAGAGCTAGAGGGAAACTGGAATAGGAAAGTGGAACAAACGAATTAAAAAAATAAGAAACGGGTGATAGAGACAGAAAACGGGAGGGAACAAGAGAGGGAGAGAGAGAGAGAGAGAGAAAAAAAAAATTGTTTGGAGGGAGCTTAATTATGTATACAAAATTACAGTTTATAGTGTCACATATAACGTCATTCATACAGTGAGAGAAGAAGAGCTCAAATACGATCATTTTTTTACGGGCGCCCACAAGGGCTCCCCCTGGGGCCGCCGTTTTGATCAAATCCAAAATGGCCGCCAAATGAGATGGGCAAGAATAAATCTATTGTTTACACTTATGGGGCTTACAGGTATTGACAATCTGATTCTGATGTTAACTTATGGATTCGATGTCACGAAGGACGCCCCTGGGATCTTTTTTGGTTTTAAAAAAAAATCATCATTTGAGCACATGGTTTAATAAAATAATACGATTTCTATAGTAATGGGGTTTACAGGTACAGGGAATATGATTTTGATGTTATTCCCTTGATTTAAGGTCAAGAAAGACGCCCCCTGTGGCCTTCATTTCGGTTAAATCCAACATGGCTGCCACAATAGGCTTGTAAGGTCGGTGTATTTTCTGAACGAAAAAGGCTATCTTAAAAGTTTTTACATATTTGGTTGTTGACAGGTACAGAGAATTTTATTATGATCTTATTTCATTGACCAGTCACGTCTTTCGGATGGTGACGTTAAAAGTCGGTCCCCAGACGTAAATAATCATGTGATTGATACACGTCTGAAAAAACCCAATTACACACATACACGCACGGGGTGGATTAGGGAGCTAGCCAAAGACAAGCTAGCACATTCCTACCAACAGTTCTTGAAGAGGATGTGAAGACCGTATGCAGGTAAATGCATACGAAAAAAAAAACTAAATTAGAATGCCCTCGGCTGGTGACAAAGATAATGGAAGGCACTAACGAGGAGAATCATTGACAATGGAGATGTAAAAATTGACACAGTGTCAACAACGCAAAAATTGCTTCAAACACACACACACACACACACACACAAGAGATAGGTTTTATGACATTTATACTATTATGATCTGAATGTCAAGCATTCTGAAAGAAAGCGAGAAATTGAAAGTGAAACAGAGAGAAAAAAAAGATACCTCAGGAACAATAAGAAATGATGAAGATGATCAAAAGGAAATACCTAGGAGGGGGAAAAAATGGGAAGAAAATTGTTTTAGTGCACTTAGAAAAATGGAACATTCGTGGTATATGCTGCATAAATGGCCTGGGTAAAATTTAGGAATTACTTGAAGAAAGATCTGATACAGGCCCTAAGCCGACGATTTTTGTTAAGATTTGTCACTTACAGTGAACCTAGGGCAACAAGTTGACATCAAATCGATGATGTCACATCACTAATAGATTCTCTGTACCCATTAATCCTATATTTAAGGAAAAACAATTTTTATTTGTATTATAGCTCGTGTTGACAATAAGACTTCGAGCTCACATGGTGGTTATAAACATGTAGGCTTGTACCAAAATGATGGTCCCGGGGCGCCTTTCTTGGCATCAAATTAATGAAATATCATCGGAATCACAAATCTACACCTGAGAACCCCTACTTGATATCGGATCGATAGAATAACATTAAAATGAGATTATCTATAACTCTAAACCCCATAATTGTATTAAATTTTATTATTCTAGCCCTTTTAGTTAAACAAAAATACAATTGAACTCCAGCTCATCTGGAGGCTAGTTTTGGATCCAACAAAAATTGCGGCTCCAGGGGGGCGTCTTTTTTGGCGCCCGTCAATTTTTTTTTTAAAGTATGGTATGATCGATATCTAGGCCAAATTTTGTGCTGTTAGAACAATCTGCACCAAACTGCCCTCATTATTGCCCTAGCATCTCCGACTATGTTGGAAACCGAGACACAGAACGCTAAAGAAAGAAAACAGCGAAGAAGAAGAGAGAGGATACACAGAGACACAGATATAGAGTGAGACAAAGAGACATAATGAAAGGGGGATTCCTACCCCCTACCCCCCTTCTCTCCAATGTTCGGAAATCTTCGCATCGGCTGCTTCCTTCCTAGCTCCTGGCCTTGTTCGGGTAAGAGAGAGACAGAGAGAGAGAGAGACAGAGATGTGAGAGAGAGATAGAGAGAGATATAGGGGGAGAGAGAGACACAGAGAGAGATAGAGAATAACACACAAATAGATATAAAGAGGGGAAGGGGTGAAAAGGGGTGTTACCTCTCTTCCCGCCATTTTTTATTTCATGTTCAGAAGAAATATTTGTGTCGTCTGCTTTCTTCCTCTTGACCTTGGCGTCGTTAGCTTTTAAACCCGACTTAGATTGCACAACTCTTTCTTCTTTCTTGACTACGGATAATCTAATTAGGAGGACACAAAACAAATTGTTAACAAGGAGATTGAGTATGATATGGTAAAGATGAAAATGATTTGTAAGCTTTCCCATTTTTTGTTTATCAGTTTGGAAGACTAAAGTAGACGTGTCTCCTGAAAAGGACAGCTCTTCAAATGCACTCATCTTTGAAATATGAAAACCAGCTGAAAAGATTAAATCAACACTTGTTTTTGCCCAATATACCTATTTTTGTGTGCAGTGGATGTTTTTGGTTTAGTTTTTAGCAAGTCCGGGGTCAATTCCTTTTGAAATTGCACAGTATTATAATTAACCTGTCGCAATTGCTTGACATTTCTTGCTTGACATTTTTCCCAAAAATGTAATCGCATGAACCATTATTCAGAATGTCAAATAGTGACGTGTGACATCATCCCTAGGGTATTTTACACTATATTCATGTAATCTATGAATTCTATATGACAGCTATCACTATTGCAATATTTGTGTACAACATAATCATTATTGTTTTATTCAACTCTGTTTTGAAGTCGTTCAAATAATCAGGTGGGCTGTATATAATACAGACCACCTTATGTTTTCGTTAGAATATTTTTCTTATTTCCAAGCACTTTTTTGTTAGCACGATAACTTAAAAATGGCTCAATCAAATGCCTTGAAATTTGACACACATATGTATAGGCATAAGGACAAAGCAAAATAAGGTTTTCAACCTTGACCATGACTGATGACGTCATCTAGGCGCCATTTTGTGAAAATCAACTCATGATCATATCTTCATAACGGAAAGTCATTTCCCATTCATATTTATCATGATCAAGGTCAATATCCGTCCGGTCAATTTCAGGTCAAAAAACGCGTGCGTACGCCATTATTAGCATTAGCATTTCATAAAAAGTCGCGTACACGCGCATGCGCGCGTTTTCGTTCGTCACGGCCGAACGCAAAATAATTCCTCCTAGATTTTTTCTGACACGATATTTCTTATTCTTTTTCGAACAATTTGATACCATGCTTATCTCTTTATGACCATTAATAAGGGAATGAGCGTCCATTCAAGTTAAATGTCCGTGCGCGCGAGCTCTTGTAATACATAGCATATATGGGCAAAAACATGCCTATACAAAATCCACGATAGCTCTTTGGATGCACCGGAACCCTCAAACTTTTTCCATATTTGGATAGAGTATGGGTCGGAGATATGATTTCATGTCTCATTTGGCCATCAAGTACATCAGGACGTCATCATAATGGCCTTGAAACTCAAAATACGAATTTGCATATTATGACGTCAGCATATTTTTGGAAAATTGAGTGTATCTCTGTAAATATTGATCATTTTTCTCCCAAATTTGGATATGTTGTAGTTCAGGCAATTGTCTACAAGATTAATACACATTATTTTTCATAATGACGTCATCATAGTCAAAAATTCAATTAAAGGCCACATGTCAGAATTTTCTTAATTTGCGTGTTATGTCTAAGGAAGGTGAATTTCGTTCAAATCATGAATCTACATGACATTAATATTTGAGCACTATCTAGCTTATTTGTGCTCTATGTTCTCCCAAATTTTGGTATGTTATAGCTGAGACAATGGGCTATAGAAACTGTGACTTTTGTTTTTTAACAGATGTTGGGACCATGTCAAAATTTTCAATTGAAAATTGTAATTGCGACCATGCCAAGACGAGGCATTAAAATTGAACCATATTTGAAACACATCAACTTAAGGTTAAGGTTCAATAAAACATGCCATTAAAATCCGAAGGCGCACCACTACCAAACGTACGCGCGCCAGCATTAAAAAATGCTCAAAATCACTTTTTAATCAAATAAGAGTGAGTTTAAGGCCATTTTAAGCATTTCAAAATTTTGCGCGTAACGCGATCACACAACATAGAATCGCCATTTTTTTTCTTCTTTCATGATATTTCCCATTTTTTGCCAAACAATTTGATACCATGTTTATCTCTTTATGACCATTAATAACGGAATGAGCGTTCATTCAAGATAAATGTCCGTGCGCGCAAGCTCTTGTAATACATAGCATATATGGGTAAAAACATGCCTATACAAAATCCATTAAAGCACTTTGGGATGCACCGGGACCCTCCAATTTTTGTTCACATTTAGATAGAGTATGAGTCGGAGATATGATTTCATGTCTCATTTGGCCATTAAGAACATCGTCAAACCATTATCATGAAACTTGCCATGATGATAGATCTAGTCTAACTTAGAACTGCGTGACTTTTCAGTGATTCCAGGTCATCGTGGCGTCATCTAGGCGCCATTTTGTGAAAATCAACTTATGATCATATCTTTATAACGGAAAGTCATTTCTCATTCATATTTAGCATGATTAAGATTAATATCCGTCCGGTCAATTTCAAGTCAATAAATCGTGACACCATTATAATGGCCTTGGAACTCAAGGTACGAATAATGACGTCAGCATATTTACAAAAAAATTGAGTGTATCTCTGTTAATATTGTTTGTTTTTCTCTCAATGTTTGATATGAAGTAGCTGAGGCGATTTTCTACACAAAAGGTGCTATTGATTTTCATTTTAACAATGCGAGTAAAAGAGGCATGTCAATTTTCCCAATTTTGCGTGTATTCTCTAAGGGAGGTGAATTTTTCTGAAATTTTCATTCTACGTTCCAGTCTTAGTTGTTTGAGCAATATCTCGATTCTTTTCTGCCAGCTGCGGATATGTTGTAGCTGAGAAAATTCTGTACATAAAGGGGACATTTAATTTTTTAATCAGATGTTGGAATCATGGCGATATTTTAAATACAAGATTTGATTTGAGAATCAAATTTTCCGTTTACGTGTTATGTCTATGCAGATTTTTTGGTATAATTGGTCATAGCACTTTCCTCCCATTCCGGCGACCATCTTTCATAGATCCAAAATGATCAATGATACACAGTTGACACTTGACTTATGGATAGACCATAATGGGAGGAGTATTTCAAAACGGAAGATGAAATCGTGAAAATGCGTTCTTTGTTTTGTAACACATGAGCATACGTATCGCCTAATTCGTCTAAGTGACGAATTAAAATTAAAAAATAGTATTTATTTTGTGTCTGTATGGAAGAAATATTTATGATTCTTCCTCGAATTTGTTCGCAAGATATCTCAAGATTCGGTAAAGCCATTGTCATGAAACTTTCCTTGAAGATAGTTCCTATAGTCCAACTTAGAACTGCGTGACTTTTCAGCGACGCCAGGGCATCGTGACGTCATCATGACGTCATTATGTGAAATGTCATTAATGGTTTTATCTCAGCCACGCAATACACTATGAATACGTCTTAGATTAGTTTTAAACTATGCTTGTCATTGTCTTACCGCTGGAGACTTAAAGATGTCTTTTCTCGAACTGATTTTGATTCTTTTATACGCTTGAAATTTTTCAGATCAAAATAAGATCTAATGACCCTTCGAAGGTCTGATCTTAAATTTAACGACCGTCGATACTCCAGACCTACTGGCAAACGATCTTGATGATATATTTTATGATCCCACGGGGAGTGGAAACTGCCTCGCACTTTTGGTCAGCTAAACGTGTACTTCGCTCACGGCCCCAATTCAATTCCAAATTTCCAACATTAAATTACACAAGGGTTCGTATCTTTCTACAAAATAAACGATAAACAATTGGCATGTCAAGTTTAACTGAATGAATGCGGGTATTATATGATGCTCAAAAGTTGTAACACAACTTTGAATTAAAGAAAATTGTTTTTCCTTTCTTTTCTCAAAGTGTGTGTTGATGAAGGGAAGCAGGGGCGGATCCAGCCGGAGGCGATTTTCAACAACATGAAGCAAATAGTAAGCATCTAAAAACTTCAGATGCCTGGTTGATTATGATTAAAATTTGAGTCATTTCAAGTAACAAATAAGACAAATCAAGACAATAGACAATATGTCATAAATTAATGTCTTTAAAGGTACTATGTCCCATTTGCAGGCCAAAAATGAAAAGGTTAAATTCCAACGGCATTTGAAAGACAATACTAATTTAGAACTTTCCTTAAAAACGGGAAAATGTCTTTAAGTGGGAAAATAACGACTATTAGTTGTCGAATCGACTTAAGAGCTATAAGCCAGTAAGTAATAGTCTGATTTTCAGACCATTGTACCGAATGGTCGTACGTTTTATGCTGCGCAAAGATTCAATTAATTTTGGCCATTACAAGAAGTGGGTTATTGATGTAGACAAATGCTCATGTACCCTTTACAGCTCATTTTATGTATGTTATTACCAAAGAAGAAAAAGCCAGTCAGTCACTCAATAGTGTCTGACAGTGAAGTCTAGCAAGTAAACGGGTTTCCTTGCATAATTTGAATATTAGGACACTGCTAACGTTTAAATTTCACAGATAGGACATACATGACATATTCATAATTCCTGCAAAGTTCTACAGAATTTGATGTTGGCTGCAAAAGGGACATAGTATCTTTAAGTTAACCTTTATTTGAAGAGCTTAATCCATTCCGGTTAATTTCGAGAAAATCATTGTTTTTAATTTCACACATTTGTCTCTGTTTATTAATCAAATCTATACTACAGGTGGAAGAACTACCACTATAGGTCATACAAATGCAAGTTAGAAAAATCCTGCGTACACCATGTATTTTATATAATTTTTCATATTTCATTTCTTTTCGAATTTAGCGCCTTTTGGAGAAATCATGGATATAGCGCCTTTTGACAGAACACTTTTTACAGTCAATATAGAGTTGTTCACTGACAAAAGTATAGAAGGATGTGTGCGTAAATGCTTCTGAATTGTATATTAACTATACTTACCTGTACTTCATAGTAGCCCCCCCCCCTCACACACACACACACGCGCGCGCACACACACACACACACACACACATGATCATCAATGTGCAAAAACTTTCATCACATAACCACTGGTACAATAATTTATCCATGATGAAATCGCCAGAAAATGAGGTATTTCGAAACGTGAATAGTAAAAACGAATCTAGGAAGTCTGCCTGTGCTATGCTCTTTGTGTTCTGCTTTCTGATTGCTTTCTGATCAAATTTCCAATTGGGCCAATCAAAGGAAAGAAAAGAAAGGTGGATATGGCGCCTTTTGGTTGAAAGTATAAATTTCAAATCAATATTTTCATATTTTCCTGAAACAATTCTGAGGGAAAATTTAGTGATTTAGATACACATGAGAGAGGTCTATTCAAATCGTTTAAAACATGCAATTTGGTGAAAAGTGGATTTAGCGCCTTTTGGTTGCAAGCTCTTCATTTGCATCTGGCTCGAGTTTTGCTTGGGTATTTGCTACTGGAGGATTAACATGGACCAAATGTTTACATGATCGCATGATCTCTTATTCATTCCAGTTCCAATGTTTTTCTGACTGTTTTCAAGACACTATCATGTTTGTTGATCATAGTTCTATGTAGCTTGATGTCTCATGGTAATTTTTAGGGAAAAGCAAACTAAGTAACTATTGTTGAATTTTAGCGACAATCGTTCGCCATTGCTACTCTTTAATGCTACTATGACGTGCAATGACACATTGAATCTTCAGGACTCATGACAAATTCGTTAATGCACAGTTCACACCGACGCCGAATGTCGCGCTTTAAATCGGCGATCAATTCGGCGTCATTTTTGTTTACTTTTCAAAAAATCTCACGATCTCCTCAGATATGTTATGCTCTGATAAGCTCTGATACGCTCTGATACGAAGTTCGTTCCCGCTTTGGGCGACAAATTATTTCCCGAATCGCTACGGCTTCTCACGCTTTGATGCCGATTGATCAGGATTTGTTACGCTTTAAATCACGCTTTGATATGCTTTAATACTCTTTGATAAGCTTTGATGCGCTTATCACGCTTTAAATAACGCTCTGATACGATTATCAAGCTCTCTTGTGCATTGATAGGCTCTGTTAAGCTCTGTTACGCAATGAAAAATTTCGAGATTCTGATTGCATCCCGCCTCTGATCCAGAGCATATATAAAGATGCAGCAGATACACGAAATCATTGCATCTTTGGCAGAAGAACAAGATATGGAATGGAAGTTCAAGATGTACCAGAGTATGAACCATCTTATGAAGTAGACATGACCTTTGTCTCCCTGCTCTATAACTACATCATAGCCCTCGAGGCGGAGGAGAGAGAGGAAGAACAGCAAAGACAAGAGGAGGTTGAACTACCAGCAGGAGGGAGAAGACCATTCATCAGGAGCTGCTGGACCAGGCCATGGCTCACTGAAGAAAGAAGACAGCAGTACGGCCAGTACACTAGCCTCCTGGACACACAACTGAGATTAGAGGACCCTGTTGCCTTCAGAAACTTCACCAGAGTGACCCCTGAGGTGTTCTATGAGATCCTGGAGAGAGTGGCACCAGTCATCCAGAAGCAAGAGACTAACTACAGGCACCCTTTGTCAGCTGGCCTCAAACTGGCAATCACCTTGAGACATCTGGCCACTGGGGACAACTACAGATCACTGGCATATGGTTTCAGATGTGGTATCTCAACCATATCAGAGATGATTCCAGAAGTGTGCAGGGCCATTGTAGAGGCGTATAAAGATGAGGTCTTCAACATACCTACCACCCCTGAAGCATGGAGCACCCTTGCCCAGCAGTTTGAACAGAGATGGAATGTCCCCCATGCAATTGGTGCCTTGGATGGAAAGCACATAGCCATTAAGAAGCCAGCAAACACAGGCAGTCTCTACCACAACTACAAGGGGTTCTTCTCCATACCACTGCTGGCATTGGTAGATGCAGAGTACAAGTTCATCTGGATTGAGCTGGGAGGTAAAGGACACATGTCTGACTCCCAGATATTCACAGACTCTGAGCTCTTCGAATGCCTAGAAGATGGGTCCATAGGGCTGCCCCCACCATGCCCTCTCCCTGGAGAAAATCAGCCTGATATTCCCTACTTCATCCTGGGTGACGATGCTTTTGCCCTGAAGAGCTACATGATGAAGCCATACAGTAGAAGAGGGATGACAGATGAACAGAGGATCTGCAACTACAGGATCTCAAGGGGGAGAAGAGTGGTGGAGAATGCCTTTGGCATCTTGGCCAACAGGTTCCGGTGCCTGTTGGGAACACTGGAACAGAAGGTAGATAACGTCAGAGATTTGGTGGAGACTGCTGTGGTGCTCCACAACCTGCTGAGGAAGAGGGTGGCGCTGGCAGCCAATGCGGTGGACCACGAAGATGAAGAGCACAACTTCGTACCAGGGGCCTGGAGAGATGGACCTCACTGGGAAGATGTTCCGCAACCACCTGCAAGGGGGAACCTCGCCACTGTGGATGCCAGACATCAGAGAGATCATCTCAGAGAATACTTCGTCTCTCCAGTGGGTGCTGTTGACTGGCAACAAAGAATGGCTGGGGTGGTACTTCCTGATTGAGTTAAGAAAGGAGTGGCTCAGATATCGTCAGAAGCAGATGATGAAGATAAAGACTTGTGTGTCTGGAAATAAGAACATTCTCCCATATGCACACTTTGTTTATTTTTAATATAAGTTTGAAATAATTTTTGTATTATGTGTACTTGTGAAGATGTTATTATTATTGATGTTATTGTTGTTGTTATGTATTTCATCTGCTTGTAAATAATATAAATACAGACTTTATTGATTTTTTCCCATGAAAAATCAGATAATACTACTATTGTAAATCAGGAGTGAAAATTTAAAGAAATCAAGTTGTAGAATTTGAAATTTAGATATGTGCGATAAAAGATCTTTAAAATACGCAATTTTTTGTTAAATTGATTATTACAAATTATTATTACAAATTGATTTTCTTACTAATGAAAAAAATTAGTAAGAAAATTAATTTTATATGTGAGATAAATAACCCTTATTGTAACAAAGAAAATAAAACAAAGGAAATAAAATATAAAACATTATAAAATTAAAAATGAAATATAATAAAAAATAAATAGAAAAAACTTTGTGAAAAACTCAGAATACTAAGTTTTCAACAGAGTTTTTCTATTTTATTTTCTCAAAACCATTCTGACAACGAAAAAATGCAAGAGGATACATTGAATTTCAACTAAAAAAAATATGGGCAAGAAATGTTGCAAACTTTTTATTTTTCTGAAATTTGAAGCTGAACATGCAAATTTTACCTCTGTAACTTACGTTACTGCGCTTATTTTTGTTGTTGACCATAATCATTCTGTTAAGGGATGGATAATGCAACTATCCTTCTTTTGTTGGATAGTTTCGAAGATATGACCATTCTTATTTCAATGTGTCTACTATATTTTTCATTCATTTGATGAGTTACTGTAACCGTGAATTAAGATATTGATAGATATGATGGAGGTTGTTAACTATGTGAAGTTAGACTTCCTTATATTATTCTGATTCGTACACATAAAACTTACAGATAACTGCCAAATGCTTTTAGATGGATTTGTCTTACACATATTCTCAAAGAATCTCTGTCACCATATGACAAAAGAAATAGTGACTGTTTAAACCTTGGTAACGTTTGTTTACGCATATGAGTCACGTATGTTACATATATTAAACTCTAAAAAGAAGATAAATTTTAAGACTTCTACTAAATAACAAGAGTATCAACGTTGCAGGACCTTCAGTACTTCTGGAAGGGGCGACCTGTTGCTGCTGCTGTGGGAAGGTAGGCTGCAGTGTACTAGGCACCTGCTGCTGCATCTCCTGGCGCTCTTCAGCCTGTTTCTGCCCCTCGTGGAGAACGGCCATCAACTTCATCTGTGTTGTGCGTCTGATGTCGCTGGGAAGCTCAGCGAGTCCCTCATCTATATGTCTGGCAAAGGGGGAGGGACCCACTTTCTTGGAACCAGAAATGTACTCCATCAGAGTTTGTTTGAGGTCAGCACTCTCTGTGTAGTGTCTTCGAGAGGAGGGGTCTGTAGACTGTGACTCGGTAGTGAGCACAATTTTTTTTTTGGCACCCGAAAATTTTTTTCCTACGGAAGGGTTATTTTTTCCACCGCCACCCCCTTGGGCGCCAGGGTAGTGAGCACAAATTTTTTTGGCACCGAAATTTTTTTCCCTACGGGAAGGGTTATTTTTTCCACAACCACCCCTTGGGCGCCAGGAGGGCCCATCTTCTATTTTTTCAAAAAGGGAGTTTTACATGTTTTTTGCTGGGGAGGGCCCGGGCCCCCCGGGCCCCCTCCCTGGATCCGCCACTGGTCGTGGGAGAGCGTGAGAGAGCGTGAAAGAGCTTGCCAATCGTAACAAAGCGTGACAGAGCCTGACAAAGCGTGTCAATCCTTGATGAAAGCGTGGGAAAACGTGTCAATCCTCGGTGAAAGCGTGGGAAAGCGTGTCAAGTCTTGATGCCAGATCTTATCAAATCTTGAGACATCTTAACAAAGCGTGTCAATTGGTGACAGAGCGTACAAAGTGGGGTCACCGCTTTGAACCAAGCTCTGTTAAACTCTGTTAAGCTTTCCTACGCTTTGAGCAAAACTTTGATAAGCTTTGTGACGCTTTGATAAGCTTTAATACGCTCTCCCCGCTTTACGCAATTCGTGACAGATCGCCTCAAATTTTTAAACAGTTTAAAAATTTTGGCGCTCTTGCCGAATGTCCCGAATTGCTCAAAGCTTTCTCACGCTCTATTACGGTCTTTACGCTTTAATTAAGCTTTGTTACGCTTTGCCGCCGCTTTGCTCGCCGATTTAATTCGCCATCAATTCGGCGTCGGTGTGAACTCTGCATAAACAGTTGATTGCGCTTGGTTGAGCCCACTGTTCGCAGGAATTAGATGAGAGAGATAGCCGTGAATATTCTCACCATTAACGATGAAGTATTTTTTTTTTCTTCACCGCCTTTACAAAGCTGTTTGAATGGGGAACAAATCTAATGTTTAGCTTCCTGGGAGAAGTTTCAATTGTTGTTAAGAAATTTCAGTCGATTCCTCTCGGTTCATTCTATTGTTCGGACTATTAAGCTGAGAGAGATAGAATGTGACATTCTCATGACTTACGGCCTTGCATTATTATTCTTCTTTGTTCATCGTCTCTACAATGCTATTTGAACAATATTTGATGACAATAGACGACAATCTGGTACTATTTTTATGTAGCGTCACATTACAATAACATGACAGATGAATGATCATGAGCACCGGGTTTAATAATTGAACGAATACTGAATTTGAACCCGGGCCATGCTTTCTCTTGCCATTGCCTTCCGTTTCCCACTGAGTATGTAATGTGTATGTGTATGCCTCAATCATAGAGAATATAATCACTAATATCGCTGAAATAATTCTTCTCCTGCCCCTTCTTCTTCATTTACTTTTTCATAGAAGTAGTAGTAGTAGTAGTAGTAGTAGTGGTAGTAGTAGTAAAAGCAGCAGTGTCATAATAATCATTATTATTATCATTGTTATATTTATTATTATAGTAAATATCGTAATTATAATCATTATTATAGTGATTATTTGTTGTTATTATTCTTATAGTTATTTGTATGCTTCTTCTTCTTAACATAATTATCGTACACACAATACGTCATGTGCCAAGAATTTATTGCTATGATACATCCAAGATGTCTACCAAAACTGTCAATTCGTTGCTGAAATATTAGCAAGCCAAAAGAAGAAACATTAGAATTTCTATTTTAAATTGAAATAAATTATATAGGAGAAATAAGTGGAGAATACAATCATGATTTCGGTACTAGGGGACTAACATGGACATAATGCACTTGTTTACATGACCACATTATCTCTTATTTATTCTACCTGCAATGTTTTCTGACTGTTTTCAAAAAAATATCATGTTTGTCGATCATAGTTCTATGTAGCTTGATGTCACATGTTAATTTTTAGTGGAAAAGCAATCTAAGCAACAATTTCTGAATTTTAGCGACAATTGTTCGCCATTGCTGCTCTTTAATACTACTATGACGTGCAGTAACAAATTAAAATTTCAGAACTCATGATAAATTCGTTAACAGTTGATTCCACTTGGTTGATTCTATTGTTCGGATTATTTTGCAGAACGACATAGAAATTGACATTCTCATGGCTTACGACTTTGCATTAGTGTTCATCGTCTCTACAATGCTATTTGAACAATATTTGGTGACAAAAGACGGCATTTCTTTGTATCGTCAAAAGCCGTCAAATAACAAAAACATGGCAGATTAAAAGATCCTCAGTACTGGGTCTAATAATTTAAAGAAAACTTAATTCGAACCCGGCCATATTCTGTCGCTCTCTCTCTCTCTCTCTCGTTTGTCATTGCCTTCATTTTCCATCGCTTACTTCATTGTTACCACGGAATATGCAATGTGTATGCCTCATTATGTCAATTAGAGTCAAAGGTGTAACTGGTTGTTGTCCAGGGTCAATGGTCAAATTGTCTCAATCTATCTTCCATACATCCATAATGATCAAGGCTAAACAGTAGAAACTTGACATATGGATAGATCATAATGGTAGAAGCATTTTATATAACAATATGAAATCGTGAAAATGCATTCTTCAGTATGTAAATCATTAGCATACGTATCACCTAATTCGTCAAAGTGACGAATTCAAGTCTAGTTCATAGTTGGATAGAGTATGAGTGGGAGATATGATTTCTTATAAAAAAACAAAAATCTAGAAAATGCATATTTCATTTTGATATTTAGATTTGAGGGTCAAAGGTCAAATATACTGTACATGGTTTCTCTAAAACCATGCATTGTATAGACTAGAAATTTGGCACACTAATAGACCTGAATAAGAGGATTATTTCAAAAATAAGGTTAAATCATGCCAATGTTATCTTAACTACTTAGTATGTCACTAAACATGTGTGGCAGGCACTTGGAACAGCCCACCTATACTTGTTATTAACAAGTATTACATGTCTAGTTTATTTTTTCTTTTCAAGATTTCTTTTTTCTCAAATCATTTAAACACATAAATAGCATACGCTCAAAGACATTATGAAAGCATAGGACTGTTACCCTAGTCTAGAATCTGGCCTATTTAATTTTGATCTCCACCACACCGACGCAATGCGACCTCCCCCTACTTACTTGCTGCTAGTCGAAGATGGCATGATCCTTAAAGTAGAAACGGATTCAAATACAATGTTATATTAATGGAAAGCTTATGACCTAAAGAAAATTAAAAGTGCCATATCTTTTCCCTAAAAACACATATGTGACCACAATCAGACATTTAACTTTGAATCTTGGCACCCCCCTCATAAACAAAACCGAAATCATACACATTGGGCGGTTTCGGTGATGACGTAGGCGATTGGGGTCAGATTGGGGTGATTACTTCCGCATTCACACAACACCGTACGTATCACACACGCTAGACGGTCGACAGCAGCCATACTCTCATCAATTTTAATTATTTATCATCCATTCAAATGAGTGAAGTTAGGCCAGTTAGTAACTTGGATGTACAATATTCATCGTCTGAATCCAGTGACGATGATAGTGATGGCATCGATGGGCCAGTTGGAACAATTACAGAATACCCTACCACGGTTTCACGGCCGGGGCAGAATTAGAACCAACAGTCTGACCAGGGAGGTGGGAGTTAATTCCACTTCCCTGGATTGCACGAACGTGGACATGGACGTCCTTTTAAGGCAATGTGACGTCCTATTAAGGCACTGCCGGGCACTGCCAGTGCCTTAAAAAGAAGTCACATTGCCTTAAAAGGATGTCCATGTGGCAGTCCACGTTCTCCAACTACCAACGACCATCGACCAACATTAGTCTAAGCACAAAGCTATTTTTTCTTTTGTATTTTTAGCACGAGACATTCCACTATTATAAGCACAAAACTATTATTTTTCTTTTTTATTTTTAGAACGAGACATCACTTGTTGATTAAAAAAGCACAAATTATTTTTTTTCTTTTGTATTTTTAGAACGAGACATCAGTCTTGTCGATTAAAATATCTGATAGGGTCTTTGACAGCAGACTAAGCGGTGTAAGAGCTACTAACTATAGCGGGTACAAGGTACATACAAATAGGTGTGTGGGACTATACACAGGCTGGACTTTTTGCGTTACTGAAATAGTGCTCAGAATTCAACTAATTCATCTACTAAATGACCATAATAGACAAGAAACAAGTCAAAGGTAAGGACAAGACTCGGTGCTTATCAATATAACAGAAATTTTGGATGAAATATCATCAGGAAAGCCATCTAAATTTGTCACAAATTAGCGACGAACACACCAAATTCAGCGCTGCAATGACGGACAAAACGGCGTAAAATTCAACTTTTCATCCACCGAATGAATACGAACACTTGCATTATACAATCTTCAATACCTGTATCACCATTATCGCAAACAATAAAATCACAGTCTATATATCTACTGCTAATATATGAAGACTTACAATATGGTAGGGTATTCTGCAATTAAGCCGGCCAGTTTTCGATAGCACGAATGATCACCGGCAATATTAGTTATTACTTAAACATATTGTGTTAATTTTCATTGATTTCTTTCATCTGTATAATTTCTTTCATCAGTTTTATGTGATAAGGAACATTACACTTTTTTTCTTTATAGTTTATCTTTATTTAATTCAAAGAACAGACATGCAAAACAATCAAAACATGCAACAAACTTATACGGCAAAAGCCATAGACTCCATGTAGTGGGTACGAGCTTTTGTTTGTTTTGGGGACAATCCCCAATCGCCCACGTCACATTATTTTGGGCGATTTATTGGTGTCATTTGGGCGAGAAAATCAATGATGAACAATTCATGGTTTTGGGGGTAGTTTTTTGGTTGTTACGACCTGATTGATTATCATAAAAATCTGAAATATTTTTTTTTTAATTACTGAGGTCATAAGCTTTCCATTAATATAATATTGTATTTGAATCCGTTTCTACTTTAAATTATGACGGCCGGCGGTTCTTAGGCTGGGCTGGTGACCATAATTATGAGTTCGTTGATAACGCCATCTTCGGCGACTTGAATCAAGTGTAGGACTAAGGTTAACCCAGCGAATTTCGCAACTTTGCTAATCCAATTTATTTTGCGTGCATTAAATTTAGCGTTATTTAGCCCTGCCTTTCTAGTCGATATTTCAAATTCATGATCTGTGTATTCAAATTCTTATTTTGTCAATCAAATTAACATAATTCTCATTCAAATTCATGTTTTATGTACGCTCTTCGTCCAGCGTTCATGTAGCATGACATGATCACGTGATCACGCAATACTGACGTTCGTACATTCAAATTCATTACGGAGGAACCAATTTAGCATTTCGCTCATTTAAATTAGTCAAATTTTAATCTACTCGGTGCATGCAAGCCAAAAATTTCTTTACAACAATAACAACATTGTGGTACTATTTTATGTAGCATTTAAATTGTTGTAAAGAAATTTTACACTGTACACAGAAGATCGCACTGATTCCAAGATATGTTTCTGATTTTACAACATTGATCACGCGATCTTAAAGTGCGGGTTCAAAGAAAATCACAAATATGGCAAATAACGTATTACTAGAAACTGGTAAGCTAACAGATGGCCATCGTACAAGTTTTAGGTCAACTGCATATCGGGTGATTTATAAACATACAAATAAAGCCACCTCCATAGCATCTGGGATATGCGAGAGATTCGCCAGAAAAATAACGATGTTTTAATGCCGTCACAATATGAACCAATCCTGCCCAAGCAGACGACATCCCATAAAGAATGAACATAATTGCAATGCTATTATTTCTCAAATTATAATGAGTTTAGTGTATATAAATGTGATGGAATTTTACACCATTCAAAAGGGATATGAAACCGATTCTGATAACTAAATTCTTTTGTTTGTAAATACACAGGATAGGGTTAATGAACAATCAAAGAAACCACACTTTCAAATTTAAAACCCCGGAATGATAGCATGGACGCATTTGTTCCTCCTCTTGAAACGCCGAACATACCGCGGTGTATGCAGCTGAAAATACAATGGCGTCTTATTTTGTTTACAAGCGACAGATTCCTTTATTTTTATCGCTGCATTTTGCCTAATAATTTTTATGCAAATAATACCATGCGCGGGTTTAGAGTGAGGCAATAGATTAAAATTTAGCCTGACGGTAGTGAAGTAAGAGAAATAACTGAAGAGAAGAAAACGAAACAGGCACTGAAAATGTGTGAGATGTCATGGGACATCGTCTGCTTGTCCAACTCATGTTCAACATGTGACGTCACACATCTCAGCAGCGATCGGAGAGCATTTCAGGTGCTATGCCGGGGCTGTATTTAAGCGTTTTGTAATTCATAATAATCATTACTTCGAATGTTTCCAAGCATTGAATTGTGACAACCTTGTCAAATCAAAGTGTCACCTTTGCAATGATGACAATAAAGTTCAATAAAATCAATAAACCTTCTCTTTAAAGGGAGTGTAGCATGACGAGACTATAGGGACTTTTAGATTTTCACGTCGACATAGTGGACTGCAACGTGTGACGTCCTTATAAGGCACTGTGATGTCCTTTTAAGGACAATTTCTCCGCATTTTGGCAAAAAGAGCCAGAGATCTTCTATCAATTATTTGTTTAATTGTGTGCAGGTCAAACAGTTTTGGCAATTTGTTATTAAACTTTTCGAATAAGTTGAATTAAGGGATATGGAGTGGCGAGATATATGTTTAGGGTTGTCGCGTAACTCGAGTAGAATACGATTTGTGAATACTATCATAATTCTGTTGAAATATACTATTTTTAAATAAAAGGGAGAAGGTCATTAACCTTCCAGTGTTAAAATACAGAACATTATTACGGATTTTATAGAGGGGGAAAAACCTTAGCAATCAAGGTAGGCAGGTTGTCGTTGCACTTACAAAATGGGAAGAATTAGAAGTGAATATGATTGTGAGCAGGTAACCTTGCTGTGTGTTTGGTGTATGTGTGTGTGGGGGAGGGGGGCTGTCGGGGTGTGTGAGGGTGTTCTTGCGTGTGAGTGTATGTTATTGTGGTGTGTACATGTGTACGCGTGAGGATGAGTGAGTTGTACATGGTAGTGGTGTCGTATGGGGTTGGGTAGTAAGGGAGGAGGTTAAAATCAGTTTATATCATAACTGATATCATTCAAACAAAATATCGATTGTAATTTATGAATTATACAAGTATTAATTTATTTAAGTTATGTTATTATGATGAAAAATAATTGTATTTTGTAGAATTATTTTAAATTTTGTAATATTGAATGATATCAAAAGGATAACGGAAAAACCAAAAAAATGTGTGTTTGTGTGTGTCTGTGTAAGGACGGGGAGTCACGCCCAAAACTAAACATAACTTTTTTGGATAAAGGTTCTTTCATTTTTCTTTTTATTTAAATGAAGAAAAAAGTAGATTATGATTTTGTTGAGCGACATGAAAAATGATTATAGGAAACTCATCATTTTCAACATGTAGATGTATATATATATATAAATACAACTTGAAATACACGATGCTTTAACAACTGATACTTTGTTGCGAGTTCTGTTCTGTTGAGAGTTCTGTTTATTTGGGGGGTGGAGGGGGACTTTGAGGCATCTGATCTAATGTAGCTATGAGGAAGTAAAGAAAATATGGAAAGATAAAAGATATTTACAAGGCCTTTATTTAACCTACGACGCTAAATTGAATGAACGTTTTATCAAATGGACTGTAAATTCTGCAGAACAGGCCGGGAAAACCTAAATTATATTTCAAACTTGTTGACATCTGCGTACATGTCTAGTATATATCAGTTTAGTTAGGTTTGCAGGAATATAATTTATACAATATTTCGCACATGATAGGATCGTCAAGATCAATATTGTATATGATATTTACATGTTTAAAGGTACTATGTCCCTTTTGCAGCCAACATCAAATTCTGTAGAACTTTGCAGGAATTATGAATATGTCATGTATGTCCTATCTGTGAAATTTAAACGTTAGCAGTGTCCTAATATTCAAATTATGCAAGGAAACCCGTTTACTTTCTAGACTTCACTGTCAGACACTATTGAGTGACTGACTGACTTTTTTCTTCTTTGGTAATAACATACATAAAATGAGCTGTAAAGGGTACATGAGCATTTGTCTACATCAATAACCCACTTCTTGTAATGGCCAAAATTAAACTGATTGAATCTTTGCGCAGCACAAAATGTACGACCATTCGGTACAATGGTCTGAAAATCAGACTATTACTAAATGGATTGCAATCATTAAAGTCGATTCGACAACTAACGGTTATTTTCCCACTAAAAGACATTTTCAAGTCCTTTCGTTTTGAGGGAAGTTCTAAATAAGTATTATCTTTCAAATGCCGTTGGAATTTAACCTTTTCATTTTTTGGCCTGCAAATGGGACATAGTACCTTTAAGACGTCATGTAAAGAAATAATTAACCACTTAGGAAGCGTGATGAAGTGGTAAGGCATTTAGATTATGATTGCATTCATTCAAACACACATTGCCGAATCAGGGGGGGGGGGGAGGTTGGGGGCACGTGTGTCATAACAAAACAAATGTGCTCTGGTAACAAATTTAGACTTAAAAGTTCCTATAATGTAAAACCACGCTTTGTTTATTATTCTTGTTTTGTTTTTGGTGTTTTGTTTTTCTTTTTGGCATCGATAAATATAATTTCTATTTTTCTAGTTCTTAATTTTATTTGTTTGGCAAAGATGAGTAAAGGTCGCCTGCTTGACTGCCTCTCTTTGTTCTATCCACATCGATCATTTCAGATAGTCATATCTCAAAATACTCTCTGAAATGTAGATACAGGGTGCAAAGTAAACTCGGAACTCTGTCTGCAAATATGTTCAGCGATATCATGGTTGTAGATATTTGAAGATCTATAACACAGAGTTGGGGAATGCAACATTGCACGGCTCTTGTTAATTCACTGTGAAGAAGTAGTTGTAGTTTCATTTTTGCGAATAAAAATCATTTCTTATCCACGGATAAAAGAACGAATTCACATTTCTGCGTAGGCCTACGAAATTGAAAGCGGAATTAAGACCTTGTTTAAGAACGTATCAGATGCAAAATTACTATTTCCTTATTACTCAAGCTAACATACATAATTTTCTTAGAACTCGTGATTGTCAACGAAACAACATCTCGAAAGAAATAGTCTGTTCAATAACAGTGATCTAAGTAGACATATCCCCAAAAACATTTAAACGGAGACAGACACGAAAATACCACAAAAGTTGATAAAACAGATTTCAAGGAAAGTGATGCTAGTTTTATTAATTGAAACATTGTTTAAGCTTATCCGACTGCCAACAGTGATAAGGAAAGAAGGAAGCAGAGTATTATACCTTCAGGGAAACAACAAGAAACACAGTCGCAAAGACTTTCGAGAAGTCTACCTAAGGCAATTTAAATAGCGCTCTTTCATCCCATAAACTAGACCAATATAGACTGACCTTTCTGTTGTCACTTTTCTTTCAATGATGCTTTTATTCGAAAATATGTACTCTTGTCCTGCTGCGGGGGATACTTGCAATACGCCTGTATAAAGAGAGGAATGTAGACTTCAAAGATAAGGACCCCGTTGCATAAAACTTACCATTGATGGTAACTTTGCCATCAATGGTAACTACCATGGTAACAGGGCTCAACAGCCAATCAAAATCAGGGTTTCCATGGTAGTTACCATTGATGGCAAAGTTACCATCAATGGTAAGTTTTGTGCAACGGGGCCAAGTACTAATGATTATATCTTCGATTATTTTTACGTATGAATATTTTAGACAAGGCCCTGTTTCATAAAACTTATAATAAAATAACAGGTGTCACGTTTCTACAACATATTTGCCCAAAGTTAACCAAATGCAACGATTTCAGTAGCTTATAATAATTATTGTAACGTGTTATTGATATAAAGTTTTGTGAACCGAGGCCCCAATTCTGTGTAATCTTATCACAGAATTAATGTATCACATTCACACATGTCAAACATTTTGAGGCCCTATTGAAAATAATCAATTTATTTGTTATTATTATTTTGGATGTTACATTTGTTTCATTACCACCACTATCATAAATCTAAATTTGCGATCAGTATGTAAAGTGGTTCAATTCCAAACATGCTACATACATTTTTCATCAAATACTATTTTCTGGCATCGATTTCTTAATATCAGGTATCCAGAGGCGGCGCTCCGGGGGCACTTTGAAAAGTGCCCCCCCCCCAATCGAATGTTTGACCTTAATCCTATCTGTACTGTCTTGTACTTACGTCCTCCAAGAATTCGTCTTTTGATCGTATTCAGATTACGAAGTCTATCAACAGTTTGCTGATACTCTTTGGTCCCATCCGATATCACATAGTTCATGAGAAAGCCCATTGAAAAGACCATAGATCCGAAAAGGATTGTTAGTCGCACGACCCTCACCCTCATCATGCAGCGATTGTTAGCGTTACCATAACTCCTCTGCAAATAAAAAAAGAAAATTGTACATGGAGAAGTATGCACAGATATGAAGGAATTTTTTGTTAAACTCATTGGTTCTAACGATATCTGAATACCATGTTCACTCTCAAAGTCATACAGAATACCTGATTACATAATTATGTAGTAGTTGATTATTCGAAGTTTGGCTTTTGCAGATCTGACACTAACAGTATTGTATTCTACTCACCATTTGGGGACTGCGATCCCAATCAAAACAAACTTACTAAAAGCAAAAACAAACAAAAAACAACAATAGAAAAAATACAGATAACTTTTTGAAACAGAATGTACACTGATGCAGCATAGTGGTCTCAATATGTAGATACCACTATAGATCACTAGAGTGATATATAGAGAGAGACATGACAGTCGGATCGGGTTTTGCGTAATTTGTCCTTTTGCATTCCTGGTCAAAGATGTTTGAGTATACCAAAGAGTTACTAAGAACACCTAACCGTATAATTTAGTACTTTCGTATCAAGACATGTTTACCAAGACAATATTCGTTTTTGCCAATTCCTAATGTATCTGACAGGCATTTATTTTTGTCGCTTGATTTTTGTATCAATTGATTATATTTTCTTTGAGAAAAGTTTTATTAGAATTAGTACAAGAAAAACGAGAGAGCATACCCATGTAAGCCTTGTATTGCATCATGAAAAGCAGAGTAAGTAATGTCTCGAACCAATAGCAAAATCGACAGTTTTAAGCATGTTAAGGCAGCAAATAAAAATGAAAATGCTTGTGAGAAGACTCTACATATTTTGCTCTTTTATTAAAGAAATGTTATGGAATTTTCCCCCTAGTTAGATGGAATAGCGACAGGATGAATTTCGTATTTGGTTGAGTGTATTTTCAGTGCTACGTGAAATGGTTTGGAGAGTGTCATCAAGTATTATATTATATTATATTATATAAAAGCTGAATATTATTATTATTATTATTTCTGCACATCTGATCTATTTTGGAGGTGTCATGGTTAGTGGTTCATTCACTTGACTCTCGATCCAAGGAATGAGGATTCGAAGCCCAGCCGGGAACTAACGTTTTTTGGCAAGACATCGATCCACATTTGCCACTTTCCACCCATGTGTAAGGGATACCTGGAAATTGCTGGGGTGTTAATAATTGCAGGGCGCTCAGGAAGAGCAGTATTCCTACTGATATGTATACTTTGGGTAAATAAGACGCAATTATTATCTATTTATTTATTATTATTATTATAATCATTATTTTGACGAACGTATAATATTTCCTATTATCTATAAAAGGCTTCCAAGTGGTACAATAAATCAGTATCTTTGATATCTATAGCGCAGTACCCGGACGACAGATCAATATTGTTTTCGTATTGCTCTGTCATCAGGAAACTTCAACTGTCGATACAGGACATGATTGGAACATTTACCGAGGTAAGTCAAATTTTGTTATTTCGCTAGTCAATCTGATATAGATAGTTAATAATAATAATATTGTATGGCTTTGTTTTCGTGTGATACTATATAAATATTGCTCTCGCTATGACAATATATTTTTGTATCACACTCAAAGCCATCCATTATTATATAATTACCTTTTGAATTAAGCACCTTTACATATCTGTATCAATTAATTTTATTTTTCTCCATGACTATCATCTAATAGACAATATTTTTACCCAACATTTCGTTCAATGTGCAATTTATGGAACTTGCATTTTGAATCTTAATTTACCTTGAACATACACATGTGAAATTCAGCTTGTGCTGCGGAGATGTGTTGTCTACATAAATCATGTTTTAGCTGAATTATACTGGATCGGTAGAAAGGATGCATCCAAGGTAACGTGAAATTTTGTAATTGTTTATGCCTCTCCTTGTATATTTTCTCCCTCTGATCCCACCATACTCCCCTCTCTCTCTCTTTCTCTTTATCTCTTTCTCTCTCTCTCTCTCTCCCTCTATCTATTTACACTCACGCCCACACTCACATGCACACAGCACACGCACATGGTAAAAAATTGATACAATCAAATTCAAATCAAAAGGTATTTGATAAGGTGTTTTTCCCTTGCAGTTACAAAGGGCTCATACTTCGGCCAATTAAACAATAATATATCACTTTAAAAAGATCAGTTGAACCAGTGCAATACATCATTCTCCAGCAAAATAGTCGGAGTTACGTACAAATACCAACAAAAACTAGACATGTAATACTTGTTTTTAACAAGTATAGGTGGGCTGTTCCAAGTGCATACCATACATGGTTAGTGAGATAGTGATCGGTGAAATGTTTGACCTTTGACCCTAATTTACATACTAAGTATTTAAGATACCATTGGCATGATTTGACCTTAATTTTTGAAATAATCCTCTTATTCAGGTCTATTAGTGTGCCAAATTTCATGTCTATAAAAAGCATTGTTTTAGAGAAACCATGTACAGTATATTTGACCTTTAACCTTAAAATCTAAATAACATAATGAAATATGCATATTCTCGATTTTGTGTTTTTATATGAAATATTTTTTCTTACCTATCAACATGCAACGTTTCAAGTCAATTGCGACCAATATACCAAAATACTCAACATAGACATTACACGTGAACAGAAAATGGAATTCTCAAATCCCACTTTGCAAGTGAAATATGAGCATGATCCTGGCATCTGATCGAAAAATAAAGGGCACATTTGTGATAGCTTATTGTCTCAGCTACAACATACTCAAAGCTCAGCGAAAACGAAACTAGAACAAAGGAGATATTGCTCGCGAAAGACGGGAATGTAGAATCCAGTTTTGAAAAAAAGTCATGTCCCATAGAGAATACACGCAAAATGTGAAAAATTGACATGCCTCCTTTAATCGCAAAAATACGCCATGATGCCTTTGTCAAAATGAAAAATCGTGGAAACTGCATTTGTAGAAAATTGTCTCAGCTAGAACATATCAAAATTTGGAAGAAAATCGATCAATATTTACAGAGATACAATCAATATTCCAAAAATATGCTGACGTCATAATATGCAAATTTAAATTATTTTGAGTTCGGAGGCCATTATGATAACGTCATGAGTTAATTGAGGGTCAAATGAGACATGAAATCATATCTCTGACTCATAATCTATCCAAATATGAAACAAAATTGGGAGTTCCCATCCATTCTGAAGAGTTACAATGAATTTTGTATAGGCATGTTTTTGCCCATATATGCTATGTATTACAAGAGCTCGCGCACACGGACATTTTTGAACGGACGCTCATTGCGTTTTTACTGGTCAGAAAGAGATAAACATGGTATCAAATTGTTCGAAAAAATATGGGAAATATCATGAAAGAAAAAAAATGGCGATTCTATGTTGTGTAATGGTGTTACGCGCGAGCGCGCATGTGCGTGTGCACGATTTCTTTTTTTTTTTAATGCTTAAAATGGCCTGAAACGTATCAAAAATGAATTTAAGACGATTTGGAACATTTTGAAATTTTGCGCGCGCGCTGACGCACGGACGTACGCATGCGCGCGCGTTTTTTGACCTGAAATTCACCGGACGGATTCCCTTGACCGTATAAAAACAACTATTTCTCGAATATTAAAGCAGTCATTAATACTATACTATCTCTCATCCACATTCCTCTTTTCTCTTCCAATTACACCCCTCCCTTTCCCATTGTACAAATTAGTCATCTTAAATGATACAGACTAACTGCAATCTTAATGTTGTCGTAATTTTTACCATGTACTTTGTCAATTGCCTACAGGGCTCCCTTGAATAGCAGGCCTTGCGGCTATGAAGGGAATACCCTTTATTTTAAAGAAGACTCAATCAATCAATAAATAAATAACTACATCCTAAAGGAGAAGAGAAGAAAACGCAGGACAATCAAGGTCGTAAAATCAACATAGGTCAGCTTGATAACCCTGGTCCTCATTTTAATACAACTGTGTAACCATGTACCTGTATATATAGCCATGTAAAACCATGAAATGCTTACCTCACCTGATGAGAATAAATCGAAAGCGCTTGTGGAGTTCAAATCATGCTTCTTGTATATTTCATGTAGCGTTATGAATAAATATACATGTATATTCCACTATATATATAATATATGTATAGATAGGTAATTAATACTTTGCCTCGTTTTGGTAGGAATATATATAACATAGTTTTTATATATTAACAATATTCTTCCTGGTCAGGACAATGATATCTTGGACAATGATAATATTCCCCAGATCGGATGCCTATGTGCAAGACGATAGGCCTGGTATCATTTTCCTTTTCCGTAACACCTACAATGAAATCGCATTGGAAACATGCCAACTGAGCTGACAGCCATTTCCTTATCATTTCTCTAAAGCCTATAAGCAATAAATATTGAACTACATGAAATGATGATTAGCAGATAATTATGTGTAATCGTGCATGCCATATTTTGTGCGGTTGTCCTCCTGAATATTCCAAAAGGAAATTTACACGGGAGGTTTTTAATTGTTGCGGGTAGTCAATAACTTTTGGAGTGAAACTTACGAAAGCCGAATATGGCGACCTTGTAAATAAAAACAGGGACATGTACGCCTATATGCTACACTCATCAACCAGCATGTTTCAAGACGCATAGTACAGTATAGTTGGTTTTCATGGGGAATTTGACACCACACTGCTGTTAACCCAATGTCAGGTGTTGTTAATCATCAAGAGTGGACTTCACTATACCTCATCATTACATCAAATCTCCTCACCCACGAGATATAAGCAAGTTGGTGTATTTTGTGGTGGGACCTCGGGTTCGCTGCTTCAAATAGACAAATACCATGCAATTTACACACACTGACAAATCAAATCTAGTGTCAGCGAATTATGATGCAATACACATAGACAATGACTACTACTGTATGTTGCTTTAACCTCGAACCTCACCTCAATCTCCCCACGGGAATATATATATTCATGACCTCCTGGATAAACAAGACATGAACGAATTTTTGTATTGTCTTTCCGTTAATGTCCACAGTCAAAGAATTTTATTATTATTATGGTACTTAATTCAAAGGTGTACACTGTAGACGACTTTCCTTTTCCTCCATTTTCTCCCCATACAGTACATACATAATTGTACATGTGTCCTTTCTCTCATTTTGTTTAGCTATTTCATTTAATACACCTTTTCACGGTTTTATTTTTTGAAATAATCCTCTTATTCAGGTCTATTAGTGTGCCAAATTTCATGTCTATACAAAGCATTGTTTTAGTGAAACCATGTACAGTATATTTGACCTTTAACCTTAAAATCTAAAAAACATAATGAAATATGCATATTCTCGATTTTTTTGTTTTTATATGAAATATTTTGTCTTACCTATCAACATGCAACGTTTCAAGTCAATTGCGACAAATATACCAAAATAATCCACATAGACATTACACGTATACGGAAAATGTAATTCTCAAATCCCACTTTGCAAGTGAAATATGAGCATGATCCCGGCATCTGATCGAAAAATAAAGGCCACACAAGTGATAGCTTATTGTCTCAGATACAACATACTCGAAGCTCAGCTAAAACAAAGCTAAAACGACGGAGATATTGCTCGCGAAAGACGGGAATGTAGAATCCAGATTTGAAAAAGTCATGTCCCTTAGAGAATACACGCAAAATGTGAAAAATTGACATGCCTCCTTTAATCGCAAAAATACGCCATGATACCTTTGTCAAAATGAAAAATCGTGGAAACGACATTTGTAGAAAATTGTCTCAGCTAGAACATATCAAAATTTGGAAGAAAATCGATCAATATTTACAGAGATACAATCAATTTTCCAAAAATATGCTGACGTCATAATATGCAAATTGAAATTTTGAGTTCGGAGGCCATTATGATGACGTCATGAGTTAATTGAGGGTCAAATGAGACATGAAATCATATCTCCGACTCATAATCTATCCAAATATGAAAAAAAATTGGGAGTTCCAATCCATTCTGAAGAGTTACAATGAATTTTGTATAGGCATGGTTTTTGCCCATATTTGCTATGTATCACAAGAGCTCGCGCGCACGGACATTTATCTTGAATGGACGCTCATCTTGTTATTAATGGTCATTAAGATATAAACATGGTATCAAATTGTTCGAAAAAATATGGGAAATATCATGAAAGAAAAAAAATTGCGATTCTATGTTGTATAATGGTGTTACGCGCGAAAACGCGCGCGCACGTGCGTGTGCGCGATTTTTAATAAAATGCTTAAAATGGCCTGAAACGTATCAACAATGAATTTAAGACGATTTGGAACATTTTGAAATTTTGCGCGCGCGCTGACGCACGGACGTACGCTTGCACGCGCGTTTTTTGAACTGAAATTGACCGGACGGATATTGACCTTGATCATTATAAATATGAGTGAGAAATGATTTTCAGAAAATTTCACAAAATGGCGCCTAGATGACGTCATCAGTCAAGGTCAAGGTTGAAAACCTTTTTGTGTTTTCTCCATATGCCTATACATATGTGTGTCAAACTTCAAGGTATTTGATATAACCATTTTAAAGTTATCTTGCTTACAAAAAAGTGGGTCGAAATAAGAAAAAGTAGACATGTAATACTTGTTTCGAAACAAGTATAGGTGGGCTGTTCCAATTAGTGCATCGAATTTCCAAAGGTACTTCAGTATTAATTACATTTTATTTCCCACACGCCTATATTATGTTACCCTCTAAGACAACAATGGATATGTACAGTTAACAACTAAATTATGCATACCCTTTGACATTTGTAAATTTGATGTTTTTTGTGTTTTTCGTAACTAAGGAATGAAAGGTGGACTGATTGAATTTGGGACCTCTTTTGAATCCTTTTAGATGTGAGCTTGAATATGTCACATTCTCAAGAAACATAAATAGGGACAAATCAATTTTGCACATGCTTAGAAAATTACAAAACTTGGTTAGGGTATAAATTTAGTTGTTTTACCCTATACAATATCTCTGGTGTTTGATAAGGTGTTTTTCCCTTGCAGTTACAAAGAGCTTATGCTTCGGTCATTTAAACAAAAATATATCAATTTTAAAGATCAGTTGAGCCAATGCAATACATTATTCTCCAGCAAAATAATTGGAATTACTTACAAATACAAAAGAAGAGAAACAAAAAGAGGGGAAGGAAGTAGAAATAGAAATTCATAGAAAAGAACAGACCATGTCGGTCTTGTGAAACCTCTGAAAAGTGACAAGAATGTAAACGAGACAGTGAGCAGTCAGTCTCGTGTTCCTTGCATTATCACCCCCTCCCCCTCAAAAAAAGAAAGCGAAATTTACCAACCGATTATAATTATAGAGTAATTACACAATGTTATTTAAAGAACGCATGTCAAATTTGACTACATAAAACCTATTGCACGTTGTAGCGAGAATCTGGTATTGTTCAAAATGATGCTCGATCAAATAAAAAAGTGAAGAAGAAAAATACTTGCGAAAGGTTTCAAATGACAAGACGACTATTACTGGTTATGCCCGTATAAAACATGAGATTAATTATAACAGGATCTAAAGCCTCGAATTTCCAAAGGTACTTAATAACTAGTATTAATTACATTTTATTTCCCACACGCCTATATTATGTTACCCTCTAAGACAACAATGGATATTTATATATAATCTCCGGTATTTGATGAGGTGTTTTGACCTTGCAGTTACAAAGGGCTCATGCTTCGGCCATTTAAACAATAATATATCACCGTAACAGATCAGTTTAGCCAATGCAATACATTAAACCGAGCTTAGTTTAACAAGATTTTAAGCCTCGAATTTCCAAAGATACTTTAGAATCAATGACATATTTATTTGTTGAGATTTGAACCCTCAACCCTTGGCTGAAGAGTCAAGTGAACAGTGAATGAACCAATATACCACGACATATCGACTCTATTACACATAAGGTATGACACCTATCAAAAGACATATAAGCATTTAAAAAAATACCCGGTTGTTTGGGGGTAGGAACATGATGTATGTTTCTCTGGCGATTACCTGATAAAACAACATGCGCAATTCAGCTAAATTCAATAAATGTTCATTGTTAACATTACTGTCAGTCAAAGACTAAAATGTACATTTGTTTACAGTTCAAATACAATACAATATTAACACATATTGCAGCAGGAATAAATCATGCTAATACTACGTACTGAAAACGATAAGACCAAAATTTGTGTACATGCATATATGAGTTGACTATTATACTACCTAAACTAATCCGTAAATCATATATGGGCATAATATATGATTTATTAGGCCTTCCGGGAGTTAAATTACCTGATAATTCGGTGTGATGTCTTCTATGATTACTTGGACAAGAATGTATTATAATCGTCACTTTATATGTGTAATATTAATTGGGTTGCTGATAAAACAAGGAAGCATGAAAGGTTTGTGAGCTCAGTCTTATCTCTTTATTAAAACAAAAAATCATAGGCTGCAACCAACACATTAAAGATACTATGTCCCTTTTGCAGCCAACATCAAATTCCGTAGAACTTTGCATGAATTATGAATATGTCATGTATGTCCTATCTGTGAAATTTAAACCTTAGCAGTGTCCTAATATTCATATTATGCAAGGAAACCCGTTTACTTGCTAGACTTCACTGTCAGACACTATTGAGTTGTAAAGAGTACATGAGCATTTGTCTACATCAATAACCCATTTCTTGTAATGGTCAAAATTAAACTGATTGAATCTTTGCGCAGCACAAAACGTACGACCATTCTGTACAATGGTCTGAAAATCAGACTATTACTTGCTGTCTTGGTAGCACTTAAGTCGATTCGACAAGTAATAGTCGTTATTTTCCCACTTAAAGACATTTTCAAGCCCCCCTTTTTTTGGGGGAGTTCTAACTTTATTTAGTATTATCTTCAAATGCCGTTGGAATTTAACCTTTTCATTTTTTTGGCCTGCAAATGGGACATAGTACCTTTAAAGCAGTGGCGTATCTACGGAGGTGAGGGCACAAGCATCCCAAGCGAATGACGAAAACAGAAAAAACAGAAAAATTATAAAAAGAGCGGGGGGGGGGGGCAAAGAGTTAATTGAAGATAGGGACCGGTGCATTTGCGGGAAAACAGAAAATGTTCTTTTGTGTTCACTCTTTACCTCATCGTCATCATCTTTTCTACGCCCTAGTTAGCTCGACCTTTAGAAGAAAAAAATGTCACAACAATTTTTTTCTTGCCCCCTTCTTTTATTCTTTCCTTTAAAGACCGGCTGTACTAGTTTGGCCAGGAGGGATTAGACCACACAGCGTGGTCAGTGACAGGTGGCTATCTCATCAGCTCAGCTCTCAATTAACATAAGAAAAAGAGGATCATGGGGGACCAATGGTCACCGATTACGCATTGCTTTCTATATAGAGGGAGCAAGTAGCTACAAGTAGGACAGTTGGGCTTTAATTAAAAAAAAAAAATCCTCTTTCATATTCTCGATACAGATCCATGTCTCTCTTTTGAAAGCTTTTTTCTTTTCATTCCATTTTTCAAAAGAGCTATAATTTACCGTTTTTGTTTAAAGATTATTATGAACTAAAACGACCCTTCGCCAGGCAATCATTCATTCTCTGCTAAATGACGCACATGAAATATCGCCACATATCTTGTTCTTTCTTTTAGAGCGAACATTCTTTTGTATTTGCTTCACATATTAAACTCAACAGCGAGGAGGTGAAAAAGCGTTATCATGAACAGATCTTTTGTTCAATGATTTATCTTTTTTCCACCCTAGTTAGCTCGATCTTTAAAAAAGAAAATGTCATCATGATTTTTTTCTCGCCCCCTGCTATTATTCTTTCCTTTAAAAAATGCCTGCTGCATAATCTCGATACAGATCCTGGTCTCTCTTTTGAAAGCTTTTTTCTTTTCATTCCACTTTTTAGAAGAGCTATGGAATTCCCCGTTAAAAAAAAAAAATTTTATGAACTAAAACACCCCTTGGGCAGGCAATCATTAATTATTCTCTGCTAAATCACGCGCATGAAATCTCGCCACATGTCTTGTTCTTTAAAAAAAATGTCATAATGATTTTTGTTCTTGTCCCCTACTTTTATTCTTTCCTTTCAAAAACTGTCTGTTTCATAATCTCAATATAGTTCCTGGTGTAATGTAAATAATATTGAGTTCTAATTGTATAGCGCTCATATCTGTCAGACTTGACACTTCCTGCCAAGTGTCTCTTTAAAAGTTTTTTTTGTCTAAAAATTGTATATTTAAGCTTCCAGGTTTCCCTTTTTTCAAGAAAGTTTCAGTTTTTGACGATGATATAGCAATATTACTATTACTAATGAAAAATTATAATACTCGTGATTATAATTTTCATTTAAAATAAAGATCACTTCAAGCTAGTATACCAAGCTCAAATGAGGTATATTCCCAGCCCTCCCATGCAGCATCTTGGTCTCACGAGGTGCGAACAAAACAACGAAACAAAAGCTCTAGTAAAAAAAAACAAGTGAAATGCTCTCGGCGGTCTCGCCTGCATTACGCAATTCGGCATTACGCAATTCGATATGATGAAAAGTTGAGGTTGGGACATTATTTTTATAGGCAGGGTGGCCCATTTGCAGACCCCCGAAAATGAAATCCTCTGAATATAATAAGCATTTTGAAGTGAATATTGATTACGAATCATCAGAATAATTATTTACTGTATCATAAGAATACAATATAATGAGATTTAGTGTATGGGTAAGACTACAAATGTTTCAATGCTTGTCAGTAATTTACAAATAAAGTTATCTAATAAACTTTTTAAGAAAAGAGGATTTTTCAGCACTTTGTGTAAAAACAATTGGAAGGTAGAACCCATCTACATCACATCACGTCTCATTAGCATAATGAGAACATTATTATGAGATATACTCCAATATATATTATCCAAACATCAATATTGTCACCTAGCTGTAACTGATCATGTACATACTAGGCCTGGGATCGAATACTAAAATTACTATTAGAATATTCATGGGAAAGTACTCGAATGATTCGAATATTTACTTTCATGAAATATGAAAAAATAACAATTTATTTATTAATTCTCATATTAAATTTTGATAACAAAGTCTAAGTTTCCAGACCTGAAATAACATTTGACCTTTACTTTGTCACCTAAAAGACTAATAACATGATTGGTGATACTTGATAACCCTTATGTTCAAGTTTCATGGAATAGGAATGTATACTTTCAAAATTATGATAACAATTAAAACAATCTTAGCCTGATGCCACAACATAGTTAAGTTTGTTGACCTGAAATGACCTTTGACCTTGACCTAGTGGGCTGAAATTCTACTCACATGATTGGGGATACTTGATAACCCTTTAGTCTAAGTTTCATTGAATAAGAACTTATACTTTCAAAATTATATTACAAATTCAAAACTTAACCTCAGGTTAAGTTTTTGATGATGATGCCACAACATAGTCTAAGTTTGTTGACCTGAAATGACCTTTGACCTTGACTTTGTGACCTGAAATTTTCCTCACATGATTGGGGATACTTGATAACCCTTTAGTCCAAGTTTCATTTAATAGGACCTTATACTTTCAAAATTATATTAACAATTCAAAAACTTAACCTTAGGTTAAGTTTTGATGTTGACGCCGTCGCCGCCGTCGCCGTCGCCGTCGCCGTCGCCGCCGTCGCCGCCGTCACCGGAAAAGCGGCGCCTATGTCTCGCTTTTTGCTACGCAGGCGAGACAAAAAGGGGGGAGCAAATATACAAAATTAAATCAGTTGCATTTTTTCTGTTCGCATTCGCACTGAAATTGGTACAGTGTATTCATAATTCACTAAAAGACATGTAAATTTCAAGGTATAAAATCCAACACAAATATTTTAGTCTTAGCCTAGATTAGTTTAAGAAATATTATGAACTAAAATGTTTCTTTTTGTTTTAGGTTTTTAGCCTTGTTCTTTTCGAGTTTTCCAACCATTGAGGGGAACATGTTTTCAGGAAATGAAAGATGCGATTAAGATTAACAATAAGTATCCCACTTATCAACTGCATCAAGCAGCATTCTATAACTTTATTTAAAGCTAATTTATCATAATCTTATTTTTTAGTCAAATTTCAATCATAAATCTGTTCATTGCTTCCATTACATCATTAAATGCTGAGTGCGTACGCGCCCTTCTGCCGGGCAAATCGGACCCAATTGCACACATTTTCCTTGCTGGCAAAAGGGCGTGAACGGTGTTCGCGTCCTTTTGGCGAGCAGAAAAACTACACTTTAGCGTAAATTTGTTCCCAGCAGGAGGGCGTGAACGGAAAAAGTGCTAGTATCTTTAAAAGTTTACCATCATTTGTAATAATATTTAAGTAGATGATTCCTGAAAAAGTATTTTATCATTGGGTGAAATGTAAAAGATGTTTGGACTGTAATTACTTCAGGAATGTGTTGCAAAAAGGAACATCTTAAATCGCGTTTTTCTCGAAACCTGGTTTTTCGTGCGCACAGGCGTTCGCGCCTTTCTGCCGGGCATACGATGATTTTATTGTTCATATTTATAGAAGAATGATGTCGCGAGAATTTTCTCCATTGAAATATGGCACGATTCCCCCTTCAGTAAGTTTAAGACACAAAATCTTATTTTAAAGCCGTTCTATTGGCACCACCAAGACGCAGTGTCGTATCTAATGGGGTGGGACAGAGGGGGCACGTGCCCCAGGCGGCCCTACAAGCGGGCGGAAAAGAGCAGAAGATAGAGGGGCGCGAGAACACACAAGAGATAAAGAAAAAAGGGAGAAAGGGAAGTCAAGATCATGCTAAAATCAAGGGTTATATGCACCCCCATTCGCAGGGTAAATTGCATCAGAAAATATTTGTTAAGAGGGTTTAAGAATGATGCAGTTTTTTTTTCTAAAGCTCGGTTGCTTCGCACCCTTGTTTTGTATTTCTGTTTAAATCTAATCAATTTAGGCCTATTTGAATTTGTTTGGGGGGGGGGCGCGCAATTGCAGATACACTACAACATCCCTATGGTATTAGCATGACATTACTAAACGGAAGGTGTAAATCAAATCCAGATGGCCTAGATTTGAAAGCTTTTACGGGAGCCGCGATGCAATTTTGGAAGAGGTAAGCACGCGAACAAGCATACTACTTTATGGAAATTTCACGGTATTGTTCATGTTTAAGAAAAGGTGGGGCTGCATGCCCCCTACCCCGGCATGCCCCTGTCTTGTATCCCGCTGTTGCCTCGATAAGCGTGGAAATTACATTTTTTGTGGTTGATTTCTTTTTTCTTCTCCCTTATCATAATGGACTCACAGGGTTGTCAGGCAAGAAAATTTCCGATTTTGTACACATATCGAATTTTCTAAGTCAAACAAATCACAAAACCCTACCCTAACCCTAAACCTAACCTAAAACCTAGTCGCAATCCTATATCCAAACCCTATATCTTCGGCGAAATAAAACCCGGATCAAATGTCACGAATGTACGTCGGATCACCGCTCAAAGATTACAAGATGATATCCCCAAAGTTCAGATACAGATGTAGAAAAATTGATAGGAAGACGCTAATGCCATGTGTCTCTCGTTTATGACATGGTGGGCGGTTCAGGAAGCACTCGCTTCCGACCGCCCATGCGATCAGTCAGATCTTTACAAGACTGTTTACGATCTGTTTGTAAAGATTTGTTCGTTTTTCTATACAGCTTACAATGAAGGTTGAGTTCTGTTAGTTAATGTGGAACAATGTCAGAGTAAAAAAATGTCTCCTGAAAAGGAGCTCTAAAATGCCCTCCTATTCAAAGTACGACGAGAAAAAGCTGATGGGTTTGGACCAAACTTTCATATCACATGTCTTTGTGTGTCCATGTGTGTGTGGGTGTGAGTGGGTGTGTGTATGTGGTCCCACATACCAATTTCTGGTTGTAGTATTTGTGATTCTCAGCAAGATTGAGTCAATATCTTGTGATTATGCAAAAATGTGATGTACTACATGAACAGCCGTTCCGAAATATGCTTCCAGGCAGTTTCCTTCACAATGTAATTGTATATATGATGTCCAGTACTCAACTTGATCTTTAATCTGTCTCAGTTTTACAAACAATCTCGTCGTTAAAAACATGGTATTATCAATTCTCATGAAAATGAGCTGAGTTGGTTATCTCTAGAGAACATGAACTTGAAGGGCTGCCAAATGGAGTTTGAGAAGCCAAGAATTAACATGAAACTGGACGGGAAAGCCAAATCTCGGAGTCTCGAAGAGATGTGTTAGATATCATGCACATCATGGCCATCGCTCTTTTTCCAAAGCTTCTGCTGAACTTTGGAACAAGCTACCTTCAAATGTAAAAAACTGTCAAACTATTAACCAATTCAAAACTTCTCTCAAGACACATTTATTCAAAATTGCTATTAATGATTAACTTACTCTGTTCACATTGATGTGTATTTCATATGTATTGTAATTTGTAGGTTTATTTGCACTTTTATGTTTTGTTTAATATGTAATTGTTTATCAGTCTATTCTGTGTGTTATAGCGCTTAGAGACTTCGGTGGTAAGCGCTTTATAAGAGACGTTGTTATTTTTATTATTATTATTATTATTATAGACATGTTTGAAAGGAGAGGGAAGTAAGAACATGATACTCAAGCTGTAACAAAATCTCTGCTTGTCTAATCATTTCACATGAATCTGAATGTCAACCTAACTTAGTTTAATAGATGTGAATATGAAACTCGAGGGTCAAGGGAAGGAAGAGGTATAGTTACCTGTATCCATTTCATCGAAAAATGGCATCCGAAGTATAAGAAGAAATTTCACTTATTTCCATAGACAAAAGATTGAAAAAAGGCCTACTTACGGGTTCATTTCCCTATGTAGTGGTAAAACATCAGTATCCTTTCTATAGTCGGGAGATAATATTTGTACGATTCATAATAATAATCAGTGGTTATTCCCTGAAAAAACGGTTTATTCCCCTTTCGTCTCTGTTGCTTGCAGTTTTCACAGTGGGTTCGCATCATGAAGAACATAGTCACATATAGATATTCGATCACACCCTGTATGTTTCCGGAGGTTCCGGAGGAAGCGTTAATTTCCCTACTAAAAATATTTTCTGGAACATGAGAATAACAAAATCGTTAAAACAATCTGATAATGCAATTCGATTTTGCCATTATGGAAGCAGGCTAATCGAGAAAATATTAAGCATTCAACTCCTTTCTCAGAATATTTTCTGGAACATGACAATAACAAAATCGTTAACAAATCTAATATCGCAATTAAAAGTTGCCAATATGGAAGCACGCTAATCGAAAAAACACATTGGGAGTAAACATTCAACTCTAAATAAGTGCCGTTAAAAAAAAAAAAAAAAAAAATGATGATGACGACGACGACGACAATGACACCGGAGGGAACAATGATAGATGAATTCCTAAGACATGAGATTTAAGAGATGGAATAAAGAAGAAGCAAGATATCTGAAATGTGACATGTATATATAAGCATCGGAGTAAATTTAAAGACCCCATTATTGTCTGGGAGCCTCCCAATTAAAAGAAGAAAAAATATCTGAGTGAATGAAGCGAGCGAGTAAAAACTTGATAATTTATTATATTTCCAAATGCCAATGTAATAACATGAGCCGTCATAATATGCTGATACTATTGTATGTTTCATTTCAAATGTAAGGGATTAATAAAACATGAAACAAACAAATAAATATATATATATATATGTGTGTATATATATGATATGATGTGTCATAATTATTATGGACCTACTACGAATATGTCATCGCAATGTACAACATGAGATCATTATCAATATTATACAAATATTACACATCGCTGCCAAAAACGTGGTGACAACTGTCCGAATATTTAACATTTCGATTATTGTGTTGGGGGAGGGGTGACTGCAGCCCCCTCCCCCTTAAGACACACTCGGTACGCCTATGGATTGATCACGAAAGAAAGAAAAAATGTAATTTCAGATAAGCATATTTGATATCTCAATGATATCTATCTATCCAATTTAATTTTCGTCATCATGGTTATATTTTGTTCCAAGGATGTATTGCAACGTATCTCATGATTACAACTGTTTCTCCCCTTAATAGAATTAGTATACATACAATGTAAGTATAAATATGCAACGAAGCAATAAATATACCGTTGAACTCATATTTCATTACGTCAAATCCTGTTTTTATATCGATGAGTTTTGTGAAATGGGATTGTGTGTTTTTCCTGGTAGGTGACGTGAAAACCAGGGAGGAGACAAATCACTTGTGATGATCGGAAGTAACCTTCTTTCCTTATTACTCCCGATCAAGGGGCGACAGAATTAGGCCAGATCGAAGTTCATTCCAAATGGAGCTGCACTGATGGACTTTTCAAGTGTGTCATATACTTGCTTTAAAAATGCAAATCTATCCTACAGTTCTTGCTGATTAAAATAACCGATTAAAGCTTTTTGTAACTATGTAGAATTGAATTTTTGAGATATATTCACGTGGTGTATTTTGTTTCCTTTATTTGTTTGTTTGTTTGTCTGCCCCAAAAAGCATTTTTATTAATTATGCATGATCGCATTGCTGCAGCTTGAAATGCATTGAATATATGAGAATGATAAGAACACGTTTCCAAATAAAGGTAATTTATCGGCAAAATTATTTTAGTTTAAGGCATTCCAATTTTAGTTATCCGCATTCGATTTATTGTTATGGCCAAAAAAATAATCGTTAAAGAGAAAGTTCATTGATTTTAAAAACTAACTTGTTTGTCATTATTGCAAAGGTGAAACTTTGATTGGACAAGGGTATCAAAATTCAATGCTTGGAAACATTCGAAGTAATGATTATTATCAATTACAAAACGCTTAAATACAGCCCTGGCATAGCACCTGCAAAGCTCTCCGATCGCTGCTGAGATGTGTGACGTCACATGTTGAACATGATTTGCACAAGCAGACGATGTTCCATGACATCTCACACATTTTCAGTGCCTGTTTTTTCATCTTCTCTTCAGTTATTTCTATTACTTCACTACCGTCAGGCTAAATGTTTAATCTATTGCCTCACTCTAAACCCCGCGCACGGTATTATTTTGATGAAAAATGCAACGATAACAAAATAAAGGAATCCGTCGCTTGTAAACAAAATAAGACGCCATTGTATTTTCAGCTGCATACACCGCGGTATGTTCGGCGTTTCAAGAGGGAACAAATGCCGTCCATGCTATCATTCCGGGGTTTTTTTAATTTGAAAGTGTGGTTTCTTTGTTTGTTCATTAACCCCTATCCTGTGTTTTTACAAACAAGAGAATTAAGTTATCAGAATCGGTTTCATATCCCTTTTTGAATGGTATAAAATTCCATCACATTTATATACACTAAACTCATTGTAATTTGAGAAATAATAGCATTGCAATTATGTTCATTCTTTATGGGATGTCGTCTGCTTGGGCAGGATTGGTTCATATTGTGACGGCATTAAAACATCGCAAATTTTCTGGCGAATCTCCCGCATATCCCAGATGCTATGGAGGTAGTTTTATTTGTATTTTTATAAATCAGCCGATATGTAGTTGACCTAAAACTTGTACGATGGCCATCTGTTAGCTTACCAGTTTCTAGTGATACGTTATGTGCCATATTTGTGATTTTATTTGAACCGGTACTTTAACGTGCACACGGAATCCTGAACGTACGCACGATTTCAAATTTCGTGCATTGCATTTCGAGTTTCATGCATTCAAATTGAAAAAAACATAAGTAGGCATAATGATCGATGTATTTTGCCTTCGGAGAGGAGAATAAATCTGAATAAGTCTTCCTCAGAAAAGAAAATAGACAGGTGTGAATATTTGCTCTACATATCTATGCCAGTTCGAAATACCGGGAGATGAAAACGAAAGAAAATATCAATGCTGTGTATGCTTTACTGGCTTTGGTGCGTTTTTTGTCGTTTCCTGTTATAAATATGAACGAGCTTTCGAGTACGTGTGAATATCTGAAAGGGGGATTCAGCATTCAATGCCAATCGCGTACTGGGGTAATGAATCATACCTTGTCCTCACTTGAGAATACTATATCAATTGACTGTCGAGAATTTGAATTCTCTTGATTTTTTTTTTTTTTTTTTGGGGGAGTAAATACTGAACTGCTTGGTCGTCAGTGCTGTCATCACAATCCTTACTTTTTTCTAATATGAAAAGGAAAATGCGAAATGGCACGAATATTGGAATTATTCTCTAGTTATATGTGCAAATGTATGTGTTTCATACATATTGATGGTGATGTTTTATGGTCGGATGCCAACAACTAAACGTTTGAGTATTTATGTCAATTAAATAATATGCAAAATAAATAGGAATGATATGAGCTCATTAAATTTTTAGCGATCATTCTCGACTGTTTTCATATAGGGTAAATGTTGCATTGTTAAAGTAATCATCGTAATAATCAAACTGCAAATTTTATCTTACAGACGGTATATGTATAACTTTTTTCGCTTGCTCACGCAAAATAAATTACAAATCATCTTGCATAAGGCTAAAGGTCTTGATCTTTATTGCCCTCGGAATGAGGAATGAAGTGAAATTAAGGTCAACATTGTCTCTTTTTTTAAAGAGATTACTTAATTGATTGAATCATTGGTTTTTAACGTATAAAAACGATGTTTCGGTACTTATCAATTAATTCTTCCTTTTTGCATATCAAACTATTGATGTGAGGTAGTGACACATCCAATGACAAATCTTCTAGAACGAGGCTAAAGATATTGAAGTTTAATGATACACGCCTAAAACTAAAACACCAACAACAACATATTGCCTTTGGAAATTAGGAACGAAGTGAAGTACGATCTTTCAAAAACGAGAGAGTTTTCTCTCTCTCTCTCTTTAAAATTTGTATAGAGATGACTTTATTTATTGAATCAATTGGTTCTTTCATAAGAAAGCGATGTGTTTTGATACAGCGCTATTCTTCTTTTGTGTTGATATATAGATCATATATCAGATCATTCTAATAATCTTTTTCCTTGCAGTTTTCACATAGGAGGTAAATGTTGCATTGGCAAAGTTACCGTTATATGAAATAGACGGTAAATATGTTTTTTAATATAATTATTATTATTATCATTATTATTTATGTGGATGCATATAAGAAGAAATGACAAATCTTCTTGAACGAGGCTTAAGGTCTTGTTCTCTCGTGCCTTCTGGAAGAAGGGACGAACAGAAATTGGTTCTTATCAAAATAAAACATTGTTGTCTCTTTAGAGAGAAGACGTTATTGAATCAATGGTTTTAATCATTTGAAAAATATATATTATGTTTCAGTTGCTAGTGTGAATCAGCGGAGGAGGTCGCACATTTGTTAATATGTAAAATAATTACATGTAAACATTTGCCTGACATGACAAAGGTTATTATACAATAAGCAGGATTTTGTTGGCAGTGAGCGGATCTAGATGTGCCTTCTCTTCGGGGAAGATACGTTTGATATTTTTCCTCTTGAGGAGGATCGGTTGGGTTTCGGGGATCTACAGCAAATATGTGGTCACCTAGCCTGTGGCTTTCTCGGTACTGCGTCTGAAATTGTCTCGCCAAATGAGACACATGTTTTTTTTTGGTTTTTTTTGTAGTTTCGTTTGTGTAATTGGCATAGGTGTTGCAGTAGTTGTTTGGGGGATCTGCACAACATAGTGTAGTCAGTGTTTAATATTTGTTTGATGTTACAAAAGATTTAGAAAAACTCCACAGGATTTGATTTTCATTGTTCCGCGGTAAAGTCGATATTTAATGGATAATTTCAATATCATTTCTTTGAACTGTCGAGGTTTAGGAAATCGTGAAAAGAAAAATTATGTCTTAGAATTCGTTGAGGCAAAAAAGTTTCAAATTTGTTGCTTGCAAGATACACATTTTGTAGCTGAAGAAAAAGTTTTCTATAAAACGGTTTTGGGAAGATAATTTTTTTTTTCAGTTATAAAGCGTCAAATGCCAGAGGTGTTGCTATTTTGTTTGGGGAAGGGGTGCAATTGAATGTAAAAAAGATTAAACAATCAAAAGACGGGGATATAACTATGACATAACGTTAATATCATTGTATAGCCCTAATCACGAGAGTGTTAGTTTGTATGCAGATATCGAAGGCTTGCTTTTGATTTTAATAATCCATTAACAATTTTATGCGGGAATTGGAACTTGGTCCAAGATTTTGATAAAGATACATAATAATATTTAAAAAGTCGATCAAATGAAGAATGATTTAGGTTTGATAGACCCATGGAGAGAATTGCATGTCCAGGAAAAAAATGTTTACATGGCGTCAACCTACTTCTTTTAAGGCGGCTAGATTGGAGTATTGTTTGGTCTCCACTGAATTACTGTCACTCGTTAATAAAATAGAGATTTTACCTGGATACAGATCCGATCATTCCCTGATCAAGTTATCTTTTAATTTAAATCATTGTAGGGTAGGACCAATTTACTGGAAATTTAATAATTCATTGTTAAGGGATGGTAGTTATGTAGAAAAAAATAAAGATGTTATTCAACAAACGATTGAGACCTATTCAGTCCAATATGATAACAATTCAGGTAGATTTGAGGCAGAAGGACTTAGATATAATACTGTAAATGATCAATTATTTTTGGATACGTTGTTGACGATAATCAGAGGTGAAACAATTTTATATGCAGCCAACAAGAAAAAAAAGATTGGTAAGTTTAGAATGTGATTTAGAAAAGGAAATTGTAGATTTGGAGAAGGCATTGATACCAAAAACAGACAAAAATAGAGCTTTAGTTATATTAAATGAGAAGAAAGTTCAGTTGGAATCGTTAAGAAAAGAAAACATGGAAGGAATAAAGATGTGGTCTAAATTTAGATAGATGGAATATGGCGCGAAACCATCGAAATATTTTTTGAATTTAGAAAAAAAGAAATGCTGTGAATAAACGTATAGGCAACTTGGTCACTACTGATAACAAGGAGATTACATCGCAGGACGATATTATATCAGAAATTGTATTATTCTATTCTAAATTGTATGAAAATAATCCTGTTGTTGATGTAGACATAAATACAATATTAAATGAACCAGATATAAGTAAATTAATCACTTCAATGTCACTGAAGCTCGAAGGAGAACTCTCCATTGATGAGGTTCATCAAGCAATTATAAATATGAAAAATAATAAATCACCCGGTCTAGATGGATACACCGTCGAATTTTTCAAACATTTTGGGAAAGAGATACACATATTTTTAGTGAGGTATTTTAACTCTGCAAATTTTATCCGGAATGTCCTATAAACAGAAGTTGGGAGTCATCTCTGTAATCCCCAAAGGAAATAAAGATAGACATTATTTTAAAAATTGGAGACCCATATATTTATTGAACGTGGTGTATAAATTAGGTTCCGCTTGTATAGCAAACAGATTGAAGAATGTGCTTCCTTTTCTTATACATGAGAATCAGAAAGGTTTTATGTCAGGACGCTTCATTGGAGAGAATATCCGTTTGTTATATGATATATTATTGTACACATATATCAACGATATTCCTGGTTTATTGCTGCTTTAATTTTAAATTAATTCTAATGCCCATCCCTAAAGTGCATGCTCTTTTTCTCAATTCAGGTGTCTCATAAGAAGAATCTTTTGCACAAATTCGATTTGTTAAAGCGTGTGCTCCTTATTGAAATTTACGACTCATTTGAAGAGCTTGTTGCATGAATAAAGAATTTGAACGAACGAAAATGAATTATCACAACTAAAATTTGAATGGTCTTTTGTTAAAATAAAGGGACTTGGTTAGACGTTTCTCAAAAAGCCTCCAAAGTAGAATAACAATCCTAAACTGTGTTTACTGCAGCTGCATGGACCTTCTACTCCATGCTTATATCAACCACATTTGTCTACGCCACATCACCCCCCACCACCACCACCCTCCATACGTTGGTAACGCGAGCGTGTTATCACCATGGATCCCTGCGATGTCAAATATATCCGTCTGTTAACAAGTGGGGTCGTTTCAGGTCAACTTCTAGGCCATCTCATATTTTATCTAGTACATGCAAAAAACAGGTCTCTGTTAAAGGCGCTGTTCAACATTTCTCGAAAAAAAATGATTGTACGATCCTTTGATAAGGCTACCGTAGGTAAACATGACATAGTTATCATTTATGATGATGATGATCATAATAATTATTAAAGATACTGCTATTAGTATTATTAATTATTCATTACTTATATTATTATAATTATAATCATCATCATTATCATTATTAATACTTTTATGACCATCGAACCATTATTATTTATTATCATTATTATTATTGAAAACATGAAGGTATTGAATTATACATCAGTCTTTATTGGACCCCTGTTAAACTATAAAGTACAGAGTTTTAGGCAAAAGGACCACCGTTCAATCAGTAAAAAGATTCCCCAAACAGAGTCGCGACGGTTCATTTAATTTAAACCTGTAGACTTCTAGGCATATGTTGAATAATTAGATTTTTGTGTCACTGTTTAGGTAAGTTATTTTATTTTCTTGCTTGCATTAATATTTTAACCAGATGTAATCATCTATGAATTTGCTAGTAATTGTATACATTTTTAATGAACTTTACTTTCAATAACGAAGATACTATTTCACATTTTTATATGATTTAATTTGAAATTGACGGTATCTTTAATACTTGGTAAAGAACAAAGAGATTTGTTCAGTACGCGCTTAATGAATATTTCTTTTAAAACTATTATCATACATTTATTTTAATTATCATTGTTATATACATGTATTTGCCTCTTAAGTATTTCTTTCTTTTTGGAGTTCAGTTACAAGGACCTGAAATAGACTTTCACAACACAAAGTGAGTGGATGGGTAAACGCTCACAACAGACCACAACAGACCCTTCCCCGCTTGATTACAACGTGTCCTCGAATGTGCCCCTTGCCGATCATGACAAGAAATTGCCGCCCCTTGGCGTACTTGCTCTATGTAACCATAGCAACGTACATCGACTCCAAATGATATTGATATATTTCTTTACCTTTAAAGTTCGAGGCCCACGCCGGATTAAAAAAAAAATGTACGCCCCCTTACATACATTGCCAACGCTTACACACGACTGAAACAAAACAAAATTATAGTTTAATCAATGCAAACAGCGCTATATTACGGGTGATTTTTTTTTTTTTTTTAAGTGCCGCATGTGAATTCACATCTGTTCAATAAATAGGAAAATAGGCCTAAAAAGTTTGAGTACGCGTTCTTTGAGTATGACGTGACCTATATATGACGCATTGCTACCATTAGTGACTTTAAAAAGCGCATAGTTATCATATTTGAACATTATTACAACTTTCAAATTGTCCGAAACTGTCACCAAGTATATAGTTTTCTAATTTGCATGTTTCCCTTTAAATGATGTGGGAAATTGTTATTATTTCTTCTTTATTAAAAATAAAGGATGATTTAAAAGTGAACGTTTACACAGCATTCACGGAGCAACTTTCAATTAAGACCGTGCTTTTTTTTCAACACGCGACACATATATTTGAGCCAAAGGATGTTCTTCAACAGGTCAGTAAATGAATGGTTTAGTAATGAAAGACTATTCAGATCTCGTACGCCCCTTAACCTTGGACCCTTGAAAACAAACCTTACAAAGAAGTGCAACGTTAATTTCAAATTGCAGTCTCAAGATAAAAAAAAGGCCAGATTGGGTATTTTAATGTAATGTCACAGGGAGATTACACATTTAAACTATCACAGACAAATGTTCAGGGGAAAAGTAATTTAGGTGCCCGTTTTTTAAAACCAAAAAGAAGACTTTCAAAAAAAGTTTTTTTACAGTCTTTTTTTCTTTCTCTTTCCAAAATACTTCTTAGCCAGTGACGTAGCTTCGGGAGCTAGGGGCACATCCTCCCCATTTCACGACGAAAAGAGAAAACAAAAGAAAGGGAGAGAAAATGGAAAAGAAAGGGAAGGGAGAGGGGGAAGGAGGTGATATAAGAAGAGGATAGGACCCCCTAAGCCACCCTCCAAACAACCAATGGCGCCCCTACCCCTTGATTAAAAAGCCCCTTCTATGACTGGACCCATGCTACGCCACTGTCTTGTCGAATGGTCAAGTGATGAAGTATAGATCGTCGGATCAAAGTTCAGCGGCTGCATGTGTACTCCCCTTGATACTTAACTTTAAAAAAAATATATCATTAAGAACATGATAGTTCGGTAATTGGAATATAATCCTTACCAATCCCATCCAATCAAAACTACATAGTATTTGCTATTGCTACGTACAGATCCATTCACATCATAAGCCACATCATTACTATAAGCGCCGCTCAAACAAATGAAGAAAAAAAACCAATTACCATTTTTATAATGTAACAAAATTTAATGAATACGTCTTTGTGAAGTGCGTCAATACTAATATTTCGAACACCTGCGATGAATTATTGTTTTTCAATAGTCAGAAAACTAATGCATATAATTATTATACGTGTTGTTATGTAGAGCAAGCCATTGTGTTTTTCCTATTTAAAATGTATGTGTCCATTTCGTATTCTGACTAATAATAATAATGGGTTCTCGACTCGTATAACGCTCATATCTCATAAATTGGATTTTCATTGTATCACAATACAATGGTACAATGAAAATTCAATTTATGGAATAACTAACAATCAGAATGATGAATCTCTTAAAGGCGCTCATATCTGTCAGACTTGACACTCCTGGCGCTCCACATTTATTACACCGGCTTTAGCATGGCTGCCATTACGTCGCTCTAGCATTTCAAAGAATTAATTCCTGCCAGGTACCCATTTACATCACCTGGGTCGAGTGTGGCAAATGTAGATTAATGTCTTGCCAAATGACATTGTGATCCACAGTCCGGTTACGTATCCACTCGACCACGACACCTCTACAATTATTCGTAACAGACAAATTCGTTGCAGAAAGCCAAAGATAAAGTAATGTCTCCAACACCATGAACACGTTGTATTAATTCAGCATAAAAACTATCGTTGTTTTCAAATAATCCATATTAACATTTCACATGACTTTCTTTTGAAAAAGAATATAAGTATTTGAGGGTGTTCGGTAAAGTTTTGTGTCATTGCGAGCTAGATTCAATGCAATTGAAATTGATGATTTGTTATAGTAACACATTTGAGGACCATAAGATATCTATGATTGTGTTAACTTGTTCAGACTGGATCTTATATTCTCATCAATACAGATTCTATCAATAAAACAATATGAAAATACTTGCCACTCATTTTTCACAGACGGGAGGGCATCACAAGAAACCCACTCATGCTTTTGATTTGATTTGATTTGATTTATTTATTTTTCTTCATGGTCTTTTTCCAAAGTTACAAACTGATTACAACATTAATCTTGATAACAAACAAATTCTATAATTAATACATCATCAACGTTAAATACGTACATTGTATTACTAACATAAAAATAATCATGAAGAAGGATTGCCACATAAGTTAAGCCTGAGGGCGTGGTAATCCTCTACACAACTTAATAATTCCTATATACAAAACTGATGGGAATGGAAATGAAAGAGATGTATAAGAAGATGAGGATGGTATAGAAGCGAGGGGTGAAAGAGCGGGAAGTACAGATTTAGAGGGAGGGAAGAGGGGATAGAGAGAGAAAGATAAAGAGAGAGAAACCGAGAGAGACAGAGAGAGAGAGGAGGCGGGGGATAAGATACATGTAATGTTTCATTTGCGTCCAGAGCATCATACTAATGTAAAAGAAGAATTTGATTAGTTTTGGATTTTTGCAGAATTTGCCAAATCATATTGCAATATGATATGTGGGGAAGGATTAATGCATTAAATAGCATAAAGAATGTATCATTTTGGTAAAATGCCGACAGCTCGTGATATGGTGGTATTAATATTTGTTATATGTTGTTTCCAAGTTAGGTTTTCGTCAATAGTAACTCCGAGAAACTTTGAATTTGATTCTCTTGATAAAGGGAGTCCATCAATAAAAATATTGTTTGTTAAATCGATGCCTGCATGTGTTTTATTAAAATGTATGACAATTTTCTTTTACATATTTAGGGATAACTTATTGCTCTTAAACCAAAATGAGACCTTTTGGAGTTCGTTGTTAATTTTATTCACCAGTGGATCAATCTTAGAATGAGACAAAAGAGAGTAGTTTCATCGGCGTATAGCATATATTTATGTGAGATTAGTGGAGGAGTTTTAAATATCATTGATGAAAATATGAAATAGAAGTGGGCCCAGGATGGATCCTTGGGGTACGCCGCATGTTATTTTTATTTTTTCATAATTTGAGGATTTAGAGTTGTGTACTACGAATTGTTGTCTATCAGATAAGTGGTCCTGGAACCAGGATAGTTTGGTGCCTCTGATACCATAACTTTGTAACTTGTGAATTAAAATCCCGTGATCTAAAGTATCAAAGGCCTTACTCAGGTCCATAAATACACCAATGATATGTTCATTATTGTTTAAAGTATTAGTAATGTTATCATATAATTGGGCCAGGGCAAGATCGGTGGAGTGTTTTTTCCAAAGCCATATTGATTAGGATTTAAAAGATTGTATTTCGTTAGAAATGCATATAGTCCATTGTATATTAATTTTTCAAGAATTTTAGCAATGCTCGGTAAGAATGATATTGGACGGTAATAACTTACTAAGGTAATGTTATCTTTTTTTTTAAATAGGTGTAACCTTCGCAATTTTAAGCGAATTTGGGCAAATTCCGGAGGATATGGATAGATTACAAATGTATGCAAGAGTTGCTAGGCTTTAATGATCTAGCTATGCGAATGATTTCAGTAGTATCAGTTAGTTCGAAGTAAAATACTCTTTTCAAATGGGTAACAAGAAATCGTTTAAATAGTGTGTTATTGCTATCAATTTTGGCACATAGTTTAGAGCCAATGTTAATAAAGTATGAATTAAACAAGTTTGCCGCCTCAGTAAAATGTTGTGGTGTTTGATTGATTGATTTTCTTCCCAATAATAATTTCATGTATTATTCCATGTTGTTTTCATATTGCCTTTAAATTTTTCTAGTGGTGAATATTGTTTTTAGAGCGAATTTTTTTTTATAATGCTGGTTAACATACTGCCGTTTCTTTTATAATTATTAAGGTTTCGAGTCGATGGACTGCGAATAGATAATTTATCAAGTTTCTTGATAGATCTCATTATTCCTTTGGTAATCCATGGTTTTCGAATGCCTTTCTGGGATGGTTTACTTTTTGTTAATGTAATGTCGTTATTAAAGTAAGAAACCAGTCTGCGGATAAAGCATTCATATGCTTGTTTCGCATCTTTTATTTCATAAATCTCTTCCCATTCTTCATGAATGAGGCTGTTTTTGAAGTGTCGGATATACATGTATTATTGTACGTGATAAATGTATGAATGAGTCACCCGGACATAGTGATATAACAAGTGGGAATGCCAACAAGAGCTCTATCATTACGATCATTGCACTTTGGACAGAAGTTGCGTTGCATACATACTATTTTAGTGCATCATGCTGCTGATGTTAGGATTCTAAACTTGTTTAGAATTGTATCGATTTCTGTTAGATGGGATCTAGAAAATGAAAAAGCAGAGCAGCACTGGGAGTACGCCTTCTATGCACCTCAGTGCTTCTGATGCAGACTAATTACTTTTCCCCTGAACATTTGTCTGTGATAGTTTAGATGTGTAATCTCCCTGTGACATTGACATTAAATGCAATTAAGTATTTCATAGAAATGACTCACTTACAAACTGAATCTCATTAACAACCACGACAACAGTAACAGACATTGTACTTTGTACAATGATTGATGCTTTTGATTCATGCTTTTGTGGCGTGTCATCTTGATTTTTGCAATAGCCTCCTTACTGGGATTTCGACTCGTCAAGCGCAGAAGATGCAGGTTGTGCAGAACTCAGCAGCTCGTCTTATTTATCGTATTAGGAAACATGAATCTGTGTCTCTTATTCTAAGAGACTTACACTGGCTACCCATTCACTCTCGCATTTCATTAAAAATATTGTTGTTAGCTTATGAATGTTTTTATGATTTTGCGCCTCCTTATTTGACAGAGCTGTTAACATTGTACATACCTTCTAGAAATCTTCGTTCTAATAAGAAAAAAATTGTTTGTTATTCCACCAGTGATGACCAGGTCATATGGTGAACGCAGCTTCGCTCACACTGCCTCAACTTTATGGAACAATCTCCCGGAACATCTAAAAAATATTGACTCCATTGTTAAGTTTAAGATTGCTTTAAAGACGCACTTATTTAACATTTAATTCATACATTTTTGTCTGTTACCCAGTACATCTTGTCTTTGTATTCTGTTGTGTTTTTCTCTAGAGCGCTTAGGGACATGTTTTATTACTATGTGTTATGCGCTATACTAGAACGGTTAATTATTATTATTATTATTACAAGATAATGCATGAATTAATCACACAGGCGTAGCGGTATAACAAAACATGAATTATAAATGCATGAATGAGACACCCGGACATAGTGATATAACACGTGGGAATGCAAACAAGAGCTCTATCATTACGATCATTGCACTTTGGACAGAAGTTGCGTTGCATACATACTATTTCAGTGCATCATGCTGCTGATGTTAGGATTCTAAACTTGATTAGAATTGTATCGATTTCTGTTAGATGTGATCTACAAAATGAACAAGCAGAGCAGCACTGGGGGTACGCCTTCTATGCACCTCAGTGCTTCTGATGCACGTGTGACTAAATTACTTTTCCCTTGAACATTTGTCTGTGATAGTTTTAGATATGTAATCTCCCTGTGACATTACATTTAAGTGCAATTAAGTATTTCATACAAATGACTCACTCACAAATTGAATCTTATTAACAACTATGACAACAGTAAGAGACATTGTACTTTGTACAACATCAATGCATGTATTAATGACACAGGCGTAGTGGTATAACAAAACATAATTATGAAAATGTTTTATGCATGGTGCAGAAATCTAGGACCTGGTATTAATGTCGTCATGCAGTAAAATCAATGACATTAGTAAGTAACAGTATACAGGTATCATACATGGTTAAAAAAAATGCATATATTGTGTAAATGAATCAGTCTGACATAGCAATATAATAAGTTTGAATGTGAAACAATCACAAATAACATCTGCATAGAACTGGCAAAATGCTCTACACTCTATTTTTACCTCACTATATATACAAGTTACGTATACAAGATTTCAAGCCAGTGTTACTGATGTCGTACAGTTGAGTAGAGTCTCAAAGAGAATTTATATCAATTTTCTTAAAGTTGTGTCGATTTCCGAGGCACGCAGCTCACATATGGTGTACAATGATAATGTAATTATATAAAGAAAGTCGTACTGATATATAGTTTTATGATACATTGTGTATGCAAAACAAGCATAAAAAGCAGTGCTTTCCAGCAGTTATTTCACTGATCTAAGAACATTTGAAATGATCTTCCTCTCTACCTTTAATAGACATGATAGAGTGTAGTGTAACGATATACACTATCTAGCATAAATAGATTATGATAGTACCATAGAAATATATAATTTTAATATAATCTCTGGGTAATACTCTGTCTATGCTATTCACAAAGTACATGTAGTGTCTAAAACGGAGGGCGTTTACATGGTTCGTGAGAAGAAAAAAAACACGATTTAATAGGCTCAGCGCATACATTAATTGGCATAATAAGTTGTAGGTCTATCTGCTATTAGTTATGCAGTTGATTTTTAGAATTCTATACGTTTATAATAGAGGATAGATGTGTTATTAAGACCTTTGATTTTGTGCGCCTGTGTTTAGTTTGAATTAAAAATGGGATACATAAATTCATAATAAATATCAGTGAAAATGCAACATTTTGAGTGTAGGCATACATGAGAGTAGACGAACGACATAATCCAGGGCATCAATGAAAACTTTTCATGATAAAGATGCATGTACATGTAAGTAGGCCTAAACTAATGGTCACAATAGCCATTGCAATAGGTTGTGACAAATTCCAGCAAATAACGACAGTAATGCACACAACAACAAAAATCTTTTATGAATTCACCCCACCCTAGGGAGGAGGGGGAGTAGCCCGTAAGGGGAGTAGACCACTGATTGCACATATATATATATATATAGCAAACAGTACGTGCATTCAACAATTGAACTATAGGTAGGGCAAATGACTATTTCTATACCGTGTCGACGTTTTGCGTGCATGATACCTCCGTGAGTTGAGAATCCATTTCCCCTACCAAACTGAAAGTTCCCTTATTACAAACTGATATTTTCTTACTTCATCAATCTACTAAAATGCAAATAAGGGGAGAATAGCTCGGGGTCATACCACAATGCAGTTCGCAAATTGACCAAGTGAAATGTTTATACTTCCAGGTTAATAATTAATTCTGTCGGCAAGACAGGGCTGCTACCGGAGAGTCCAAACTGTGTTCACAAACTAAAATGCATACATATCGACTCTGCAAATAAGGTACCGGCAACGTACCACAATGAACAATTTTCCTCTTGTTTTTTTTCCTTCTTTTTTGTCTATACCTTCTTCTTCTACCTCCTCATCTTCTCTTATTACGGTGGAGATACGCGAATTAATTTTATGAGCATCCAAATTAATTAATCTAACGTGCATATGAAGTCATGAACGTGTCCTTGTGTGTTCAAGCATGCGACAATGTTCATTAAAACACTACTTTCACTATTTTTTAAAAAGAGTGCTGCCTTTTTCATAATTTAACAAAGTGTTAAGTAACTAAATCAATGAAGGTCTCCTCACAGACCCTTTCTATTCTAGATGAGGTAAAAATTACCTCATCGCACATTAGGAAACATGTCATACCCATTTTATATTAAAGCTAATCTTGAGCTCTGGTATAGGAATGGCTATAATTCATTCTGGATTGGTTATCCTGCAGTATAGATTGATTTTTGAACCAGTAAAATAAAATAAAAACTCACGAAAAATTGCTGGAAATCATCTTCAATAAAAAACACAACTCTGATTTGCACATAGTGACCTGTGTTAAGCACATGTTGTCGGGCCTATACCTTGACTTCCTTATCTTTCTATGCTCATTACTCAACCCCTATACATTTTCTACCAACATTGTTTGGCACATGTCATTTTTGTGTATCTTGAACATTCAGTGTAAGTTTTGTTGGATTCTGTAAGAATTTATTTTCTATCATTACCAGAACTCAAGCTTATCTTGAGAATAGAAGAAGTGACTCTGGACCGAGTCCGGACTTCGTCTACACCCAAATCTTAATATGAACGGTATCAATGGCATTTCCAACTACACGCGATACGATGCGGACTTCTGTAGACTATTGCCTTCTTGATGCAACAGCTGACGCGAGTTACATGAATTTTTTCAAAGTCAGTGTAAATAAAACGAAATACTTTGAGACAGATGTTGAACGCTAGCGTGTAGAATATTGATTTTAAAAAAGGATTACGAACAAATATTTTCCCAAAATATAGTGATTAAGCTTATAACATTCCTCTCTTCTTCGGTATTCGAAAACTAAAGAATATCACAATTATGCCAGTACACTTGGAGATAAACTTGTGTTCTGGTAAATATAGAAAATAAATTCTCACAGAATCAAACGAAACTTAGATTGAATATTCAAGATTACAAATAAATGATATGAGCCAAACAATTTTGGTAGAAAATGTATAGTGGCTAAGTGGCTATAGTGGCTGAGCATAGAAAGATAAGGAAATCAGGGTAAGTATATAGGCCCAACACCATGTGCTTAACACGGATCACTATGTGCAAATGGGAGTTGTGTTTTTTTATCGAAGATGATGCCCAGTAAGATTTTGTGCGTTTATTTTTATTTCACTGTTCAAAAAAACAATGTACTGCAGAATAAACAATCCAGAATAAATCATAGCAATTTTCTCTAAAAATACGATTCCCATACCAGAGCTTAAGATTAGCTTTAAGGGCAATGGAAACTGAAAGTAGAAAGAATAATATAAACGACTTGGCCTTCCTCATGTACAATCATACAACACTAGAATATGTTTTAATGAATCCATGTACGAATAATGGCAATGATAATATCTAAACAAAATGATGGGTAGGATTGTATATCAGTTTTCAGAAGCTTTGTCTCAGGGATATTATAAACGATGCTTCCTGTAGCCTATATAATAGTCAATATTTATTCTATCACAAGACATCCGGAATGTCACTGGCCCTTCTTTTAAAGGGGAAGTCTACTCCGATGTATTACGTTGGTTTTAATAGAAGAAGAAAAGTGAGAGGTATAGGTCGGTAAACGTTTGAGCAAAATCCGATTAAAAATAAGAAAGTTATGTTGTTTATTAAATGTAATTCAATCAAACACAAATCTTGCGAGGTCCCCTCCCATTTGCTATATATGTACTAACAAAATTCAGAAATGTATATTTCTGAAAAGAATATAATATTATTGTTAGCACAAGCCCACTATATGCAATTGTTGATACAATGACAATTTTGGTCACAAATCAGTATAGGAAGAGGACCCGCGGAACGGCGGCTGGGGCTCGGGGATCGAGCCCCTTCCACTTTTTTGAAAAAGTATGTTAAAGAAAATAGAAAGAAAGAAAGTAAGTAATTAAATGCCTAAATCTCCTGAGCTTCAGGTGGCTCCGCCCCCTGGACCCACGCCAATTCGCTTCGCTCGCTACGCTCTACCTGATCGTAAATACTTTAGCCCCCCTCCCCCACCCCACTTTGAAAAAACGTTCCGCGGGGCCTTAGGAAGATTATAATACGACTTCTAGTGTCCAAGCAACTGGTTTTGAACTTCTATAAATTTTGTTTGAAAACTCTGTGTTTGATTTGAATCCGTATGGGTTGTTTTAAATAATAGATAGTATTAACCACCCCATCCCTAATTTTCGAAATGTCTGGACGAACAACTATTTTCAATTTTGGCCTGACAGCTTCACAATGTTCATGTGAAAATTAAAGAATGTGGAGAAATAATGATATTTTTATCATTTATCTTTTAAAATTGAATGTTATTCTGTTTTTCTTATTCATCAAACATCAATACAATGTAAATCTCAAATGAATAGTAATAAGTAGTGATGGAGGAGTAATGAAAGTTTACAGCTTAGATTGAAACAGAATTTGGAACTGTAACCACAATGACAACAAAACCTGCGATAATATTACCAATATTACACAATGCGTTATATCTGTATACGGGAAGCAGCTATCAGTTTGCCTGACCAACTGCGGTACAGCAAATTCGAAATGACATGACATTTGAAAGAGTCCAGTCTTATTGAGGCTTGTAATGAGTTCGAGAATGTTGTGGTAGCAAAGGCGGCTGCGGGGTTTGTTAAAAAGGGGTGGGATCCAATCCCTCAAAATAAAAATAAAAACAGGCAAGCAAACAATAAAAATATGTTATCCGGCCGGGCCTCCGTGACCCTTCCCACCTACCCCCCCTCCCCTGGATCTTCCCGGCATGGATTGTAACTGACAAGGTGGTAGAAATGTCAAATGGTCATACTCTATTACAAAATATGGCAATTCACTCGACTCTGAAGAAGTACAGTTTGACATCAACGACGCTGACGGGTAGGCCCGTTGAAACGTTTGTTTCTCAACGAGTGGTGATAGTGTGTGCATTTAGGGGGGTGGTACCATATTGTTATCGAGTGTAATGATAAACAACATAAAATAAAGTGTTAGTTGGGGATGGGATGGAGGTACCAGATAATAGTGCTGTGGTGAAACAACTGTAAGCATAATATGAGGACAAGGGCAATATAAGATTTTTAATACTTATTTCTGTGAATGAGCATAGATGATGACAAAGACAAAGGTGTTATCGTCAAGCATATTTGAATCAATGCAGATCATCAAAGAGACGGCGCCGGCAGGAATTCTTAATTGATCAAATTTCAAAATCTTTCGTTCACTTACCCAGGCCCATTGATTTATATTGCAGCTCCAGCTCAAGTAGAATAACAATAGAAGTGAAAGTTCAGAAGGATTTCTCGATAAATATATATATATCCTCAATACGAGTTCGACACTGGCATTGGCGATTTTGCCCCTTGTACAAATGTCTTCCAACTGCAAAAGCAGCGGGTCGTCAAAGTATGAAACCTAGCACATCACCGATGCTAATATTTCCGATGGCTTTTCGTAAAAATTAAGTTGGAGACATCGTCAATTGGTTATAGATTCCATTCAGAACGCTAGAGAGTGGAATACGTGGCCCTTTACACCGAGTCGGCATGCTTAGCCTTGGCGTATATAAGCTACATCTGTATTTTATCTTCATATTCCCCGTGCACGCACTAACCGATCCAGGCAGCGTACAAGTTCACAGAGCGAAGAGGTTTAGTGAACTTTAGCCTACACTTCCATGCTTTGGATGCAACTCTCGTCAAAATTGCTATCACGAAGAGTATGCAAAGAGCTCCCACTCTCTTTGGTTTGGGGAGTGAAGTATTAGCTTTTTGTCAATAACTAATAAAGGGCATGGGCGTTGCTGGGAAAATATGGGGACATGAACCCCCCTTACCCTTTGCACATACTCAAATCTATGTCGACTTATAGTAATTTAGTGTAAGCGGCGGGCCAACGTCGATCGAATAACATGTTTAGTTTTTGAGTTGGTTGCCACTACCACACAAACTGTGGAACCTTGTTTATTTGAAAGATTTTATCATAATACACAATATTTCAGAGGTGTTTTTTTAAATATTTGTAGCGAACACCCCGAAATCGGGGGGGGGGTCCAAAAATCGGCCCTTTTGACGAAAAATAGTATTTTGTCAATGATATTTCAAGGAAACCTTGGCCTACCATGAGTTTGGTGTCATATGAAAGAGAATTAAATTATCTACATTTTGATAGCAGGTGCTGTGTGCAACTGTAAGTACTTTTATACTCTGTGATGTAACTGATGTTTCAGAAAATGTGACATCAAACTCACGATCAGTTACGATCAGGTAGAGCGTAGCGTGCGAATAAGGGAGTTAACAGATACGTCTGCGCTTGCGCAAATCTCCGATATCAACTTCCGGGGTCAGGTCATTCGTACATAGAATAGCTCTGCCAACTGTGATCAACGTGCTCAACCCGCGAACGGACAAGACTACAAGTTTGTTTCGGAAAATATCTCGCTCTATATTTCTTCTTATCAATCTATTTCATCTCCTTGGTCATAATAAATAATATTACTAGCTATTACTATGACTTTGTTTGACATTTTCTTCCTAGAAAGTTGCAAAAAACGGACTGAGTACTTGTGTATAAAACTGTGAGTGGCGGGAAAGTAATGAAAGAGAGAAAGAGATTACAGTACAAGAATAAAAACAGAGAATAATATAAGGAAAGATAGAGAGAAAATTATAGAATGATAAAAACAAAGAATAACATAAGAAAAAGGTGATAGAAGGAAGAAAAAAAGAATAACATGAAGAAAGATAGAAAGAAAAAATGATAGAATGATAACAACAAACAATCACATAAGAGATGATAGAGGAAAAAAAAGAATAACATAATGAAAGACAGAAAGAGAAAATGATGAAGAAACGATAATGGAAAGATAGAAGATAAAAAATGTGCCCATCTCTTGCCTCATTCAACCGAAATAATAAACGTCATCTAATGAAGGAATTTCATTTCATCTTAATTATGTTTAATTAGCCTGTACACATATGTTCAGCATGTACTACCCACTCTTTCTTTTCTCTTTACTTTGTATAGTTATCTGCGGCCATTGGAGCCCAGCCTTTGAAAGGCCAATGGCCTCTGCTGGCTCCTCCATATTCTTTGTATTGTTTATATATTTTCTTATATGTATGATATATTGATGAATGTTCTTTTTACGAGTATTGGAAATAAAATGAATGAATGAATGAAGAGAAGATGAAAGATGGAAAAACAAAGATTAACATAAGAAAAACAGAAAGAGAAAATGATAGAAGGAAAACAAAGAATAACATGACGAAAGATAGAAAGAAAAAAATGATAGGATAATAAACGAAGAATAACGTAAGAAGTGAAAGAATTAGGAAAAACAAAGAGTAACATAAGGAAAGACAAAAAGAGAAAGTGATAGAATGATAAAAACAAAGAATAACATAAGAGAAGGTGATAGAAGGAAAAACAAAGAATAACATGACGAAATATAGAAAGAAAAAATGATAGGAGAATAAACGAAGAATAACGTAAGAAGTGAAAGAATAAGGAAAAACAAAGAGTAACGTAAGGAAAGACAGAAAGAAAAAGTGATAGAATGATAAAAACAAAGAATAACATAAGAGAAGGTGACAGAAGGAAGAAACGAAGGATAGCATAAGGAAAGATAGGAAGAGAAAATAATAGAATAAAAACAATGAATAACATAAGAGAAGGTGATAGAAGGAAAAACAAAAAATAACATAAGGAATGGTAGGAAGAAAATGATAGAACGATAAAAACAAAGAATAACATAAGAAAATGTGATAGGAGAAAGAAACAATGAATAACATGAGGAAAGATGGATTTCCGAAAGAGAAAGTGGTAGAATGATAAAAACAAAGAATAACATAAGAGAAGGTGATAGAAGGAAGAAACGAAGGATTAGCGTAAGGAAAGATATGAAGAGAAAATAATAGAATAATATAAAAACAACTAGACATGTAATACTTGTTTCGGAACAAGTATAGGTGGGCTGTTCCAATTAGTGCCTACCACACATGGATAGGGAGATAGTGAGCAGTGAAATGTTTGACCTTTGACCCTAATTTACATACTAAGTAGTTAAGATACCATTGGCATGTTTTGACCTTAATTTTTGAAATAATCCTCTTATTCATTTCATGTCTATTAGTGTGCCAAATTTCAAGTCTATTCAAAGCATGGTTTTAGAGAAACCATGTACAGTATATTTGACCTTTAACCTTAACATCTAAATAACATAATAAAATATGCATATTCTCGATTTTGTGTTTTTATATCAAATATTTTTTCTTACCTATCCATGCAACGTTTTAAGTCAATTGCGACCAATATACCAAAATACTCCACATAGACATTACACGTGAACGGAAAATGGAATTCTCAATGGTTCGGAAGACCCGACCACTAACTGGATTAGGTATTCATACCCGTTGCACCATCTTTTGGTTACTCTCTCTCTTTCTAACAAATAGTTAAACCAAAAACTCGAAATCATTAATATTAGATGTACTAAGTACTAATAACAGATATCAATTAAGCTTGCTTCCATAATTAAAGTTATTTAGAAATCTTTTAGTGCATGCCTCTATGTGATGTGTCTATTAAGGGTCTGGGCAAACAACTATGCCTCAAAACCGCAAATTCCCCCTAATGAACAGACAAGGTCACGCGCTGGCTGAGAGGTAAATATTACCAAATTATGATTTTTATGATATCTGTAAAGAATTTTGCTAAACTTGCTTAATATATGAATAAAATGGAGAATTTAAGGTGAAAACAAACTTCGAACGAAAGGAATTGACCAACGCTATTACAGTCGGTTTTCTGCATGACGAAGATAGTCTCTTGTCAAGACGTCGATTACTATGACTTGAAAAAATTGAGTACAACCTTTCCAAACATTGTCGTTCACTTGCGTTGTACAGAATAAAATGAGCGAACAACCTAACAGTAATACGAATGAATTTATTAAACAAAATTATAGCGTATTTTCATACACTGATACCATAAAGTTGGAATAATTTTGTTACACTTACCAATGTTCAGAAAATTGAAGAAAAATAAACCTCATCATATTGATTTAGTACACTAATTTTTACTGATGCCTAAATACACAGTTAGTAAAGATTAACTGTGGTTTGATTTTCATTATGAGGGAATTGATGATTAAAGTTTTGAGAAAATATGCACTTTGTCTGTCTGGATTAAGTGTCAAAGACTTTATGAACAGCCTATATCGCATGCTCATTATTATTTTACAAAACGGAAATAATAAAAGACAAGCTCAAAGGAAAAGAAAATCAAATAAATTCATAAGGAAATATAGAAAAATAAGGCAATAGAAAAGGAAGAATAGAAAGAGAAAGAAGGGGGAAAACAAATAAATATATAATAGGAAAGAGAGAAGATGAAAGAAGGAAAAACAAAGAAATACATTAGAAAAGACATCAAGATAAAAAAAAAACGGACGAAACAAAGAAATACATAAAGAAAGAGAGAAAGAGAATTGAGAGAAAAACATTGAAAATATAAAAGGAAAGAAAGAAAGAGAAAAACAAAAATATACATATGGAGAAATAGAAGATGAAGGCAGTAAAAAGAAGAAAAAAATCCATAAATGAACACAAAAAGAGAAGTAAGGACTAAGGAGACAACATAGAAATATATAAGGAAAGAAAGAAAGACAACAAATCTAGACCACAGGAATAATTAAATATTTTCCTCTGAGAAAATAGAAATTTATTAAATTTTTAGTACAAAACAAACAGGAGAGTTCCTCGCAAATGACGCCACATATTTGCCAATTTCCGTTTGATCGATTTCAAATTTGAAAGTAGCTTTCTTATCTTTAACGGATTCCCACCAAACATTCACTAATATGTTGTTTCTGCTTTTATTAAAATCAACTTAATATCGGGGTGGACTTTCCCTTTAGTAAAGAAAAAATACTGATAGAAAACTATGGAGCAAGAGAGAGAGAGAGAGAGAGAGCGGGATGAAAAGGGAATAATGAGATTGTATTAATTTGTTTTAAATATAGCTTAATCGGTCTTTTATAAGTCAGTAATTTTCATATCTATAGTGATCTTTACTTAAGATTATTCATCATATGAATCATATTTTAGTATGTCTAAGCATCTTCACAATCTTTCACTATGGACATACTTGTAACGCATTGCACCTTTGTAATACTGAGTTTAGTGTAACCCTTTTTGTGTACACCTGTAGGAAAGGCAATAAAGGTGTAAAATCATTGGTAGACGTAGGAAGACTGAGGTGAGAGACGTATATTGTATCTCCCCCTTTTTCTGTACTTCGAGTGCTTACAGTTTACAGTAATTTGTCTAAATGTTTGATTGTGCATTTGCACCCGTTTTGATTTTACTTTTATTATGTCCTGTATATCATACGATAATCCCAATCTGGATTTTATTTAAATAAATTGTTTTTCCCCTCCATTTATAGCTTATTAAGATGAATAAATAAGACAGGTCTACTTGTAATATGAAAATACACATAACCGAAGAAAATATTTACGGATGGTACATATTAGTATCGTAGAAATATGTTTATGTAGCGCCCGATGTGGTCCATCACCCCAGAAATAGCCATGTGATTTCACAATTTCGAAATATTAACAATTTTATTAAAGCACGATAATCGCAAAGAGTACCTTGTGCAAATCATCATAAACTTATAATTTCTTATTTGTGTTACATTTGACAGCATTTTCAGGTAATGCAAAAATACTAAAAAATATTTTTTTACTTGAAATGACTCAAATTTTAATCATAATCAAACAGGCATCTTAAGTTTGTAGATGCTTACTATTTGCTTCATGTTGTTGAAAATCATAATATTCCCTAAAAAGTCCAATATTTCTTGAATCGTTTTCATTATAACAACCCAACACTCACGTCCATCACCCACCTTATGGCAACCAGACAAATCATTATACCCGAGGTTCATAAAAACAGAAAGTAATCATTTGAAATTATACAACTTTTTTAATTCATCAAATTGTAAACAATCTCATTTTGTCCATGTTAATCATCCAGTTCAAATAACCAAGTAAAACTCGAGCCAGATGCAAATAAGGGTAAGCTTAAAGACAATAATTTATGACATATTGTCTATTGTCATGACTGCATGTATCTACTTATTTCTTCTTAATATTTTATCTTTATTTAAAATATGTATTCTAATGTTTCTTATTTTCTCTTGATAATATTTCAGCAACGAATTGAAAGATTTGGGTAGACATCTTAGATGCATTATAGCAATAAATCCTGGGCACATGACGTATTGCAAAATATAATTATGAAAAGGAGAAGAAGCACAAAAATAATTATAAGAATAATAACAATAACAACAATAATAATGATAATAATTACAATATTAACTATTATAGCAACAACACCAATGATAATAAATATAATAACGATTATTATGATACTGCTGATATTACTACTACAACTACTACTACAAAGAAATGGGAGATGATGAAGAAGGGGAAGGAGAAGAATAATCATTTCAGCGATATTAGTGATTATATTCTCTATGATTGAGGCATACACATACACATGACATACTCCGTGGTAAGAAGGAAGTAAACGAGGGGAAAGGAAGGCAATGACAAGAGAGAGAGAGAGAGAGAGAGATAGAGAGAGGGAGAGCATAGCCCGGGTTCAAATTCAGGTTTCGTTAAATTATTAAACCCGGTGCTCATGATCATTCATCTGCCATGTTATTCTAATGTGACGCTACATAACAAATAGTACCAGATAGCCGTTTATTATCTTCAAATATTGTTCAAATAGCATTGTACAGACGATGAACAAATAAGAATAATAATGCAAGGTCGTTAGTCATGAGTCATGAGAATGTCAACTTCATATCTCTCAGCTTAAGAGTCCGAACAATAGAATGAATAGGAGAGGAATCAACTTACATTTCTTAACAACAATGTAAACTTCTCCAATGTAGCCTAACATTAGATTTTTTCCCAATCAAATAGCATTGTAAAGGCGGTGAAGAAAAAAATAATATTCCGCCGTTAATGGTGAGAATGTTCACGTCTATCTCTCTCAGCTAATTCCTGCAAACAGTGGGCTCAACCAAGCGCAATCAACTGTTAAACGAATTTTTCATGAGTCCTGAAATTTCAATTTGTTACTGCACGTCATAGCAGCATTAAAGATTAGCAATGGCGAACGATTGTCGCTAAAATTCAACAATATTTACTTAGTTTGCTTTTCCCTAAGAAATAACATGAAACATCAAGCTACATAGAACTATGATCGACAAACATGATATTGTCTTGAAAACAGTCAGAAAACATTGGAACTAGAATGAATAAGAGATAATGCGATCATGGAAACATTTTGTCCATGTTAATCCTCCAGTACCAAATAACCAAGCAAAACTCGAGCCAGATGCAAATAAGGGTAAACTTAATGACATTAATTTATTACCGCTGTCTATTGTCATGATTGTATTCTCTACCTACTTCTTTTCCTATTATTTTTTTAAAATATTCTAATGTTTCCTTGTATTGATTAGGTTCATTTATTTTCATTTTTTTGGAGGGACGTGGTTAAAAAATAACATCTTTGACATTCCGTTTTCATGACAACGGTCTTATTTGTTACTTGAAATGACTCAAATTTTAATAATAATCAAACAGGCATCTTAAGTTTGTAGAAGCTTACTATTTGCTTCATGTTGTTGAAAATCATAATATTCCCTAAAAAGTCCAATATTTCTTGAATCGTTTTCATTATAACAACCCAACACTCACGTCCATCACCCACCTTATGGCAACCAGACAAATCATTATACCCGAGGTTCATAAAAACAGAAAGTAATCATTTGAAATTATACAACTTTTTTTAATTCATCAAATTGTAAACAATCTCATTTTGTCCATGTTAACCATCCAGTTCAAAATAACCAAGTAAAACTCGAGCCAGATGCAAATAAGGGTAAGCTTAAAGACAATAATTTATGACATATTGTCTATTGTCAGGACTGCATGTATCTACTTATTTCTTCTTAATATTTTATCTTTATTTAAAATATGTATTCTAATGTTTCTTATTTTCTCTTGATAATATTTCAGCAACGAATTGAAAGATTTGGGTAGACATCTTGGATGCATTATAGCAATAAATCCTGGGCACATGACGTATTGCAAAATATAATTATGAAAAGGAGAAGAAGCACAAAAATAATTATAAGAATAATAACAATAACAACAATAATAATGATAATAATTACAATATTAACTATTATAGCAACAACACCAATGATAATAAATATAACTAGACTTTAATTCGTCACTTTGACGAAATAAGTGATACGTATGCTAATGTTTAGCATAATGAAACATGCATTTTCACGATTTTACATTATCTTATAAAATGCTCTTCCCATTATGGTCTATCCATATGTCAATTTTCATCTGTGTAGCCTTGATCATTAATGATATATCTAGTGCTTTAAAGGTACTATGTCCCATTTGCAGGCCAAAAAAATGAAAAGGTTAAATTCCAACGGCATTTGAAAGATAATACTAATTTAGAACTTCCCTAAAAAAGGGGGCTTGAAAATGTCTTTAAGTGGAAAATAACGACTATTAGTTGTCGAATCGACTTAGGAGCTATAGAGCCAGTAAGTAATAGTCTGATTTTTCAGACCATTGTACCGAATGGTCGTACGTTTTGTGCTGCGCAAAGATTCAATCAGTTTAATTTTGGCCATTACAAGAAGTGGGTTATTGATGTAGACAAATGCTCATGTACCCTTTACAGCTCATTTTATGTATGTTATTACCAAAGAAGAAAAAAATCAGTCAGTCACTCAATAGTGTCTGACAGTGAAGTCTAGCAAGTAAACGGGTTTTCTTGCATAATTTGAATATTAGGACACTGCTAACGTTTAAATTTCACAGATAGGACATACATGACATATTCATAATTCCTGCAAAGTTCTACAGAATTTGATGTTGGCTGCAAAATACACCAAAATATTTCTCATAGGCTTTACATGCAAAAACGGCCTTGGCATGGTCGCAACTACAACTTTCAATTGAAAAATTCAAAATTATCTCGACATCTGATCAAAAAACCAAAAGCACAGTTTCTATAGCCCATGGTCTCAGCTATAACATACCAAAATTTGGGAGAACATAGAGCACAAATAAGCTAGATAGTGCTCAATTAATGTCAGGTAGATTCATGATTTGAACGAAATTCACCTCTCCCATAGGCATAACACGCAAATTAAGAAAATTCTGTCATGTTACCTTTATTCGCGATTTTCACTATGATGACGTCATCAAAATGACAAATAATGTGTACTGATCTTGGAGAAGATTGTCTTAGCTACAACATATCAACATTAAGAAGAAAAACGATGAATATTTACAGAGATACAATCAATTGTCCATAAATATGCTGACGTCATAATATGCAAATTCGTATTTTGAGTTCCAAGGTCAATATGCATTTTCTAGATTTTGTTTTTTTATAAGAAATCATATCTCCGACCCATACTCTATCCAACTATGAATAAAAAAAATTATACACGACAAGGACTCAGATTTCCCATAGTAAACATTGCATATACCTGGGCTGAATAACTGGAAAGTATAAACGTCCGGGAAGGAGACTAACATCATAAAAATGGGATGATTTGATATAATCCAACAGACTAAGAGATTAACCCTATAGGTTTAATACACGGCAAGGAATCAGATTTCCCATAGGGTTGTACTCAAACGATTGACATTCTTCTCCCATAGATATAACACGCAAAATTAGGCATTTTATTACATTGTTTGTGATTGTATATGATAATATGTTATAATAGTCGAAGAAGATCATAAAATCAAATTTAAAACGACGGCAAAAAAAATATTAAAAAATCGACCCACCAGGAATCGAACGTGGGTCGCCGGAATGGGAGGCAAGTGCTATGACCACTATACCAAAATAATCCACATAAACATTACACGTGAACGGAAAATGGAATTCTCAAATCCCACTTGGCAAGTGAAATATGAGCATGATCCCGGCATCTGATCAAAAAATAAAGGGCACATTTGTAATAGCTTATTGTCTCAGCTACAACATACTCAAAGTTCAGCAAAAACTAAACTAAAACAACGGAGATATATAGCTCGCGAAAGACGGGAATGTAGAATCCAGTTTTGAAAAAAGTCATGTCTCATAGAGAATACACGCAAAATGTGAAAAATTGACATGCCTCCTTTAATCGCAATAATACGCCATGATGCCTTTGTCAAAATGAAAAATCGTGGTACTGCATTTGTAGAGAATTGTCTCAGCTAGAACATATCACAATTTGGAAGAAAATCAATCAATATTTACAGAGATACAATCAATTTTCCAAAAATATGCTGACGTCATAATATGCAAATTGAAATTTTGAGTTTGGAGGCCATTATGGTGACCTCATGAGTTAATTGAGGGTCAAATGAGACATGAAATCATATCTCCGACTCATAATCTATCCAAGTATGAAAATTGTTTGGGAGTTCCCATCCATTCTGAAGAGTTACAATGAATTTTGTATAGGCATGTTTTTGCCCATATATGCTATGTATTACAAGAGCTCGCGCGCACGGAAATTTATCTTGAATGGACGCTCATCTTGATATTAATGGTCATTAAGAGATAGACATGGTATCAAATTGTTCGAAAAAATATGGGAAATATCATGAAAGAAAATGGCGAAATTGTTCGAAAAAATATGCGCGATTTATAAAATGCTTAAAATGGCCTGAAACGTATCGAAAATGAATTTGAGAGGATTTGGAACATTTTGAAATATTGCGCGCGCGCTGACGCACGGACGTACGCATGCGCGCGCGTTTTTTAAACCTGAAATTGACCGGACGGATATTGAACTTGATCATGATAAATATGAATGAAAAACGACTTTTCGTTATGAAGATATGATCATGAGTAGATTTTCAGAAAATCTAAAATTTTAAAATGCTCAAAATGGCCTAAAACTCACTCTTATTTGATTAAAAAGTGATTTTGAGCCCTTTTTTATTTTGACACGCGCGTACGTGCGCGTCATGATCCTGATCCTGATCATGATACTGATCCTTGACCTTAAATTCAACAGTTTCAAATATGGTTCAATTTTGATGACCCGTTTTGGCACGGTCGCATTCACATCATTCAATTGAAAATTTCGACATGATCCCAACATCTGATCAAAAAACAAAAGGTACAGTTTCTATAGCCCATAGTCTCAGCTATAACATACCAAAAATTGGGAGAACATAGAGCACAAAAAAGCTAGATAGCGCTCAAAGATTAATGTCGTGTAGATACATGGTGTGAACGAAATTCACCTTCCATAGACATAACACGCAAATTATGAAATTCTGACATGTGGCCTTTAATTAATTTTTTGACTATGATGACGTCATTAAAATGAAAATTAGTGTGTACTGATCTTGTAGACAATTGCCTCAACTACAACATATCAAAATTTAGGAGTAAAAATTATCAATATTTACAGAGATACACTCAATTTTCCAAAAATATGCTGACGTCATAATATGCAAATTCGTATTTTGAGTTTCAAGGCCATTATGATGACGTCCCGATGTACTTGATGGCCAAATGAGACATGAAATTATATCTCCGACCCATACTCTATCCAAATATGGAACCCCAAAGTTTGAGGGTTCCGGTGCATGCAAAAGAGCTATAATGGATTTTGTATAGGCATGTTTTTGCCCATATATGCTATGTATTACAAGAGCTCGCGCGCACGGACATTTAACTTGAATGGACGCTCATTCCCTTATTAATGGTCATAAAGAGATAAGCATGGTATCAAATTGTTCGAAAAAAAATGAGGAATATCGTGTCAAAAAAAATCTAGGAGGAATTATTTTGCGTTCGGCCGTGACGAACGAAAACGAGCGCGCATGCGCGTGTGCGCGACCTTTTATAAAATGCTAATGCTAATAATGGCGTACGCGCGCGTTTTTTGACCTGAAATTGACCGGACGGATATTGACCTTGATCATGATAAATATGAATGGGAAATGACTTTCCGTTATGAAGATATGATCATGTGTTGATTTTCACAAAATGGCGCCTAGATGACGTCATCAGTCATGGTCAAGGTTGAAAACCTTATTTTGCTTTGTCCTTATGCCTATACATATGTGTGCCAAATTTCAAGGCATTTGATTGAGCCATTTTTAAGTTATCGTGCTAACAAAAAAGTGGGTGGAAATAAGAAAAATATTCTAACGAAAACATAAGGTGGTCTGTATTATATACAGCCCACCTGATGAATAACATAAGAGAAGGTGATAGAAGGAAAAACAAAGAATAACATAAGGAATGGTAGGAAGGAAATGATAGAACGATACAAACGCTATGAGCTCTTCTTTCCGACGTGAAACTTGCAGGTTTCTCTCTCTGACAAAGTTCTTCAATTGTTGCATATTCCAAAGTTTAATATCATCAATAGACACTTTCGATTCGTCATCCATATTTTCACAAGTTTAGCGCAAAAAAATGAAAACAATACTTGAAACTCGAACAGAAATACAGCAACCGTCCAAAAGAGAGATATCCATAGAATTTACACACGTTTTATTCGCATCGCTTACGTAAGAACTTCCCCGCACGCATTGCGTCCGGAGTGCGTGTACAGCTGACCCCTGACACAATGACGTCACAGACGTCGAGTCGGTAACTGTTAACTCCCTTATTGAGTAAAGCGTAAATTGGCGTGGTCAAGGGGCGGAGCCCCCAGAAGCTCAGGGGTTTTAGGCATTTAATTACGCTCAGGTGAGCATATTTTGATACCGTATTTCTGACACTGGCAGGTCATGTACTAATTGACTTGGGGTTCAGCCCCCAACAGCTCAGGGGTTTTAAGCATTAAATTACAGTCTGATGAGCATCCAGGTGCCCGCCTTAGGGCCTTTTATGGTGTCCAGGGGGCAGAGCCCCGGAAGCTCAGGGTTCTAGGCAGGCGCGGATCCAGGATTTCTTGGGGGCCAAATTTGAAATTATGCGAGCCAAATATTGGTACGTAATGGCGACCAGCAGTGGCGTAATGAGCAAAAAGTTTTTTGGGGGCAGACAAAAAAAATCGCATCACCCCACTTTTACATGCAGGCCCTGCTGAACGTTTTTCAAATTGGGTGAGAGGAGGCTAAAGTAATTACGATCAGGTAGAGCGTAGCGTAAATTGGCGTGTGGTCTAGGGGCAAAGCCCAGGCGGGGTCAAGTGGCGGAGTCCAGAAGCTCAGGGGTATGGGCGTTTAATTACGGTCATATGAGCATAATATTTAGATACCTTATTCATGACACTGGCATGTCACCAATTGGCGTGGGGCCCAGGGGGCTGAGCCCCCTAAGGTCAGGTATTTGAGGCATTTTATAACGGTCAGATAAGCATTCAGGGGCCCGCCTTAGGCCTCTTGGTGGGGTCGAGGAGGCGGAGCCCCGGAAGCTTGTGTGTTTTGGGTTTTTACAGACGTGTATCAATCAGATTTGATTATTTACGTCTGGGGACCGACCTTTAAACGTCACCATCCGAAAGACATGACTCAGCTTCGAAACTGCGTCCTCGGCTGAATCAGTTTGTAACTTCCATTGTTAGCTGGAGTACAGGCGCACGCCACAATGCCTCGGAAGCTCAGGGGTATCAGGCATTTAATTACGGTCAGTTGAGCATATTTTGATACCTTATTTGTGCCACAGGCAGAACATTAATTAGCGTGGGGTCCAGGGGGCGGAGCCCCCAGAAGCTCAGGGGTTTTAGGCATTTATAACTGTCCGATAAGCATCCAGGGGCCCGTCTAAGGGTCCCCTCTTGGGGTCGAGGGGGCGGAGCCCCCGGAAGCTCGGGGGTTTTAGGTATTTAATTACGGTCAGGTAAACATATTTTGATACCTTATTTATGACAATGGCAGGACACCAATTGGCGTGAGGTCCAGGTGGCGGAGCCCCCAGAAGCTCAGGGGTTTTATGCATTGAATTACCGTCAGATTAGCATCCAGGGGTCCGTCTTAGGGCCCTAGGTGGGGTCCAGGGGGCAGAGCCACCGGAAGTTCAGGGGTTTTAGGCATTAATTACGGTCAGATGAGCATATTTTGATACCTTATTTGTGACACTGGCAGGTCACTAAATGGCGTGGGGTCCAGGGGGCGGAGCCCCCAGAAGCTCAGGGGTTTTAGGCATTTATAACTGTCCGATAAGCATCCAGGGCTCCGTATAAGGGCCATAGGTGGGGTCCAGGGGGCAGAGCCACCGGAAGTTTAGGGGTTTTAGGCATTTAATTATGGTCAGATGAGCATATTTTGATACCTTATTTGTGTCCAGGGGGCAGAGCCAACGGAAGTTCAGGTGTTTTAGGCATTTAATTACGGTCACAAAAAGCATATTTTGATACCTTATTTGTGCCACAGGCAGAACATTAATTAGCGTGGGGTCCAGGGGGCGGAGCCCCAAGAAACTCAGGGGTTTTAGGCATTTATAACTGTCCGATAAGCATCCAGGGGTCCGTATTAGGGCCCCTGGTGGGGTCCAGGGGGCAGAGCCACCGGAAGTTCAGGGGTTTTAGGCATTAATTACGGTCAGATGAGCATATTTTGATACCTTATTTGTGACACTGGCACGTCACTAATTGGCGTGGGGTTCCAGGGGGCGGAGCCCCCAGAAGCTCAGGGGTTTTAGGCATTTATAACTGTCCGATAAGCATCCAGGGGTCCGTATTAGGGCCCCTGGTGGGGTCCAGGGGGCAGAGCCACCGGAAGTTCAGGGGTTTTAGGCATTAATTACGGTCAGATGAGCATATTTTGATACCTTATTTGTGACACTGGCAGGTCACTAAATGGCGTGGGGTCCAGGGGACGGAGCCCCCAGAAGCTCAGGGGTTTTAGGCATTTATGGCTGTCCGATAAGCATCCAGGGCTCCGTATAAGGGCCCTAGGTGGGGTCCAGGGGGCAGAGCCACCAGAAGTTTAGGGGTTTTAGGCATTTAATTACGGTCAGATGAGCATATTTTGATACCTTATTTGTGTCCAGGGGGCAGAGCCAACGGAAGTTCAGGTGTTTTAGGCATTTAATTACGGTCAGATAAGCATATTTTGATACCTTATTTGTGACACTGGCACGTCACTAATTGGCGTGGGGTTCCAGCGGGCGGAGCCCCCGGAAGCTCAAGGGTTTTAGGCACTGGGGGCTCCGCCCCCTGGACCCCACGCCATTTAGTGACCTCCCAGTGTCACAATTTGTCATTTTCCAACAATCGCATAAAAAAGAATAATTTACAAAAAAGTTTGAAAAAATCCCGGAAAATCATGTCATTTCAGCAACATTGAAAATCATTGGTATCGAATTAGAAATAAACCTCGAGCGTTCCTTGTGCACCAGTGCACATTCGTACGATTAAATTTAACAATTGTTTGTTTTTTTATTTTTGAAATAACCGGGTCTGGAGTAAAGACAACGCTCTAAACCCATGCTTTATTACAGGGTCTTTGTTTGGAGGATTGTTTTGTCTTAGATTTGAATTTTTTGTTTTGTTTTTTATTGTTTTTTATTTTTGAAATGACCGGGTCTGGAGGAAAGACTACACTCGATTCTCATGTTATTCCACAGGAAAAGGATTATGGGGTCTTAGTTTTGAAGATTTTTTAATTTTGAAATAACCGGGTCTGGAGTAAAGACGGCGCGCTATACCCATGCTTTATTACAGGGTTTTAGTTTTGAACAAATTCGACAAAATATCCCTTCAAATTGATTACATTTGTGGGTAAAGTCATTATTACATTTGTGGGTGATTCAAAATTATTACATTTGTGGGTAAAGTGGTTATTACATTTGTGGGTAAAATTATTACATTTGTGGGTAAAGTGTTATTACATTTGTGGGTGTTATTACATTTGTGGGTGTTATTACATTTGTGGGTAAAGTGTTATTACATTTGTGGGCGTTATTACATTTGTGGGTGTAACAGGGGGGCACCAAGAAAAAAGGGCACCTTCAAAGGGAAATCTCAAAGCGAAAATATACAATTTTTAGAAATCGGTATATACCCCTACATTGTGATTACATTATCAGGGATGATTTCAATATTTGTTTCACTTTATACACCATACAAGCTATTGCTTAAGCATCATACTTTGCAGTTTGGTGCGATGGTCTTAACATTTTTAAGATTTGTGAGGTCGCAGTGCGAAAACTTACATCTCATAAAGAGGAAAAAACCCAATCCTGATGGGATTATAAGCACATTTTGATTCTCATAACGGAAGACTGAAAAGACCTTTGATAAGTAACATAAGTATATCATCTATAGATGCGTGCGAGCGTAGCGAGCGAGCTTTGGGGGAAATTGCTCTTAGTCGCTTGAAATTAGGGGCGCGTTTAATGATGAGAGGAAAAGGGGACACTTATCAGAAAAGAGAAGGAGCATGTGTCAAAGTACAAAGAGTAATTATCAGAGGTGAAAATGGGGCACTTCTTACACCCTCAAAAACAGGCACTCACCAGAGGTTAAGAAAGTTAGTCATGAGAATAGGAAATCGGCATTTTTCGACGGAAAAGAGGCCCCCATCAGATTTTGATAGGGGCATTTATAACAGGTGAAAAGGGAAGGTCCCTTATTAGAAAGGAAAAGGGGCACGTATCATTGTTAAAAGGGAAATTATCAGAGGTGAAAAGAGGCACTTATCGCACCTGAAAAGGGGCAATGACCAGATTTTAAAGGGGGCATTTATCGGAGGTAAAGGGGGCACTTATCTGAAGTTAAAAGGAGTATTTTCTCGTACTTGAAAAGGGTCATTTACACGAGAAGGGGCACTTATGAGAAGGGGAAGGGGCTCTTTTTTAATGGCGCACTTATCATTAAGAAAAGGGGCACTTATTAGAAAGGAAAAGGGGCACATGTGAAAATATAAGTTGCGCTTATACGAGTTAAAATGGGGTAGTTATTAAGTAAAAAGTAATAAGTATTAAGTAAAAGAGGCACCTCTCAGATTTGAATAGGGCAATTATCAAAGGTGGAGGGGGGCCTTATCAAAAGTGAAAAGAGGCACTTCTTGTACCTGAAAATGGGCACTTACTAGAGATTAAAAAGGGCACTTATGAGAATGGAAAATGGACACTTATTGCAAGGAAATGGGAACTTGTCGAAGTAAAAGGGGCACGTGTCCAAATAAAAGGGACACTTATCAGAGTTGAAAAGGGGAAGGGGCACTTTTACAAATTAATAAGGGCACCTGTGAAAGTAAAAGGGGCACTATTCCTATATGCACTTTTTGGGTTCTTGAAAAAATGGGAGGGCACTGTGCACCCACACCCACACGCACATACACCACACGTTTATTAATTGGTTCCTCTATCTCTCTCCATTTCCTTCACCCTGCCCTTCCCGTATTCCCCTTTTGTTTTATTCATAGATTGTTACACTGACATACACAATCATATGCCGACTCCTTCTGCCACCCCCTCTCTCTCTCTCTCTCACTCTCTCTTACCTCCCCCTTTCTATCTCTCTAACTTTTATCTACTTCAAACTGTTTTCAAACTTTGGAACAAAGATCCGATTTCAGAAGTAAACAATTTCCCGTGAATGACCATTGAAAGTATGATTTAGGCAAACATCTTTTCTTCCTTTATTCATTACGTCATCACAGACTGAAGACACGATACGATTTTAAATCATTCACTTTCTTGCTACCTTCTTCTACGCACGGTTCACTCCTATTTCCCTCCCTTTTTCATTTGTGAGTACTGTGGTATATTTGTTAAGGCTCCAGGCCCTCATATGAGAGGTCCTGGGTTCGGTCCTTACTCAGTGCTCATTCATCCTTGGACAAGGTGTTTTATCCATATGTATCCCTCTTGACCCAGGGGAGTGTTTCACAAAGACTAAGATCGACTTTACGTTGGACGTAACTATGACAGGCTGTTCGTGCCACTGTTTGCTCTCACCATTTACTGGCATTAGTCTCTCAAGGGCCGTACAAATCATGGTCACAAATCTACAGACTTTACATTTTTTGATAATTCATATTGAAGGAAAAAATATTATCTAAAGATCATAATGGTGAGAGCAAACAGTGGCATGAACGGCCTGCCATATTAAAGTCCAACTTAAAGTCGATCGTGGTCTTTGTGAAACACTCCCCTGATGTATTAAATGCGTATCTGGCAATGCTGTGGATATTAGAGAATTCAATTTGTCAACCGGTTACTTACAGGTTAAATGCAGGGCCCTCAGGTGTATGTACCGATAGAGCTACACAGGACAAATAATATCATATCAATAGTATCATTATCATATGATATTCAAATATATATGAAACTGTACCTTCTGTATGTTCGGTAACTTGTGGGAAAAGTTAAGGAATAGTCATCACTTCCAATGTCTACCTCATTTTATATTACTTTATCACAATTAAACTCTCTTTTACCTCATCGACCGTTCATTACAACCCCCCCCCCCCACCCCCCACAGTAATTTTCAAAGGGCTATGCATACAGCCTATCACGAAGTTGAACTAAAGATTGCAAGCAGTGTGAGGAAAATAAATGAGGTTTATAGGGATACAGTTTAGATGTGTTCTCCTCAACTCTGTATATCCAACATGAACAACACAACAACCGATCTCTACCCCCCCCCCAACAACAACAAAAAAATGCATTCAAAGACAAAAATAACATTTCATACAATTATTTGTAAATACATTTTCATAAATTTATTACAAATCAAAGTCAAATATGGCTGAGTTGTTTTGTTGCTTGGCAAATGATAAGAAATAATTGCAATTTATTGCACTACATGTACAAAAATTCACAGCGTAGTTAGTGAAACTAAGTGTATTTGTTCTTACAAAAGGGCTGAATTGGCATAAAATAATATCTAATACATGTACAACTGTATTTGAATACAATTATGGTGATATCAAAATTTAAAAACAAAATAAGCATTTAAAATGTACTACAAATCAAAATTTTCTAGCACAAGACCAGCATATTACAATTAATAGAAACAGGCTTGCATAATACTTCAGTTTTATCAGCATACAACATTTTTCCTTTGGTATATGAATCTAATTTGCCAGGTAAAGACAAAAATTTCCTGAAAAATCTCAGAACAGTTTCAAATCGTCTACCTGGCCTGACTTTATGCCATTGATCTACCATGAGAGAAGTGTTTTTCTCTTGCTCCAAACAAGGAGTGGAAGCCATTTTTTTACTCGAGAAACAAGTTATCTATTCTTAATATCATGGAAATAAGTTACATGGACAATTAGAAAGATTATCAAAGAAAGTGATATGATAGCCTCTCATAATCATTAACCCATATAATCTTTATTTTCTTGTTAATCAGATTTATTCCGATATACTTCAATTCAGTTTAAAAGCTGAATTTTCTATGTGTAAAGTGGTCAATAATTTGTATATATAAATATGCATGAAGATAGCCAAACTATGTAATTTAAGGACATAAAACGAGCAATAACTAAACGAATAATCAATATTATGTATAATTATCATCACCAAAATTTATCCATGTTTGGTATCCTAACAATAGAGAATAATCAGGCAAATCATATTAAGCAGATCAAAGCAAGTTGAGATACTTGTACTAGTCAGGTTAACATGTCTGCCATGAATTGATGAATCCATTGCATGAAAAGAATGAAATGCAGAGATTGACACAATAAGAAGGTTTATATACAGCTTTTTAGAAAATCATTCAATCACATTTGCATATATATACAGAAGGAATCCTCATAAAATTATATGACTATTCACATCCACTGATACCACCATTGCAATCTTCTTGACAAAATATATAGATACAGTTCTTTGGCTTTAACAAAAATATTATTATTAAAAAAAACAATACTATTGATTCATCATTTTAAATATATTTCATTGAATTGTTAAGAATATTTCATATCTGACATTGAAAATTATTCTCCTTCCATCAACCTTTGTTATAATAACCCATGCCTCACTAAAGTTTTAACAATATAATGTTCGATTGGAGACAAAAGGGCATGAACTCATAAACCTGAATACAGAATCAACGCCATTTTGGCTCCCAAATAGGCAATATACAACATTTCAAAGCATTGAGCCAAATCAGTTTTGGCCTACTCTCCAAACAGGATACATGTATCAAACTTATCAACTCATCTCTAAATGTGAAATAATTATATTGATGATTTGGCATTTGTGGTTTGAGAGCACCAATAACTTAACTTGCACATGTAGAGAAGTACATAGTGAATATTTTTTAACAAATCATATTCAATCAAACCATATAAATTCAATGTGGACATGACAAAAGTTTGTTCATTTCTGGCCAAGAGCTCTATTTAACTCCACTTAACAATAATGATGTAATTTTGTGAAACTATGACTGGCACTTTTTGTTCTCTTTAAAACATAAAGTCACACTTGTTTACATGGTTACTATTGGAAGTGACACAAGGAATTTGAAAGGAGAAGAGAATATATACATTAAAGATAAGCTTGAGTTCTGGTAATGATAGAAATTAAATTCTCACAGAACCCAACAAAACTTGCACTGAATGTTCAAGATTACACATAAATGACATGTGCCAAACGATGTTGGTAGAAAATATATAGGGGCCGAGTAATGAGCATAGGAAGATAAGGAAATCAAGGTAAGTAGGTCTGACACCATGTACTTAACACAGGTCACTATGTGCAAATGGAAGTTGTGGTTTTTATTGAAGATGATTTCCAGCAAGTTTTTGTGAGTTTGTTTTTATTTTACAGGTTGAAACAATCAATCTACTGCAGGATCAACAATCCAGAATGAAATATAGCCACGTTCTCTTGACATACCATTCCAATACCAGAACTCAAGACAAGCTATAACATTTATTTCATTTCATACATTTCTACAATCGGTGTCTTTGTTTCTTATTTATCCATTTTGTATATTTGTGGGTTTCTTCTAAAGAGAAGGTTGAGTTCTGGGGAGAGGTGAAAAATAATTTGTGAGCGTTATCATTGTTATTATGCAAGTATGGAAGAACATCAGAGAAAAAATGTTCCCTGAAAAGCATGGCTCTTCAAATGCCTTCATATTCTAAATATGACAAGTAACAGCTTAAAATTGAGGCCCACATTTTTATGCCACATGTTTGTGTAGTCCCATACACATCTCTCTGTGTACAGTGCTTGTTACTTTACCAAGACTGGGCCAAATTTCTTATCATTTTGATGATTCAAGAACCTTGCAGTACACACCAATACTTACGGTATATGCTACATAATCAACTTTTTCTGATCGATTCCACACCGTTTCTTTCACAATGCAATCACATGACCTGAACTCAACTTTATCTTTAACTAAATATATTTAAGAATTTTATCAATACATGAAGGTGTCTTTGTTTTCAAGTTAATATTTTTAGGAATTTTATAAATCTGTGCCTTTGTTTTAAGTTGGTATTTTTAAAATTTTAAATGAAAGACACTGTTACAAATTGTGACAATAAGTCCACAAGATATATAATTATTGGCAGCTAATGTTGGCAGTTAGAAGGATATTATGCTTTGATGGGTAAAAGAATCAAACAAAAACTTCATTTTCTGTATCTGATTACTTAGTCTCTTTCATAGTCTGAGAGAAAAAGAAATTTCCACCTTCTCCAAGAAATCATATGTAGATATCTGGCACCATTAAATATTCCAAATACTATCCTTAGGTACCTTAAAGATCAGGTTCATTGATTTTAAAAACTCACTTTATTGTCATTATTGCAAAGGTAACACTTTGATTTGACAAGGTTATCAAAATTCCATGCTCGGAAACATTCGAAGTAATGATTATTATGAATTACAAAACTCTTAAATACAGCCCCGACATAGCACCTGAAATGCTCTCCGATCGCTGCTGAGATGTGTGACGTCACATGTTGAACATGATTTGCACAAGCAGACGATGTCCCATGACATCTCACACATTTTCAGTGCCTGTTTCGTCGTCTTCTCTTCAGTTATTTCTCTTACTTCACTACCGTCACACTAAATGTTTAATCTATTGTCTCACTCTAAACCCCGCGCATGGTATTATTTTGATGAAAAATGCAGCGATAAAAAAATAAAGGAATCCGTCGCTTGTAAACAAAATAAGACGCCATTGTATTTTCAGCTGTATACACCGCGGTATGTTCGGCGTTTCAAGAGGGAACAAATGCGTCCATGCTTTCATTCCAGGGGGTTTAAATTTAAAAGTGTGGTTTCTTTGATTGTTCATTAACCCCTATCCTGTGTATTTACAAACAAAAGAATTTAGTTATTAGAATCGGGTCATATCCCTTTTGAATGGTGTAAAATTCCATCACATTTATATACACTAAACTCATTATAATTTGAGAAATAATAGCATTGCAATTATGTTCATTCTTTATGGGATGTCGTCTGCTTGGGCAGGACTGGTTCATATTGTGACGGCATTAAAACATCGTTATTTTTCTGGCGAATCTCTCGCATATCCCAGATGCTATGGAGGTGGTTTTATTTGTATTTTTATAAATCATCCGATTTGAAGTTGACCTACAACTTGTACGATGGCCATCTATTAGCTTACCAGTTTCTAGTAATATGTTATTTGCCATATTTGTGATTTTCTTTGAACCTGCCCTTTAAATCTAGAACATGTATTATAACATAATACATGTAGCTTCCACACTGCCTTGAGAAAAATGAAAAGCAAAGTACTCCCATGTATATGTGAAGGATCATTGCATGATGGTCTTGCAGGGAAGTCTTCTGTTTTCTATTTTACTTACACATACATTTAAAGTGATACTGAACTGATGAACTTTCTGCCCTAGCATACTGTTTACTGCAGAGCGCCATCTCATGGTCAACTTACTAACAGTGCGTAACCCAATACCTAATTTCTGCTATGCGGACAGAGGAGTCGATGCAAGAACCAACAGCACCGTGAGTTACAGGACCATACTGTTACAGCTGACCTGAAATGGTGCTAGAGGATTTTGCAGTAGTGCTTCTAGTACGTTGTTGCTTTAGGTGCTAAGGAAGCTACTGAGTATATTGTTGGTAAGCAAATAGATACTCGGCTATAACTTGCACCAGAGGGACTGATCACAGATCTTTCAGCACCAAACCCAGAGATGGAACAGGGACGCATGTTTAATTTTATATTTCTAACCAACTCCTATAGCACATAACTACAATATTAGAGCACTTAGGATAGATACCTCTCTATTTCAATATTTTGGAACTGCCACTGAATCAGTTTAAGGTAATTCTTCTTTTATCTTCTTTTACTTTCTTAACTGAATACCGGTAATTGGAAAACAAACTGAACAAGAAAATCTTGTCAGAAACAGATGTAGAACAGAAAACAACACAATTGCTTGTTTTTTTGGAAAACATCAAATATACAATAAGTTTAAACATAGCTTTGGCACATCACTATTCAAAGACATCATTCAGGTAGCGGTAGACTGGTAGTCCAAAGATCTGGGAGTCCCCCAAAAGGGCTGGTCAGTAAGAGGGGTGCGGCCCTACCATCCCGGGGAAAATGAGACTTTGAAATATTACATAAATACATTCTTTCAAAAGCTTTATGCCTTATAGTAGAAATCAGTATCCTCTATGAAGATTACCCAATCAAATGGGCTCGGTGTTACCGGATTCCACCACTCAAATCTGTGATGACCCCCTGCTGCTTGAGTAACCTGAGTATGCCTCTTTCATGATGTATATCGTGGGTCCAAGACTTCCATATCTCCCTCATGGGAAGGGAATCATAGTAGTGGAGGGCAGCTGAAGGCTTGTTGGGGTCATAGCCGAATCCTGCCACAGCGACCTCATCACAGAGTCGCACGGCCATCATGATGGCTAGCATTCCACTCGTCGGGATGTTCTGTTTGGAGATTAAAAATGGAGAGAGTTTGTAAATAAAGATCTTTAAGCAGAGTTTGATGACACTGCTTGAACTATGAACTCTAGAAGAGAGTGTGGCATCACAATCACATTCTTACTTACTTGTGTGAATATTCTACCATCATGTTACATAGATTTAGAGTCTTAAATTCCTTATTCATATTGTGAAAATTTAACAAGGTGCACATTGATCATTTTGGTTTTCCTATTGTTTTTCTTATCAACCTCTGGTTGATCTCCCTCATCATCTAGTCACTTTCATTTACATCTCTCTCTCTCTCTCTCTCTCTCTCTCTTTCTCCCTCTCACTTTCTCTCCTTCCTTTACAGTTTGGCTCTTTCCTTTAATATTCTTTCACTCTCCTTTCTCTCTCCCACATGTACTTTCTCTCTATTACTCTCAATCCTCTCTCATACCCTGTGTTTCCTCCTCTTTCTCTCTCTCTGTCTGTCTCTCACCCACTCTCGTCTCTCATCAATCTTTTATCCACTACCATTCTCTCTCTTTATCCATCCCCTTATCATATCCTACTCTGCTCCATTAGAGACTTTAAAAAATGCACACACTCTTTCTTTCTTCTCCTCCTCCTCTCCCTCCTCCTCTTCCTTCTTCTCTCTCTCTCTTCTCCCTCTTTCTAAGAACCATCAATTACCTTATTTGCCTTGCCGTCATTGAGCTGGTATCCCATCATGTTCGCTGTATCTTGAAGAATCTCTGGATTGAAGATGCGGAAGTCTTTGGTTGGCTTGGGAACGCTCAGAGGTATCTTCTTCCAGAACCCGTTACCGCTATTCTGCATGATTAAAGATAATTCAACATAAAGACTTGTTCACACATGTTGTGATAAGATGCTGAGATTTCTACACTTTTTATTCTTCACAGTTTTGTGTCTTTTATCACACAGACAAGTGTATATCACAGGACCTTTGTTGGGTGCAGCTACAATTGCTTTTTATCCCCACCTGCCAGGCATTTAGAAGACACACATTCACAAAAAAGAATGACCGGTTTTACCGTACTCATTTTCCCCAATAGACTGTAGTGTTTTAAAAACCGTTAGGAAAACGTAAAATGAAGTTTTGATATCCAATCATGATTATCTTGATAATCAGACAGGTGATCGGCTTGTAAAAGTCATGGGATTCCTGACTGACCTAAAGGTTTATAATTATGATTGCAGCATGAGCTAACTCCAGGATTTTGTTTCAGAATCTGAGGCACTGTTACCGAGTCACTTTAAAGCTAGCAATAAGGAAAGATGGTTGAACATGTCATCTCATATTTGTCTACTCCTATACAAAAGGTATGTGTACAAGATATTTTGATGTTCAGTCCAACATTTGTAATGAATTTGGTGTAAATATCCTAAGGAATGCCAAAGCAAGGAGAAGATAAAGAAGAAGAAGACAATGAAGAAAAAGAAGAAGAAGAACAAGAACAAGAACAAGAAGAAGAACAAGAACAAGAACAAGAAGAACAAGAACAAGAAGGAGGCAATGAAGAAGAAGAAGAATAAACAATATAGACGGCAAAGTCATATGAAAAGGGCTTCATCATCATACCATCTTACGTCCTCTAATGATCGTTTCTAGCCAAACAAGGTCCAGTGGTTTGAACATCATAAGGACAAACGTCCAGCCGGGATCGTACTGCTCTGGGCGTCTGAACGCACTCTCCGGGTAGGCCATCCGGAAGGTGGTTTTACGTCCAACGTCATTTTCATGATTGATGGTAGGAGCAGAGTTTAACCTGCGGGGTAAGATGAGTTCAAGTAAGAGCAAAAGTCGAGTTCTGGTACAAATGACAAATAATTTTGTAAGCTTTTCATTATTTTTATGTCACTTGGGAAAAATATCATGGTAGAAATGTCCCCTGAAAATGATTGCTTTATGAGTGCCCCCACATTCAAAATATGATGAGGATTAGCTGAAAAATTCAGACCAGACTTTCATGCCAATTGTTCGTAGAGCATGTGATTTTCAGCAAGAGTGAGTAAATTTCTTTTTCGTTTTGATCACTCCAAAACCTCACGGTATACATCTTTTCTAAATAATCAACCTTTCCTAATTGCTTCCAAACAGTTTTTTTTTTCACAAAGTAATCACCAGTACTCAACTTTATCTTTAATCTTTAATCTTGAATTCTGGAAATGACAATCAAACAAACTTACACTGAATTTTTAAAACTGTGAATAAATCATAATTGCCTAATAATTTTGGTATAAAATATGCTATATATGTAGGTACTAACGAGCAGTGATTCTTATAGAATTAAACTATTTCACAAGTTCTTCTTTTACCTATTAAAAATAAATTAAAAATAAAACAATTATTTTTCAAATAGCAGTTTTTAAAAAAGGAGTAGCACATGGCATAGGCCTCTTGCGATGTGTGTGTGTATTGGGTTTTTACAGATGTGTATCAATCAGATATGATTATTTACGTCTGGGGACCGACCTTTAAACGTCACCATCCAAAAGACGTGACCTAGCTTTGAACCTGCGTCCTTGGCTGAATCAGTTTGTAACTTCCACTGTTAAGCTGGATTACAGGCATACGCCACAACGCCTAGTTGATGCTTATATCACTTTCTTTCGTTTTGGCATGTGGCGTTTTTTGTATCATTATGAATTAAATAAATAATTTCTTTATTTCTTTATTGACTGATTGGGGGTTCTCAGTCACAGCGTCATGTCACAAGGAGGCTTAAAAGAGTCAACTCACCTGAAGACCACGTCAAAGTTATCAATGACCTCCCCTAGCCTTGTTCTGGCGGCAATCCCACCATTCCCCTGCACTACACAACGAAGACATGAATCTCTGAACAAAGAAAAACAAACAAATATTGTGTTACTTTAAAGTGACTCTGTAACATTGTTGAAGGTTGAAGAAAAATTGCGTTAGTTTTGAATGAAATGTTACTCATTATATTCCTTCTACTGTACTAACCCTCTAACATGCAAAAAATCCTGATCAAATTCTCAAACCACAAAGATATTTATGGTTTTCTTTGAAGGCGTCACTGTGCAACACCCTCTAACAGTAAATTCTCCCAACCATTTTTGAATTTTCCCAACCGTTTTTCCATGAAAATAAGACATAAGACAGGCTTTTAAAAATCTTTCAACACTTAAATGTCTGGAATGGTATATAGAGCCATACATTGCTTTGTGACGATTTACATTCACCTAAAATGTAATTAAATTGTGATGATATAGTTGGGAGAAATAAGGAATCGATCAGATCATTTTTTCCCAATTTGTATCATTGATAATGGTCTGATTTCACTCAAACTTTCAGATTATCTTAAATTGTACATCTAGCATTGAAGCCACTACCTCAGCACCATTTTCTCTCATCTGAACAATTTTACAAAGTCCCTTTAAAGGGGAAGTCTGCAATCATAGTCAGGTTCCTTACCGGTAGGCCTATATTTTTAAGTTTTGGGGACAAAGTGGATAAATGCACCAAAGTTTATACAGGTACTTATCAGGCCCAAAGCTGCTAGTTTCTCTCTCCGCAGAACCCAGTAATTGAGAGCACATCTTCATGGCTAATTATGCTAAATTATGCACATATTATGCATTTTGGTGGTATTACTTCAACATTCAAATTTTAACTCTTACACATGTACATGTATCATATACATGCATGTAGTTATATTGCGTGTTAGCTTAGTCTAGCAAAAATGTTAATTTGCTATTGAATAGAACACATACCATTATCCAACCTGGGTTTTAAATGGGTCCCATGGGACCCCCTTAACCCTGCCACACCACACTATCTACTGTATCTTCATCACCACCACGATGGCGAGGTGTGGCCTTCAAGGTATATTCAAGGTATATGGAAACCTTGAGACTCTTTAAACTGACACAGGTGCCAGTATCCCAGACCATGGCTGATACAGAGATATTGAATAAACACAGGATATCAATCATTTCATGACAATAGGTGTGTCTTCATCAGCTCGAGATTGCCAAATAGCCCGCTATTTCTGATTCGGGAAAAAAGCCCGAAGTTACCAATCGCGTCTTCATCAGCTCGAGTTTCATGAATCTCGAGCTTGAGAAATTACCTCGAGATATTTTGCTCAGCGTTCGCGCATAGTGCGAGTCTTCGGGCTGGTGAAGACGCACCGAAAAATAGCGGGTTATTTGGCAATCTCGAGCTGATGATGACAGGCCTAAAGTCCTGATATCTTGATATATGAACACCTGTATAAACTGTCTAATCTATGAATAGAAACAGAAACACGAGTCAATGTGAAGTGAACATGTTAGATCAATGCCAATTAGCAAGATTTTGGCCCAATGGCAGCTGCCCATGCATCTAATTGCTTGATTTAATCTTCCTTTCAGTTCCTATAAAGAAAGTGCTTACCCGGTACCATGTCAAATATATGATTTATGTGTACTTACTGAGGTATGTCTTCCGGAATTTCAGTTTCAGGCATGTGTTTCAAAATATTCAGTACTGTCCTTTCTGTGCACAGATAACAAGAAAAGAAAGACATTAATCCCTCTTGTGCTGCAAAGTTTTTTAAAAATTGTCAAAAGTGATTTTTCAAGTGTTAAAACTGAAGCTTCAATTGCATATTTCATTGCTAAATTAGACTACAAATGCTGCAGGAAAAAGATCTTAGCAATATTTCATCATCATCCTCATCCTCATCACCATCATCATCACCATCATCCTCATCCTCATCACCATCATCATCATCATCATCCTCATCCTCATCACCATCATCATCATCATCATCATCATCATCATAATAATATTATTATTATTATTATCACAATAATGATGATGATAAGAATAAAATCAACAATAACAACAATAACAATAATAATAAATATAGCAATAAACATGATTATAAATAATGTTGTTTAGCCAGGGAAGCCTCATCAGCACAAATAATGTTCTTCCTAAGAGCCCTGCAGTTATTATAACACCAGCAATTGCCAGGTACCCATTTCCACCTGGGTAAAGAGTGGCAAATGTGGAATAGTGTCTTGCCAAAGGATGTTAGTGCCAGGTTGGGATTCGAACCCTAGACCCTTGGATTGAGGGTCAAGTGAATGAACCACTATACCACACCCCATCAAAACAAATTGTTCAAGATTGCCAGCCAGCCATAACACAGAATGTGTTAGAGCAAATCTACAGTCCTGATCAGAATGTGCGATGTGGGAGCAGTCCTACGGAAGATATAATTCTGATGCTCTGTCAAGAGCGATGCCCCAAAAGTCGTGTTTTACAGCTAGCCTCAAGTTCAATTCAATTTGATTCCATTTATTTCAAACACACACTTAGAAGACAGGTCATACAAACTCAGTATGTTGAACAATCCAAAGAAGGAACATAACAACCATACTAATATATATGTATACAAGTAATCTTTACTAAATGTCAATCTGATTATGAGAATGGGAACAGGTGGGATGAACAAGCCTTCTAAAAAAAGCTACCTGAGAAGAAAATTGCAAAAGATCAAATCAAGTCAAATTATTGTAACAGAACCCAAACCAAATTTATCCAACAACACATAAATGTCATCTGCCAAACAATGTTCACAAAGAGTGTATCATAGCGGAGTAAAAGGCAAAGAAGCGACAATATCCTGGTTAATCTAGCCTATCAAGAGAACGAGTAGTTGTCAATCAAAATATCCTGTTTGGAGCTAGAAGGGTAGTGCTTTTACATAGAATTAACATCCTTCTGGCTCTCAACTCATGGTACTGTGAAACCTGCCCATAAAGACCACCCAAGGGAGACAAAAAAAAGTGGTCTTTATGGGCAGGTGGTCTTTATGTACAGGTTCCTTTAGTACATGTTTCAATGAGAAACCATTTTCAAGGGAACCAAAAATCAGAGGGGTGTTTCACAAAGCCTTTCTTCAATGACAAATGACAAAAATCAGTGACAAATCTGCTGATAACCAATCAGAAGCAAGGATTTCAGTAGCTTATAACAAAAACTGTCATTTGTCACTGATGACAAGTTTTGTGAAACGGGGCCCAGGGCTATTTGCTATAGCAAATTTCTTTGTAGATAGATGGTCACTAAAGCAGGTTTGACTGTATATATTAAAAGCACACACTAAAGGCTTGTTCACACATGACACAGGAAAATACTGCGTTTTTTCTGTTTTGCTTTTAAGTGTAAGTGATTGGCAAGAGGTATTAAAGAAGGAAGCTGCGCACAACAAAGATCCTTTGCGTACTCACTCATCTGTCTGTTATAAGATACAGAAAAGAGCATTATGCTTGTATCATTAAAAAACTAGATGGAACTTCAACTGCGCGCAGTCGAAAATGATGCCTCCGCCATAGAGCAATTTTACAAACCAAAATGGAAGCAATTTTTAAAATTCAAGTTTGATTGTAATCCATCTGTTGGTTCTAATGATAACGCGATCACGAGCTATTTTAGGATACATAATGAGCCCTGTGACCTTTGACCTCGTGACCCCAAATCTAATCAGTTCATTGGCTCTGCAAGATACATACATGACCCAAGTTTGGCGGTAATCCATCAATCGGTTCTTGAGATAACGTGATCACAAGCTATTTTGCATACATAACGAGCCCTGTGACCTTTGACCTCGTGACCCCAAAATCTAATCAGTTCATTAGCTCTGCAAGATACATACATGACCCAAGTTTGGCGGTAATCCATCAATCGGTTCTTGAGATAACACGATCACGAGCTATTTTTGCATACATAATGAGCCCTGTGACCTTTGACCTTTGACCTCGTGACCCCAAAATCTAATCAGTTCATTAGCTCTGCAAGATACATACATGACCCAAGTTTGGCGGTAATCCATCAATCGGTTCTTGAGATAACGCGATCACGAGCTATTTTTGCATACATAATGAGCCATGTGACCTTTGACCTTTGAACTTTGACCTCGTGACCCCAAAATCTAATCACTTCATTAGCTCTGCAAGATACATACATGACCCAAGTTTGGCGGTAATCCATCAATCGGTTCTTGAGATAACGCGATCACGGAACGACGTGCGTGCACGCGTGCACATGTACATACGGACGGACGGACGGACAACCAGAAAACATAATGCCTCCGGCTACTTTGTAGCGGAGGCATAAAAACCAGGGATCCTACTGGAGATGATCATTACCTGCGTCCCTGAAGCCAAATGGCATGGGTAGATTTACTGCATTGGGTCTATCAAGAAAGCCAGAATCTACAAATAGAGGGATATCTGGATCAAATCTAAAAGATAAGAAAAAGAAATGAAAAAATACAAATAGAAAATGCTTAGAAATGCTTACAAAGAAAAAGACCCACTCACATGTATGTAGTAACCATATGTTCTTGAATTCCTAAATTGTCTCAAGTATTGAAAGTTCTGTATGTACACTATACACCTTGTCCTCAACTAGTCTGACATTAGCCTTGCCTGACACAGAGTTACCAGATATTTATATTACATACACTACAATGCCACACATCAAATTTAACAATTAAATATTTAATATCAATGTTTGTTTGCTTTTCATTTGATTTGCATTATTTACATCATTAGGTATTCAAAATGTGTGTTTAAAAAGTAAGTGCCTGACTCAAAGACATAACAGAGGCATCATAACTGTCTTCAGATCCACGATGGATCCGCCCCCCTCAACATTGGTAGAGAAACTACACAATCATTTTGTGACATATTTTGAGGGCAGTAGAGCAAGGAATGCAGAAGAGAATAAAAGACAAAAAAGTGGGATTTGCAGCACAAGCTCCTGATTTTTATCAGTGAAAGAAAATCGAAATGAAAGTAACGCTGTTTTCAGAGGCATCATGACCAGTGTAAAAAAAACACTTTTCTTTTAGAGTAAGCTTTATTAGGATTAAGTGTGGTAAAAGTGTGATTTTCTCAGAGTGATATCTTAGTATTCCATTGTTATATTACCTGGGGAGTGTTTCACAAAGACTAAGATCGACTTTAAGTTGGACTAACTATGGCAGGCCATTCATGCCACTGGTTGCTCTTACCATTGGTCTCTCAATTATGATCTTTAGTCTTTGTGAAACACTCCCCAGAGCTCTTTTTCAATTTACCAGAGTAATTTCTGAGCTTTCTAGTGCTACATTGCTCACCAATCCCGTGCTGATTATGACTAAATATTAGGAAAGAGCCCTGCTATTTATAATCATCCCTCATTTTGTACATTTGTTGCAATATGCCCTTCCTTATTTGCCACAGTATGAAGGAACCTATTAAATTTCAATATAACAATTACCCAAAAATATTTACACAATTGACAGGGGCAGTTATCATCCGACTGCATATCCTTTACATTGAAACATTTGATGTCCACACACATTTTATATTTTTTAACTCACCGATCTCCATAAAGATTCTGCAATCTAGTTCTAGCATACCCTTTCCGGCACGTTACGTTTGAAGACTGGAAGTATGCTCTGTCACAAGAATAGAAAGTGAACAGAATCATTTCATTAAAAAAAAAATGTTCAAGCATCCTATTCATTTTGTTATCTTGGGCACTTGTAAATTGGAATAACCTGACAAAACTTGATGGTGATTTCAATAGTCATAACTGCAAACATAGCTTTACTTATCTACTTGAATAGTGAAAAATACACACTCATGAATATTCACATGATAATCTAACACTTTCTTTAGTGAATTAAAAGAACTTACCTATTGATTGGGACAGCTAGAGATGGAAGAGGCCCTCTATGGTCACTCTTGATCTTATGTCTCATGGGTCGCCTCTTTGACCGAGAGTCTTCTTCTGAATCTAACATTGTTGAAAAGAGAGAAAATGTAGTATATCTAGATAACAATCATTCCTCAAACTCCATGAAAGTTGGTTTTTAGAAATCATATTTGAGTACTGGTATCTACATGTAGACTAATATGGACATCATTGCAAAAAGGTCAGAGATTATTACCTTCACATGAGGAATAATTGTTATCCGAAAACGTTTTGCCCTTATCTCTATCTTCCCCTCACTATAGAATTACACTTTTATTCAATTAGTTTTATTTACAAGGAAATAAAAATGTTGACTTTGCTGTATCCTTACTACTAATCAATATACCGGTATTCTTTTTGCTAGATGTACATTGTATATATCATTTTTTATGTTTTCATGGATCATTAAATAGATGTCACCATCTTCCTTAAAAACATATTTTATATCTAAACGCTAAAAAGGAGAATATATATCAGCATGGGTCAAACTATCCTTTTGCCTATTATTTCACATTCCAATCTAATTCTTGCAATCCATAAACATAACTAGATGGAACTTCAACTGCGCGCAGTCGAAAATGATGCCTCCGCCATAGAGCAAGTTTACAAACCAAAATGGAAGCAATTTTTAAAATTCAAGTTTGATTGTAATCCATCTGTTGGTTCTAATGATAACGCGATCACGAGCTATTTTGAGATACATAATGAGCCCTGTGACCTTTGACCTCGTGATCCCCAAATCTAATCAGTTCATTGACTCTGCAAGATACATACATGACCCAAGATTGGCGGTAATCCATCAATCGGTTCTTGAGATAACGTGATCACAAGCTATTTTGCATACATAATGAGCCCTGTGACCTTAGACCTTTGACCTCGTGACTCCAAAATCTAATCAGTTCATTGCCTCTGCAAGATACATACATGGCCCAAGTTTGGCGGTAATCCATCAATCGGTTCTTGAGATAAAGTGATCACGAGCTATTTTTGCATACATAATGAGCCCTGTGACCTTTGACCTTTGACCTCGTGACCCCAAAATCTAATCAGTTCATTAGCTCTGCAAGATACATACATGACCCAAGTTTGGCGGTAATCCATCAATCGGTTCTTGAGATAACGCGATCACGAACTATTTTTGCATACATAATGAGCCCTGTGACCTTTGACCTTGGACCTCGTGACCCCAAAATCTAATCAGTTCATTAGCTCTGCAAGATACATACATGACCCAAGTTTGGCGGTAATCCATCAATCGGTTCTTGAGATAACGCGATCACGAACTATTTTTGCATACATAATGGGCCCTGTGACCTTTGACCTTGGACCTCGTGACCCCAAAATCTAATCACTTCATTAGCTCTGCAAGATACATACATGACCCGAGTTTGGCGGTAATCCATCAATCGGTTCTTGAGATAACGCGATCACGAACTATTTTTGCATACATAATGGGCCCTGTGACCTTTGACCTTGGACCTCGTGACCCCAAAATCTAATCACTTCATTAGCTCTGCAAGATACATACATGAACCGAGTTTGGCGGTAATCCATCAATCGGTTCTTGAGATAACGCGATCACGAACTATTTTTGCATACATAATGGGCCCTGTGACCTTTGACCTTGGACCTCATGACCCCAAAATCTAATCACTTCATTACCTCTGCAAGATACATACATGACCCGAGTTTGGCGGTAATCCATCAATTGGTTCTTGAGATAACGCGATCACGAGACGTGCGTGCGCGTGCGTGCGTGCACGTACGGACGGACGGACAACCAGAAAACATAATGCCTCCGGCTACGTTGTAGCGGAGGCATAAAAATAGTGTTCTATGATGTACATGTACACCTAAATCAAATTGATGACTGTTACATAACATAGTTGAGCTACACAAATGCCTGTAGTCTAAAAGAGGGGGGCAGAAAAAAAAAGACTGTTTCAGAATTTACAAATGTACTAACTTATTTCCTGACCAAGGGAAGGACTAATTAGCAGTAAATTCTTGGTCTAAAAGGAATTTAGTACTTACAACTATAAGAAAAGAAGAATTTGACCCTAAAATTACCGGTAGTACACCTTGAAAGCAAGGGCAAAGGGAATTTATTACAAACTAATATTTTCCATGACCTGAAATTAGCAAAGAAAAGACAGATAAAAATTAGTGGAAGGGCCCACAAAACCAAAATATCAGTGCCAGGTAAGAATTAGTATTGAAATAAAATCATACACATCATACACAGTCACTCTCAAATCCTTGTTAGGTATTAAAGAAAATCAGCTTTAATTAACGACTATGAACGAGCCACAGTAACCAATTATAGTACAAAATATCATATAGAGAGATAGTTACAAATATGTCTTCTGCTCTTTGTTAATATCATCCAACCCAAATACAAAATACCAAAAATGAGAACAATAGAAAAACAGGCAACATATCTGAAAGACAAAAACAAAATCCAGTGTATATTATATTGATTGGTTTGATGGGTATGGTTGAAACTATTGACATAGGTGATGTCGAAATTGTACTCTGCCCCGAGACGAAGTCTCATTGCATAAAGTGCATTTGTAAAATGCCAAGCAAATTTCATGCCTGCAGTTTTGAAAATAAGAGGTCCAGAATCTTTGCATGCAGTGTACATGTATACCTCCTGCACACTATTCTTTTTTTCTTCTTTTTTCTTCTTACTGAGGCAATGCTAGGCAATGCTAGGCAAGCCTGGCAATTTAGTACCTATGAAATATCATACTCTTGAAAGAATTGAAACTGTAAAAAAAACACTGATGTTATACTGAGCACATGGGCATAATTAATCATTTGAAACATCATAGTGCCATAAGGTATGTTAGGACAGAAGAGTTCTTGGCACAGTGAAACAAAAAGCATTTAATCCATCAATATGGATACTAACGGTACTACACCGACCTTTTGAAAGTTGTTAGTTTCATTAAAACACAGTATAAAACATCAGAAAACCAAAATGAAAATATTCAAAGAAATTTATTTTGGTTAGAAATAGTGATCTGCAGGAGAAATTTGCGGCTTTTATTTATCTTAGTCTTCTGAATGGATAATGGAGATGAACACTTAAGGGGAGGGCAAACATTGCCTTAATTGTCTGCAAATCCAGTTTACAACAATAATTCAGATTATAATTACATGGACTTCATGTCATCCATTCTAAATGTTACATTGCACCTTTAGTATAGAAACTGTTTTGTTATGCAGAGTGAAAAAAGAAGAGTCCAAGATCTTCATAATACGTTGCAGAAATATTGATGAAAAGATGGTGAGAACAAGGAAAGGTGAACAAGACCCTGTTTCAAGAAACTTGTTATCAATAAGAAATTACAATAACTATTACACAGTATAACTACTGAACTAATTGCATTTGATCGGCTGTACACAAATTTATCATTGAATTTCGACACTTGCTAGTGATAACAAGTTTCATGAAACAGGGCCCAAAATGACAGTGTTTCTACTAATGAACAGTGAAATGTCACACAAATGTTCAAAATGAATGGTATACTTACATTTTGTTTTCTATGGACCTACAATGAGTGATGTGATGGAAACAAATACATTACATTTAACTCTCTTTTTAGCAAAATATATCCATCATTTCATTTCTATATATTCTCTAGGATGCCCTATTTGATATATGAAGGATATTTGGTTTGAGAAGCAGATATCGTTATGTCCAACACCACTTAAGGCAAATTGTGTAGGTAATTACAGTCAACTAACAGGTAACTATTAATCACTCTGATTTGTTTTTATTTTATTCTATTTTTTTTTCAGGTGTCATGGAAGCAACACCCAAAAGTAAACGTAATACAACAGTGTGGCAAATTCGTTGCCCCATTCAGTAAATTATTTTTTTAATAATTCAAGAGCTCAGGAATCATAACTACATATGCACATAATTTTGCAATCTTTTCCATAATGTCAAGGGCAGGAGCAATGTCTGGAAGTTCTTATTCACAAAGAATAACTTTAATCAGTATGCCATTTGACTTCTTTTCTTTACATAAACCAAACATTTTCATACATCGTGATTATGAATTGTACATTTTTGATATACAATGTATCTGTATTAATCTAATGTCAATGTTTACTATTGAATATTTGAGAGTGCTGGACTTCAGACTTTGTCATGTGTTTTAATGATAATAAACCAAACTTGAATTGGATTGACTTGAGCTGAATGTCAATGCACACATCGATGCATTGTGCAAAAAAGGGCATTTGCTAAGTGGTTTACGACCTCATGAGAGAATGAGCCCTAACCAACCCCATTAAGCAAATGAATTTGTGGATTTCTAAAGGCTGAGTAAAGGTTTTTCAGATACGGCGCTGTAAACAACCGCAAAAAAAGCCGCCATGTTGTTTTTACATGTAAGATGAATGGCAACTGCGTGCAACAAAGGAAATTGGTGTATTCACTGTGATCTGTGTTATAAGATCCAGAAATGTGAAGCATATTATGCTTTATGTCGTCAAAAGAAAACGCTGCGATTTTGCTGCGTCATATATCTGAATGAGCCTTAATATGGAACATTTGGGGCTGCTGCCAGTGATAATTATATATGTACATGTATCAATCAGAAAATAAAATGACAACCTTAATTCATGAGGGAATTGAAAATCACAATTTATATGCAGGGAGAAAGCAAAAAACATGTCATACAAACCAAAAAATTAACACACAAGTCATGGATTCTTATGAGTATGTTGCAAAATGAACGAGGGGATCAAAAAATGTAAGCTTGCAGGGTGAATATTTCCTTCTTGCATTACAAAACACTTGCCTATATCAAACTTCATGACAATAAACAATCAAAAACTAGATGGAACTTCAACTGCGCGCAGTCGAAAATGATGCCTCCGCCTTGGAGCAATTTTACAAACCAAAATGGAAGCAATTTTTAAAATTCAAGTTTGATTGTAATCCATCTGTTGGTTCTAATGATAACGCGATCACGAGCTATTTTAGGATACATAATGAGCCCTGTGACCTTTGACCTCATGACCCCCAAATCTAATCAGTTCATTGGCTCTGCAAGATACATACATGACCCAAGTTTGGTGGTAATCCATCAATCGGTTCTTGAGATAACGCGATCACAAGCTATTTTTGCATACATAATGAGCCCTGTGACCTTTGACCTTGTGACGTACGGACGGACGGACAACCAGAAAACATAATGCCTCCGGTTACTTTGTAGCGGAGCATAAAAATTATAAGATGCAATATGAACACTTCATGAAACTTTTAGTAGGTAGTTTTGGTTCAAGCATGGTAGCTGATTTTGAGCACTTCACTATCAGAAACAATATATTGTAGAAACCAAGATATGACCAATGTCAGTTTTATGTCTGGTATTTTATGCTTTTACAGTAACTTATGTACTTCTTATACCCATTGGAGAAGGTGATGAAATTTTAAAAATCAATTAAAATCTTATTTTGGCTTTAGTTTACATCCACGATTTGGACATACACGTATCTTCATATCATCAGTACTTAAAGTGGCCAGTTATTATCCGCATGAATTTGACATTTAAACAGAACTTCAAAGCATAATCACAGGATTTTTTCCAAGTTATTTACCTTTTCATGCACTAATTTTGGCTAATGAGCAGGCTAATAAAACATCTACATGGTGACAACATTCAGTTATCCTACGTTCATATTTGAACACTATCACTGTCACAAAACTGAGAACCCTCACCTAGGCTAGGCCTGGACCGGCGCTGCGGCATGATACCCATATTGTCATAACCAAACAGCTGGGCGGAGCGACTGTTCTTGCTGTACTGGAGCAGCATGACGTCTACGGCCAGGACCAGGATACAGACCAGGATGATGTAGAACAGACTACGGAGGATACTGGGAGCCTGGCGGTCCACCAGGCGGAGTACGGTACGCCCCATCTTGGATGATAACGGCAATGTTTAGTCTATGCACAGAGGCTGTTGGGTATTTAGAAAGTCAAGACATGGTAAAAAGCTTGGATCCATTAAAACATGTTCAATGTATGAAGTGAAAGAACACATTTGATGGGGATGTTCAGAACTCAAGAATACTTGGTAACTTAAAGGACACCAAATGACCAAACACCTTGGACTTGCTCTGATTCACCTTCAATTAACAGTGAAACCTGTACATAAAAAACACTCATGGAGACAAGAAAAGCATTTTTTTTATGAGCAGGTGGTCTTTAAGTACAGGTTACTTTTGTATAGATTTCAATGAGAAATGATTTCAAGGGAAACTAAAATAGTAGTCTTTATAGACAGGTGGGCTTTCTACACAGGTGGTCGCTAAAGCAGGTTTCACTTACTGCAATTTATAAAAAGAGATTATATAGTACAAGAATGTCAGGGAATTCACAATTATGAGCCTTATTTACCAATTTTGTTTTGATGCAATACATTTTCTACAACCCCCACATATATTGTTATCATTATCGTTTAAACACTCTATATGCCTATATTTTTCTTGTCAAGATATTTTTGCAGATCAAGGGTTTAAGGACAAATTTGATAGCTTTTCAATTCTTGTAAAGCCACAAACACACTTTTCAATAATCATCATTCTATTTCCATGGATAATGAAGTCATTATTGAGAATCACAATTTCGGAAGAAATAAATGAAAATAATCGATTGACGTGCCCAATTATAGTCGGTGTTGTCTCAAACTGCACCACATGACTCATTGACGGCTTGTGCTACTGTAGAGACACCGTGTGCTACCTGCGATGGGGCTTACTTTATTGATTTCTACATGCGACATTACTTGCTGGTAAGTATTTGTGCGTGTTGTTACATTCACGATCAATGAGTGATTCACAAAATTTGCAAATGTTGAACCCCCGTGAAAATAACTGCTTATACAGTTCAATAGTACAACAGGCCATTTATGCAGTAGGACCCTGATTTTATTACCTGTTTGACCATCTCATCACTAATCATGACCAAAGGAAAGTTTTCTCATCTGATCAGCCTTCTGTCTTTCTTGTCAAAGAATGATGTCCTTTCAAAGTTGACCTGCCGCTATAGGTAAGTGTCGTTAGTCATGTAGGTGTCTTAACTCCAAGCTGAGGTGCTGACCTCTTAATACAAAATGACCATCTGTGGAAACAAAAGGATAACCATCAAGAACAGGTTTCAGTGATTTAATGTGGATTGGTCATGGTCTTTACCTTGAGACTTAATGCTAATGAAAGCAACAATTTTCCTCTCTCCCCATCTCCAACAGGCAGGAAAACTACAAGAGCCCTGGAAAACTAAAGAAAAGATCTTGGTGCCATCCTATAAACAGTTGTGATTGATCCAGATTGATCGCTAGTCCTCAAATCAATCGCAAACTTATACTCATTTCTCTTTAGTACAGAGTTCGATCGATTTGAATCAATTGCAAATAAAGATGGGGCTCTGCTGAAGAAAAAATAATGAATTGCATACAAATCACTGCAATGAATACCTAATTCTACAAAAACAAATTGAGAGCATGTTCCTGTGGGGAAAAAAGGCATATTACAATTATTTAAAATCTTGAATTGTGAACAGTCTTTGCAAAGGACATGTGAAGAAACATTCACAGAGTAAGATTATAATAATTATTCATGTTGATCAATATGCAGAGTACCTCTGAGGCAAAGATCTAGGAATATATCACAAACGGCATTGCACTCTTCGAAATGTAGCATCGCTGATAACGGTGATGTACATCTATCTTACTGATGTCACTTTGCGGTGCAGGCATGTACTCATGGAGTATGCATTACAGATTTGATTCTCATCAACTGCAGGTGGCAAAACCACAGATATACTACATGTAATTCTCTACAGACCCATTGACTCAATGGGTCTGTAGAGAATTTGAGCAGTACAGAAATCAGCCAATACTTGTCATTGAGATATAATATATTGTGGAAAACCTCAGACTGATCTTTACTGACCAATAGAACAATATAAAAATATTGTATTTCAAGACAGAGAAGACTGAACAAACAACCCATATAAGAGGTTTCACCTAGTAAAAGACTTCTAGGAGCAACATATGAATCCACAGATGGTGTGACACCGTTCATTTACATACATGTACATGTACAATGTACATGTACATGTAGTTTTGACTAATATCACACAACTTCCTTGTCCCAAGAGGATGGCACTCAGAGCAAATTACCCTGCCTGCTGAGAGTGAAAGAAATGACAAAACCTGGCTTGGTCAGCTCTCTATGAAGTTTTACTACATTAATGCTGATTCAGTGAATTTCTTTATAATTTCTTATTCCCTAGGTGAGCTCAGCCTGTCTCTGATCCCCCAGTGACAACGTAAATCCCTAGACCTAGTTTTCCCCTGAGAGACTTTGCAACTACGGTACACCTGGACTTGACCTCTTGACCTCTGAACCCAGTCACCTTTACTCACTCACCATCCTTGGATTGAAGAGGTCAAACACAACATGGATGATGTTGATAGAAATGGGGTGACAAGACATTCATTTTTACCTGATCCATTATGATGCTCTCTCGCTCTCTCTCTCTCTCTCTCTCTCCCTCCCTCCCTCTCTATTCCCAACCTTTCTTCTCTTATCCCCACTACATACATGTCAATCTCTATCCCTTCTCTGTCGGAACATATTCCTTTCTTTAAAAACATGTCTTTCTGGAGAGGGCTAATAAATGATTTTTAATTAAATAGATCGCACAATGTTTACAAAAAACATTACAATATTCCTTCTATAGAACACAAACATTCTTAACATATCAGAATTAACAATCTCCTATTGTTTTCCAACTATTTCTTAATAAATAATTTTTAAAAAATTAGATTGTTCATATACTTACAGTAAAATCTGCATTACTCGTAGTCGCACAAGTCAAATTTTCCCTAAATGGAATGAATTTTTGGACCAAACTATGCAAAACATGTGTTTATTAACACTTCCTAAGTCAAATTTTGCATTATATTAAGTCAAACTATTTTTGTTATGCAGTCCCAACAGATTTGACTTGTGCAGCGTTAAGTGTGCAACAAACATGTCTAGATCATAGCTGTATCAACTTGGCAAATTTTCTTTTTGTTAATACATACTGTATGTACATTGTAGGGATCTACTTCACCTATAAAATGAATCCCTCTCCCAGAAAAAATTAAAAGCATCTAAGCTGTTAATGTCAAACATTCAGAGCCTCCTCTGAAAAAAAGGAGCACTTTTACTTCTACATGTGTATGAAGAAACCAAGTGATTACCGGTACTCACCCTACAAATACTGAACCAACATAGAGAAAGACAGCACACAGTAGTGGTCAGTAGGTGGCTAATTAATCCAAAGCACTGGCTAGAACATCTGCGACACTCAATCTGTCTGCCAGAGCGTAAAACCATGGAGCTCCGTAGACCTACAGTCAGAAAATAGGACAGATGGAAAGGGGAAGAGAGAGTATAGCATCAAAAAGGGGGAGGAGCAAGGATGGAAAGGGAGAGAGAGAGAGAGAGAGAGAGAGAGAGGGGGAGAGGGAGAGAGAGAAAGAAAGAGGGAGAGAGTTGATGAGAGGGAATACGTAGAAACAGAATACAACTAATTAGGGAGAGAGTATAAGACAGAAGAATAAAATGGGATACAGAGAGAGAGAGAGATGAGTGAAAGAGAGAGAGACAGAGAGAAAGAGAGAGACAGAGAGAGACAGAGAGAGAGACAGAGCGAGAGAAAGAGAGAGACAGAGCGAGAGAGAGAGAGGAAAAAGATACAGTTATGTGTGCCCTTATTGTCAATAATGCCACAGCAAAAATCATCATACTGAAAATCAAGCAGTAGTAATGTAAAATGGGATAAATAATGTAAATATGATAATTTTCTGCAAACTTTCACTTGTAAATTTTCCCACAGAGCCAGTAAAACCTTGGGATTCATGCCCTGGATCATACAGAAAATCTGTTTTTGAAATGTGGAGGGCAAAAACAAGTGCCATGAGTTATTCATTAAAGACTATCTTTCAAAATGAATCCTGGTTTCAAGTAGTGGACATTTATATGATTATGTGATCCAAGGAACATCACCAGATCTAGTATTAAAGGATTACCCAAATTGGCTGACCAAAAAAATTGTTGATGAATTTGAAAGGAAAAATATGGAACAAGAATTTTTTTTAGATGTTCCTCAAATGAATAAATGTACAGTTATGGTTAAAAATAGGTCCACAGAACTAATATTCAAACTTATCGAGAAGGGTTATAACAAATTTTCCTTCAAAAATTAAGTATATTCAATTATGCAAATGCCATTATTTACTTCACCATGGCACTTCACATTGACTTACAACAAACCATCATTCCGAAACAGATTATAATTTCAGGGTTTTCATCCCCCCCCCCTCTCTCTCTCTCAATCTCTCTCTCAATCTCTCTCTCTCTCTCTTGGGGGGGGGTGACATTCCCCACAGTTGCTAACCCTCCCTAAAAGAATGTACATCTCTGTACTTACAAATATCTTCATGACCTGCTCACCCAAAGCTGCAGGCCTACAGTTTTAGCATCACAGACAATAAATTAGATATCCCTATTCTGGACAGGTAATCACATATGACATTTGACTATATGTACAGGGTGTATGTAACATGCCTTTCTGTTTGGCAAAGGGATAGTCTATCAACGTCACTGTATTAAGTAGATACAACTGTGCAAGTACAGTAGCCGTACATGTTTATCTGAGAGTGACTTTAAGACCCTGTTCTCATTCACTTCGTTGGAGTGGTCTAACTAAGACCCGTTCCTGAGGAGCGGTTCTTAGGTGAGTAAGAACGTTCAAAGTGGTCCAGGAAGTGGACTTCTGGACTGCTCCAGAAGACCACCTCGGGAGGTGATCTTGAGGAACGGGTCTTATTAAGAGCGGTTTGGAGCGCTCTAACGTGCGAGTGTGAACGGAAGCGTACTTTGAACGGAAGTGGTCTAGTGACGTTGCGCGCGAAACATGTAGTACAGTACATATGCTTAGTATTCGCGAAAAATTTACCCGCTGACCTGAGCTGCCATAGCAACAAGACCACTTTGACTCGTGGAGCGGTTTGAGCCATAAAAACTGCTCGGAGTGTGAACGCCGCAAACTGTTCCTCAAGACCCGTTCCTCTGGAGCGGTCTAACTAAGACCACTTTCAAAGTGAATGAGAACGGGGTCAAAGTGGTCCAGGAAGTGGACTTCTGGACCGCTCCAGAAGACCACCTCGGGAGGTGGTCTTGAGGAACGGGTCTTAATAAGAACGGTTTGGACCGCTCTAACGTGCAATGTGAACGGAAGCGTACTTTGAACGGAAGTGAGCTAGTGACGTTCTGCGCGAAACATGTAGTACGGTACATACGGTTTGTATTCCGCACGCGAAAAAATTGACCCGCTGACCTGAGCTGCCATAGCAACGAGACCACTTTGACTCATGGAGCGGTTTGAGCCATAAAAAACCGCTCGGAGTGTGAATGCTCGCAAACCGTTCCTCAAGATCCGTTCCTCTGGAGCGGTCTAACTAAGACCACTTTCAAAGTGAGTGAGAACGGGGTCTAATTCTTTCTGCGCATACTTGGTAGATACAGATTACCCATGTTTTGCACAATGAGAACCATCTTATTTAAAGAAAGTGAATTAATACATTAGAGGGGCTCCTTGCCATCAAGGTTTTATAATCTACACTTACATGTAAGTACTGGACCCACCCAAGGAGGAGAACTTGGAAGAAGAGGAGGAGGTGAAGGAGGAGGAGAAGAAGAAGAAGAAGAAGAAGAAGAAGAAGAAGAAGAAGAAGAAGAAGAAGAAGAAGAAGAAGAAGAAGAAGAAGAAGAAGAAGAAGAAGAAGAAGAAGAAGAAGAAGAAGAAGAAGAAGAAGAAGAAGAAGAAGAAGAAGAAGAAGAAGAAGAAGAAGAAGAAGAAGAAGAAGAAGAAGAAGAAGAAGGAGAAGAGGGGGAAGGAGGAAAAGAAGAAGAAGAGAAGAAGAAGAAGAAGGAGACGAAGGAGGAGAAGAAGGAGAAGGAGAAGAAGGAGAAGGAGGAGGAGAAGAAGAAGAAGAAGAAGAAGAAGAAGAAGAAGAAGAAGGGGAAGAAGAAGGGGAAAGAGAAGAAAAAAAGAAGTAGATGAAGAAGAAAAAGAAGATGAAGAAGAAGAAGAAGGAGAAGAAGGAGGAGAAGAAGAAGAAAAAGGTGAAAATGAAGAAGAGAAGATGAGGAAGAAGGAAGGTGGAGGAGGAGGAGAAGAAGAAAGGAGGAGAAGAAAAAGAAGGAGAAGAAGAAGGGGGAGGCAGATGAAAAAAGAACAGGATGGTGAAAAGGCAGAAGAGGAAAACAAAGAAGCAGAATGAGTTCAGAATAAGAAAAAAAAGGGGGGGGGGGAGGAGGAATAACAGATAACAGTAGAGCTTTCATTCCGGGTCTGCTTCAGATACTTCTACATTCACATGTAGGTCAGTAAAAAGGGATTAGGCATGAAGTCAATATCGTGAGAATCTTTTTGATTCTCCTTGGTTTGGATGAAAGCAATCCAAGGAAGTGAAAACCATTATTGCCTTCGCTCTGATCCATGACAAATCTCTTCTGACCTGGACTGAAACCATCAAACTATCCTCTCTCTTCTTCTTATCATGGTTCTCATCCTGTTTTCTTGATTTCACACGCTATTAAAGGCACTACTGACCACTTCTGACTAAAACATTTTTTTAAACCCTGCATACCTCAAAAGGGAAACCAGTCGCATGAAATTAATAAGCAGAAAATACTAAGGTGAAGGAAGACAAAAGGTTAATATTCATGACCATGGATCTTCACATTTTGCACCTGCTAATTTTGATCCAAATTAGCTACAGGTAGTAACAAAATTATCTTTGTACCGGCTCAGATACTCTATCTTTTCAAGCATCAACTGAAATTCAATGTAGAGACTTCATATATCTGACAGATTCCTTGTTGGGGGTTACCAAAATTTTACTTACAGTACGTGCATTATGGTCAGATCCAAGATTTTGTATTTAAACAAAAATGAGGGCATAATATTCCAACAATTTTCTGATAAGCATCATTATCACATTTTGTGGATGCCAATTCACTCCCAATTCTCTGACAAGCAAGAAAAAAAAGTTGCGTAATTACCTGAAAGGGGGGGGGGGGCATACATGTATTCTTGGAAATGCATGTGTATAGTTTTGCCAGTTTGGTTTTAAGGGGGGCCACAACTAGTCTGTGCCCCACCCCCTCCGAAACCTGCCAGTGAGATGCATTACAATTTACAAACATTACATGTCTGAGTGTACATGATGTAAAGGCATCTTCTCTTGTCTACATGAAGGGCCCTTTTCAGACAAATATTCCCTGATTCTAATACCCCTTTCAAACTGGTTCTATCTGAGTCACACCGATGAAAATACCGATTGAATTTTCCTTATGTACAAACAAAGGTGAAACCGCTGTCGCTTTCATACTGCCGGTGAAATTCACTCGCTGTGGCGAGGTCTTGCCAATGAAGAATTATTGCGCAATTATTAAGCTCGCGCCCCATCTAGCTAACATGCAGCATGTTCGAGTCAACAAACACAGCTGGTTACGATAAAGCGCACGTGACTGCGACCTTTGACCATTTTCATCGGTCTTTTAATCGGTGTTTTCTCCTGAACGCATTCACAGTGGCTGTTCCATCGGTGTCACACCGATAGAAAGAGAATTTCTCCTGCTCTTGAGCAGGAGAATTTAATGGCCTATTTCTCTTCTTTTCATCGGCTATTCTATCGGCTTTTTCTCCTCTGTACCTTTCATAGTGGCCGTTTCCTTGGATGCGTCTGGATGCATCCGATGAAAATCAGGCCAGTTTGAAAGGGGTATAAGAGAAGAATGGAGATTGAGGAACCTCCCATCATGGATGTATTCAAGTAGGACACAGGCGAGGTTGTATCCTTTCATGATGATGGATTGAAGAATGGGAATCATCCAGGGGAACACTGCTGTCATTGAGCATCTCAATCGATTAAGAGAATGGGGATAGAGCCTGCAATGTGAATTACGAGTCATGACGCACATGAAAACCTACCTTGTTCTGCTTTTCATATATATGTAGAGCTCGGTTCCAAAAGGTACTACATCCATAAATCATAAAAAAGCAAGATTTTTTAATTATCATAGTTTAATAGCAATGTCAGTTTGGAATGATCCTTTGGCTGATTATACTATTGTATTGCAAGTTACAATACATGACTTGAATGGATAATATAGTACCTTTTGGAACCGAACTGATTTTTCAATGCCATTTTTTACTTTTGGGGGAAATTCAGCTTTTTGGAAGTGTCAATGTATGAGGCTACTGGAAATGTGTACATTAATGCCGAAAAAAAAAAAAAATCAATTTTGATTAAAAATGGATGTAGTACCTTTTGGAACCGAGCTCTTCATATATCAGATGGCATTGCTATATCCGATTCTTCCCATCCATTTACATTACATTCTCAGATCCCAATGACAGGGTGATAAAGAAGGCTCTGTTTGAACTGTGGCAATGAGACTTAGGCCTACATGTAGCATCTTTCACACAAGAGGAAACAAAAATCATATTTAGAAACATGTAAAGAAATATTTATACATGTATGGACTTGTAACTTATATTTATGTTACAATATAAGTACAAATAAAAAATACCTCGTTTAGGAGGGAAGTACCCAATTGTAAAAAATATTGATCATTTGACTTTGAATCTTTATACATATAGTTCTCATAATAAACAATGCCTCAACTTTTGCTTTATTTACACATTTTGCAATGCAACATTCAGTCTCATTCACACAAAAATATGTCAATGAATTATCATCTACAACCAATGTACAGTTGTACATGTACGTAATCTACGTATATAATACTAGGTTCATCGTACAAAATTCTTTTTACCATCGTCTGAATGACAGATTACATGTACAGTGTATATATATACACCAATTGGTCTGTACTTTGAGATGGTGGTGAACATGTACATGACTATAGAGTCATCATACAAAACATTGTTTACCATCGTGTGAATGGGGATTTACCAATCTATCTGCACTTGGAGATGATGATGGTGTACATGTACACAAAACTATAGAGTCATTATACAAAACATTGTTTACCATTGTGTGAATAGGGAGGGGGGTTATATCCCAATCTATCTGCACTTGAGATGATGACAAGGACACATCCCGGTACATACAGTGAGGACTGAGGACCAATCAATGACTAATGTCATCCCATGAACCTCAAAGAATGTACCGTCTGTTGATTGAACGCTTTATTAAAGTCATTCTTGCCATCTGTTTGACAAACCCAATGTATGACTATCAGTACTGTACATGACTTATCAGGGAGATTTAGGCCTATAAAATCAGAAGAGTCTCTTTATAATATAATGATTGTAATGCTACAAGTGTACATGTATAAAGTCATTCTTGCCATCTGTTTGGCAAACCTAATGTATGAATATCAGTACATGACTTCTCAGTGAGATTGGGCCTATAAAATCAGAAGAGTCACTTTATAATATAATGATTGTAATGCTACAAGTGTACATGTATAAAGTCATTCTTGCCATCTGTTTGGCAAACCTAATGTATGAATATCAGTACATGACTTCTCAGTGAGATTGGGCCTATAAAATCAGAAGAGTCACTTTATAATATAATGATTGTAATGCTACAAGTGTACATGTATAAAGTCATTCTTGCCATCTGTTTGGCAAACCTAATGTATGAATATCAGTACATGACTTCTCAGTGAGATTGGGCCTATAAAATCAGAAGAGTCACTTTATAATACATGTATACCGGTATTGATGGTATGCTACAAGTACATATTAATGTCATTCTTTCCATTTGTTTGACAAAAACCCAATTACAATTACCAGTATACATGTACATGTACATTATACAGGTACATGGACATGAGTTCAAAAGGCAGATACAGATATTTATGTAAGTTCTGAAATGTCATTTTGTAAATACATTTGATTAATTGAATGATAAGCCCAGTCTATGAATACCAGTGCATTTATGGCTATGATTGCATTCTGAAGAGTCACTTTGAAATATATTGAGTGAATGCTAAAGACTGTATTGAAGTCATTCTTTCCATCTGATTGAAAACCCAATTCTGTATCCCAGAACATGGACGTACAATATGTACATGACCATGTTTTGTAGATATTATGCATACATGTATACATCTGAAGAGAACTTCATATAGGCTAATATGTACAATTAAATTAATGATTAAAATTTTGTGCCTTTACTTGTATATTGTATCAACTTTTATGCCATTAGCTTTCATGAACTGTGCCTTCCTCCAAATACAGAGCTACCTGTATCATATATTAGAGTATAGAACATTTTAAATATTCAATTTGTAAAGTAACCAATCCTCAACTAATCAGTCAATGATTATCAAATAATACTGTTTTGCCACTACAAATGTGTCATTTTATTGATTTCCAAAGCCTCAACTGCATTTGTTTTCCTCTTCCAATATGGCCCAGAGTCTCATCTTTGTTTCACTTTACAATACAATATGAAACAATAAGGAAGAAAATGAATACATAATGTTTCGATATCAATAAAAAGAGACAGTTAATATCTAAATCTTAAAGTTTTGTATGACTGATTAAAGGGGGCTTCGATATAAAAAATAAATCGACATAAACCCACAGCAAAATCACAGCTATGAAGTACATGTGTACATGTACATCTACTACATGTAGGCCTACATGTAGTCATATACTTCCATAAATTCATGGGAGTATAATTTATTAAATGTCTTCAACTAACCTGAGCAATGTCAAGAGAATTTGTGTGTTCAAACAAACTTGGGGTCACAAAACATTCCAGTCCCAGGGTTCATTGTCCACAATACAATCCAACCACAGATCTGTCATGATTCCACTATGGACCTGATTCAACAGTACATGTGTGTAGAAGTGTGTAAACTTACTTTGCTGATTGAAAATGCGCATTCTTCAAGTGTCCCCTAGCTAGTGTATACATGTAGACCTGCAGGTCAATTATAAGTTGGAGTGGGGGAACTTGCTACAAGCACATCTTGTCTTGATTTTTGTATGTTATTGAGGGTCATTTTATACAGCCTGCTTTCAAGGCAAAAATACATTATTTTCCTATTTTCCTGAAATGAACTATAATTTAGGCCAGTAGCAGCCAATTTGTACCCCAGTCATACTACCCAGAACAACATCAGATCAATGTAACAATGTTACATTGCCCTGAATTTAATCTTCAGATTAATGAGAGGACAGCCCAACCACGGTCAATGCATTTTTTTTGTATCTAGGCAGTGGAAAAGTTATATATTACACTTACAAGAAAATGACACTCCTACATTCATTTAGTTAAAATTTAAATTGACAGTTCCTGCAGATAGAACTACCAGTATAACAGGGCTTGGAAGTTGGAATTAAAAAGCCACCTGAGGCCCATGGATGCCCCCCCCCCTACCCCTACAAAAAATAAAAGATAACTAAATAAATAAATGAATTATCATTGAGTTCATGGATACAAATCCTAAAAATTGGACTCTGGACCCCCTACAAAAAAAGAAGTTATGGAGCCCTGTCAAGTGCCTACAGACTACAGTGTCATTTGGCAGAAAACCAGCATGCATATACTGTGTGAGTCTAAAAAAAGTTTACACCTAGAAAATTGTTAATTATTTTAAATATCATCTATGAACAGTAAATTATTATACATCTTATGAAAGAGTGTTTTATCCCAAATCACTTGGTATAACTTTTGTGTGGTATGTGTTCACGCTTGGATGAACAGGAGGCATTGTTTGCGAGAGTGCAAAAATCGACTTGCGCCAAAGTGATGCCTACAGCATGTATTATGTTGGGATTAGTGGAGTGAGAGAATGAATTGAATGTATCAAATGAAATGTATTTCAAATGCTTTTTCCAGAAGCAAAGTCACACACGCACACACACACACACACACACACACACGCACATGCGCACAAATGTTCTTTGATATTTGATATTCTACATTTGATATGTGTGGCATGCAGGGGCGGATCCACGTGGCGATTTTTCCGGCCAGCCCCTTCCCTAGCCCCCCAAAACGGTAAAAAAATAGGATAATAACGTAAATTTAACCTTTTTTTTTAAACAAAAAACAAAAGCGGGCCCCCCCCCCAAAAAAAATAATAATAATAAACAAGTGAAACGCTCTTGGCAGTCTCGCCTGCATTACGCAATTCGGCATTATGCAATTCGATATGATGAAAAATTGAGGTTGGGACATTATTTTTATAGGCAGGGTGGCCCATTTGCAGACCCCCGAAAATGAAATCCTCTGAATATAAGCATTTTGAAGTGAATATTGATTGTGAATCATCAGAATAATTATTTACTGTATCATAAGAATACAATATAATGAGATTTAGTGTATGGGTAAGACTATAAATGTTTCAATGCTTGTCAGTAATTTACAAATAAAGTTATCTAATAAACTTTTTAAGAAAAGAGGATTTTTCAGCACTTTGTGTAAAAACAATTGGAAGGTAGAGCCCATCTACATCACATCACGTCTCATTAGCATAATGAGAACATTATTATGAGATATACTCCAATATATATTATCCAAACATCAATATTGTCACCTAGCTGTAACTGATCATGTACATACTAGGCCTGGGATCGAATACTAAAATTACTATTAGAATATTCATGGGAAAGTACTGAATGATTCGAATATTTACTTTCATGAAATATGAAAAATAACAACAATTTATTTATTAATTCTCATATTAAATTTTGAGAACATAATCCAAGTCTACTGACCTAAAATGACCTTTGACCTTGACTTTGTGACCTGGAATTTGTGTCACATGATTTGTGATACTTGATAGCCCTTGGGTACAAGTTTCATGGAATTTGAACAAACACTTTTGAAATTATGCTAAAATTTCAAAATCTTGATGTTGATGCCACAACAAAGTCTAAGTTTCCAGACCTGAAATGACATTTGACCTTTACTTTGTCACCTAAAAGACTAATAACATGATTGGTGATACTTGATAACCCTTATGTTCAAGTTTCATGGAATAGGAATGTATACTTTCAAAATTATGATAACAATTTAAAAAATCTTAGCCTGATGCCACAACATAGTTAAGTTTGTTGACCTGAAATGACCTTTGACCTTGACCTAGTGGGCTGAAATTCTACTCACATGATTGGGGATACTTGATAACCCTTTAGTCTAAGTTTCATTGAATAAGAACTTATACTTTCAAAATTATATTACAAATTCAAAAACTTAACCTCAGGTTAAGTTTTTGATGATGATGCCACAACATAGTCTAAGTTTGTTGACCTGAAATGACCTTTGACCTTGACTTTGTGACCTGAAATTTTCCTCACATGATTGGGGATACTTGATAACCCTTTAGTCCAAGTTTCATTTAATAGGACCTTATACTTTCAAAATTATATTAACAATTCAAAAACTTAACCTTAGGTTAAGTTTTGATGTTGACGCCGCCGCCACCAGAAAAACGGCGCCTATGTCTCGCTTTTTGCTACGCAGGCGAGACAAAAATTAGTGGTTCTCCTCTCCATCACCTCCCCCCCCTGCTTATTCACCTTCCGGCTGAGTCGGTGCTAAACATTTTTCCTAAGATTTGCCCTTCCCCTCCTGTCGCCGGCTGGATCCGCCCCTGGGGGCATGATTAATTTTGTTAGGGATGTTATTTGGATCTGCAAAAACTGATTTAATACCCAAAACCAATTTTTTTATTTACACATCAGATAAGCAACTTTGGCGCAAGTCGATTATTGCACTCTCGCAAACAATGCCCCCTGTTCATCCAAGCGTGAACACATACCACACAAAAATGATACCAAATGATTTGGGATAAAACACTCTTTCATAAGATGTATGATAATATACTGTTCATAGATGATTTTTAAAATAATTGGCAATTTTCTAGGTGTAAACTTTTTTTTGACTCACACTGTACATGTAGCTCATTCATCCCCGCTTAGTACACTTGTTGAAGATAACACAGAAATACAACACAAAACACCCAAGTAAATGAGTACCCCACTCATCATAAAATTCAGACACAAGAGCAAAGTTAAACAAGGATTAGAAGATGAGTCATTCGTGCAGCCAAATTGCGAAAAGTCAACACAGCTCGGCTAAACAAGAAGCTTCCCCATTCTCCCAATCAACCTGTTCAGCCGCAAAATGTTAAGGACAGTTCATTAATGCATGGCACTAAGTTACTTTTCACTTATATCTTTTGATCCAGAATACTCTGAATTCCAAATTGTACATGAGTAGAAAGTGCAAAAATAACTGGTAAATTTGAGTCCATTTCTGTTGTACATGTACATGTACATGTCGTACATCGTGTTGTTCATGAATAAAATTGGTTTAATTGAAAATAATCGTTGACGTCTCTAAATTGGCAAAACAGGAGAAAATTTATAATCACTATTTTTATGTACAATGGATGTACATTGTACAATAGGCAATTTGTTGTTGTTTTTTGTAATTTTTATTCATACTCTTTTCATCTTTAACTATTAAAGTCTGGAAAATATTTAAATCTGTTGCCAATTTGAGGAGGAAAAGCTCTATACATTTAGACCTTTAGAAAACTCTGAGCTGCTATGGGTTAATGGATTATGTTAAGGTTTTACATGTACGCATGTATACGTTCTTTAAGATAAAGAAATTTAAAAAAAACAATATTGATTTGAAATGCACAATACACAATCTACATACACATGTACATGTATGTACATATTGAGTCCCAGCACAGTTTTAAAAGGAACACCTTACAAGGAGGCCTATCATGATAGTAATACCTTTTCAATGATTTATAAAAGATCAAGAATTGCAGCAGATCTAAAGCATATTTACAATTTTTTAATTGAGACATTATACATACACAAAGAATAATAAAATTAATGTTTTACATGTACATGTATGGAACAAGTGAATGATTTACATTACAATGCCATCAAACATGCAGTGAGTCACTGAACAGACCAGTAACTTGACATCCAAGATTGGATAATCCAATCGTAGGCTACATCTAAAGCGTTGTCCACCTTAGATTTACATGACACATCCTGATCACAGGCATACAAACTTTCATGGTTATTTCAACAAGAAAAATAGGGTAGTAAAATAAATGTCATAATTGAACAAGTGAACATCCACATCACACAATGACACAAATAAAATTGTATCTCTTTTGGCAAGATTTCTATACATGTTGTAACTTGTCAGACCATTACTTGGTGCTAAATACATGGATTTAAAATAAAGGAGCCAACTTCAATCCAAGTGGATACACATGTATGAACAAAAAAACAACATTTGTGACTTGTGGTATCCTGTTTGTTCTTAAAGCACATGGTTTGGGTTAGCACCCAGCCAATCACAAATACAAAATAAAATGTCAGATTTCTTTGTGTTCAGGACTACAGGTAACATGTCTAATAATTGTCTACTGGGAAAAAGACACTGGACGTTTTCCTTTTCTATAACACGTGGCATTTTAGACAATGGAGAGAAAGAGGGAGATAAGGACAGAGAGAGAGAGAGAGAGAGAGAGAGACTAATGGGATGTTGATCATGATGTTTCTCTTTAAATGAAAAAAATATCAAAAATGAAGAAAAAAAAGGATCTCTGCATGCACTTTACTGAATTTCTGACTCTACAGCCTATACTCTATACTATGCTGAAATATGTAAATGTACTTGGCGCTGGGTATGATTTTAAGCTTTCAAATACATGTATTCAGGTTTAACAATAGTCTGGAGTTCACGTTTTCTTTTTGTCAAACAAAATTTTAGACCCAGGGTCGGGTATGACTGAATTAGTAGAATACGAACCTTTAAGGCCAATCATTCAGAAACAGGAAGAGAAATTTAATGTACAGCCCTGTAGAATGTTCAAACAAAGCAGTTACTTCTGCATCACTTCTACAGTACATGTATGTGTGCTTGCACAGGCAGGGTGCAAGACCATGTCACTGTTTAGCTGGCCATGCCTAGTTTTGGTGTTATCTACTCAAGATAGCATTCGGTATGCTTTGGCAACCATGACAGATCTATGGCAAAATGAATATTTTTTTCATCAACAACAATTTTTTTTTTTTATATTCAGATTCGGGGGTGCTAAAATTTCACAGGACTTGAGTGATTCCAAGGAGACATGCCCCCAATATTGTTCAGAATGGTTGGGTCTGCTGTCTGTACAAGGGCTGGTCCTGTGAGAGTTTCAAAGGGACACTGCAGTGTATCACCAGACTCGCACGACAGATGTTCATACTTAATCACCAGGCAAAAAACAGTCTGAAAATGCCATTCGATCAAAGTGTTAGAGATCCAATTGGAGGGGCTGTATACAGTATACCAGTAGAATATTTCATCTATCGAATTTGTAAAAAAAGCAAATACGGTACTAAACTTTATTAAGTTTATTTTGCTGATTATTCTGGCATGGGCATTTTCATTAGGTTCTTATTCAACTTTTAGAGGTCAACTACTGCCATATTTTACAGCCCCATATGTGGATGGCTCCTTATGTGATCTACACAGAGAAGAAACTAGATCTACAATCCAGATTACACCACTCAACTGATTCAGTCCAAGGCAAATTTGTCCCATGAACAATGACTTTGATGTTTCAACTATACATATACCGGTAGTATAGACCGGACTAATGTCTATAGCTTCTCTTTGTCAAAATATCTACATGTGTATGACAGATAACTTAAGAAAAAGAAATGTAAATTATCACATTGAAGCAAAAGCTCCAACAAAAAACTGATTCAAATGTAAGTTAAGGTCAAGAAAACATAACTGCTACCTGGCAACAATAGGAGGGGGTGTTTGTCTGGTCTCTGGAGTCTGTACACTTTAAAAATTAAGCTGTCCAGCTTTGGTTCCTGCTCCCTTTTACGAGTGGTTACTGGCTCTCACCAGGGAAAAAAATACATGGGGGCTCGGGGCTAATTAACCCCTGAAATGTCAAAAAGAGCCCCCAAAAGTCATAAAAGAGCCCCAAAAAATTTGCATAAAGTTCAATGAAAAACAAATTAAAGAGTGTTATTTTCATGCAAGCAAGCTTGAAAAGTAGCCCCCAAAATTTGTTAAATATTTTTTTCACTGACTGTCATGCCATGATGAAACTCACTCCCTCCCCCACTTGTCTCAAGCATCCTCCTCATTTAGACCAACATTTCTGCTTTCTTTCTTCACTATATCTTTTCATGAAATCTTCAGTCTTCCTTTTTCTCTTATGGCATCCACTTGCAGATCTATATCATGCTCTTTTCACAGGTTCATCATCTTCCATGACATGACCCATCCACCTCAAATCCTCAATCCACTTCTCTTTACCACTTCCATCACAGTTTCTTCCCGACCCAACTTTTCCATGAGCTCACTTGTGGTGTGGTGTGGTGTTTCTATTGGTGAGTTTCACACCACACATCTTCCATATCATGGCTCTTTCTGTTCTCCTCAAGATACCTTCTTCTGTCTTCTCATGCTTCCTTTTATTCTCATTGTCAACCTTCTACCAGTTAAGATCAAGGCCAGCTCATCAAACTTCATCCACCCAATATGCATATTCTTGCCACTGCAATCTCACATCCACCAGTCCACCACTGTTGATTGTACCCCCAAGATAACAAAAGCTATCAACCTTCTCAACATACAATGTACATCCCTTCTTGCTCCATCAGTCCATCACCATTCACCAATCTGTAGAGCTGCGGTCTGCATTTCTTGCACTCAAGAAGTCAAATTGCGGTACTAGAACTAGAACAAGAAGACTGTACTATCTGTAGGGTGCCCTTTGACAAGACAATAATCTACATTTGCCAAGTGCTCTCCACCCAGGGCCAGGACCAGGTGCTGAGGCAGTGAGGTGGTAAAAATCTAAAATATGAGTACCCGGTACGGTGGTATGCAAACATTGATGTGGTTGGATTGGCATGAATGGCATGTGTGCACTTGTAAAATGGCATCTGGCAGGAATACTCCCAAGTCGAGGCAAGGCCCAAGGCCAAAGGAGCGGAGCGTGTGCACTATCAATCATGGGGGATTAGCATTTTAGCAATTGAATCCAACAACTGGGGTAATAATATTAATAATAATTACTATGCAAAGTGCTTAGAAACGTAGTATTGAGCGTTATATAAATTTGACTATTATCATTATCATTTCTATTTATTTAAATTGGAAAGTGACCTTGACTTTGTTGCCAGGCTAGGCTCTCACGCTCACGCTTTCACAAGGACTCACCACAGCACAGCGTAATCGGGCTCTTCCGCCCCGCTGCTCCCGGCTCAGACTTTGCTCCGTATGGCCGGGTTCCGCGAAGTCTTGCAATAAACGGTACCCTCACTACCCTGCAATGCGAAAATCGGCCAAATGCTATCTTCTAGCATCGACAGGCACACACAAAAATAGTAACGAAACATGAATAATGTAAAAGTATTAAAACCATGATCTAACCTGTTGAAATGTTTACTTTGTCAGTCCCGACTTCGAAGACTTGTGCTGTGGCTTTTTGTGCGTCCGAAGCTAAGAGATATATTCAATTTGCAAATTGATCGCATCCAAATAGAGAATTGCTGTTAGCGCCAGCTACGTTCAAAGTACAGGTACGGTAACGTTTTAGCGGCAGCAAAATGTTTTTGTCTCTTTCATTTTTTTCCATCCTTCTGAACCTTCTGAAATTGCAGCCAGTCAGCAGGACGGTGTTCCGCATGCCGCTAACTTGTATGGCAGGTGGCAGGGATTTGCTTTATTTATTTCAGATGTACTATGTCTTTATGCATTTTATTTTAGGACCATAAGAAACATCTTCTTAACAAACAATGCGAGAACATTTTCCTTCGAAAGTGTTTCTTTTTATTTCAAAAGGGGCAAATGTCATACAAAATGATTTCGATTCTTTTCTTCCTTTTAATTTTACTTTTCTTGTGTAGGTATAATGGTCTCCTAATGGTTCCAGCACTTCTTTTCTTCTGTTCTCCTAATGGATTCCTACTGGTCTCCTAATGGTTCCAGCACTTCTTTTCTACTGGTCTCCTAATGGATTCCTACTGGTCTCCTAATGGTTCCAGCACTTCTTTTCTACTGGTCTTCTAATGGATTCCTACTGGTCTCCTAATGGTTCCAGCACTTCTTTTCTAATGGTTTCTGTATAGGTTCCTACTGCAGGTCTCCTAATGGTTCCAGCACTTCTTTTTTACTGGTCTCCTAATGGTTACTGTATGGAATCTATACTGGTCTTCTAATGGTTCCATTAGGGGTTTCTACTGGTGTTCTGCTGGTTCCAGTAACCTTTTTTCTACTGGTTTTCTAATGGAAAAGCGCCACTTTCCATATTGAAACCAGTAGAGAATTGACCAGTAAAAACCAGTAGAAATCTCTACTGGTTTTATCTACTGGTTTCTATGGGATTTTCGACCTGGGTTGTTAAGAGGCCCTCGGCGCAAGCGCCTCGTATCTGGCTCGCTTCGCTCGCCAGAATTTACGGACTCCAACACCGCCAGGGCCATCCGACAAGAGGCTATATACTATGTGGCCACTTTGTCCCCTAGCTGGGGGTCCTCGCCTGTAGTTACATTAGTGGTGTCACTATTCTCAGCTTCAAAGTGGTGCAGCCTCGTTGGTCTCCATTAATTTTACGTATAGGTCTACTTTAATAGCCTTGGCGTGAGTGGGATTAATGCGATACGTCTGGAAGAAAAACTACGATGTAAACATTGGACATGTTCATAGAGATAATACTTACTAACACTAATGGGGCGTTGCAAGAAAGTTGCAATTGATTGCAAGTTGCGATTGATTGCAATTTGCAAAATTTGCAACTGATATTTGCAATCGATTGCAACTCAACTTTCTTGCAACGCCCCATTATGGGGCGTTGCAAGAAAGTTGCAATTGATTGCAAGTTGCGATTGATTGCAATTTGCAAAATTTGCAACTGATATTTGCAATCGATTGCAACTCAACTTTCTTGCAACGCCCAAATAGTCTCCTAAATTTCCTTGGATTTTGTTAGGATTTAAGTTTTTGACAATTCAATGAAATTAACTAGATCTATAGCTTTTATTCTCCGGCCCCCATCTCTTTCTCTCTCTCTTACTAATGGGGCGATGCAAGAACGTTGAGTTGCGATCAATTGCAAATTTGCAATTAATCGCAAGACTTGCGCTTGATTTTGGAGATTTGCAATTGATTGCAACTTTCTTGCAACGCCCCATTAGTATATATCTCTATGGAAATGTAAACATTTAATGGGTATACGATCGGGCGGCGCGTCGCAATGTATACGTGTGGTACTCGAATTTTACGTACACTTATATATACGTACGTATACAATGCGTTTACTTGTCTATTAAAACCGTAGACAAATAAAGTAGTCGCTACAGCTACACCTTTCGCCTTTTTCGGATTGATTTCTGTTTGAGATTTATCTTTGGTATAGTTAGCGACACCGCATGATAGAATTATAAAATGCAATCATCGTACACGAAACTTCGTTTATGTCAACGGATTTTACCCCTCATCAGAGGTGGATCCACGTCCACAGGTATTGGGAGAAACATTGCCTGCAGGAGTTTGAGCCTTTCTTCTCAAAATGCGCAAGCCAGCAGCTATGGGGTCAATACCAGTGGAGAGAGACTACAGAACGAGAGCACACACAGACGAACCTTACATGGTAACTTTTTTTTGTTTTTATGTTTTTATTATCCAAACTTTTGTATAGCAACAGCAACAATCTCAAATGCTTATAGACTACTTATAGTTATAATTACAGTACAATCAAATAAGAATGATAATAAGAAAAAGAAAGAAAAAAACACTCAAAAAAGTCAAACAGAGCTAGTCTAGAGCTCAGTCAGAGTAGACAGAAATAACCGTCTGGTATGGGTCATTCTTTAATAAAACTGACATTTGTGTCGAGGCGGTCAGAGGAGCCAGATGCAATCTCAGCGGAACAATTCCATAGGAAAGAAATGAGCCTGCCGCATACTCCTGCAGCAGACCTTCCGCAGATCTGCAGCAGACCTGCTGCAGACAGTCATCTTTTCACATGCAAATTAGTTTTGCCGCACACTCTTTCAGTACGATGAAGAGTCTGCGACAGGTCTGCCGCAGACTCTTCATCATGGATATTCATAGAAAAGGCTATGACAGAGTCTGCGGCAGACCTGTCGCAGACTCATAATCATGAATATTCATATCCCATATAGACCTGCTGCAGACTTTCCGCATACTCTTTCATGTCCACCCCAGTGGAAGTGGCAATTATTAAAGTATGCAGTCTTGCAGGAAGGCTGCTGGCGCTGGAGAGCCATGGCATGCATTGCATCATTACATTATAGCACCTTGAAGTAGAAACAGGCAGAATTGCTTCAAAAATTCTACAAATGTGGGTTTAACACTATGCAGAAGTAGAGGTACAGGTAGAAATACAATAACTGCATACACATAGTCCAGAGTAGAGTCAAAGATCCATGCTACTGTGCACACATCACGTTACAACAAAAAAGTGAGTTAGTGGGGCTGAAGATAAGATCACATGGCACAACTAAAGAGTTTGAAACAGCTAGTCCGTTAATTCCTCAGTCTCCTCGTTATGGAGCAAATTCCTCTCATGGTACCAGTTAGAACTTGAAGCAAATTACATATTGTTTGGTTTGACAGAAGCTAAAAAGACAAATAAAAGTGCCTAACACAGGAATTTACAACCTCATGGTATCGTTGGTTGCATGGTCCTCCAAAATGGCCGCCTATATAGCCTTGCCGCAGACTGTATAATTTCCCACTTTTCTGTGGCAGATCTGCCGCAGACTGTTCCTGTGGCATACTGGTATGCGGTAAGTTTGGAGCAAAGTATCATTCTGCCGCAGATCTGCCGCAGACTGTTCCTGCGGCATACTGGTATGCGGCGAGTCTTGAGCAAAGTTTCATTCTGCCGCAGATCTGCCGCAGACTGTTCCTGCGGCATACTGGTATGCGGCAAGTCTGCAACAAAATTTATTTCTGCTGCAAACTTCGGCATACTCTTTGCCGCAGACTTATAGTCTGCGGCAGATCTGCAGCAGATCTGCGGCAGGTCTGCGGCATACTTTTTACTTTTCTATGGTTAACCGTCGATATCAGAGACTGAAGCTTTCGGTCTAAGTCAGAGTAGACAAGAGTAGTACTGCATGAATGAAGCTGAAGTATGAACATATACCACTGTATAGTCTTAGTCTTAGTGGGCAAAAACCACATGTTCACCTAAATGCAAAATAGTATGAAACAATTCAATTTCAGTTCAAAATCATTTTATTCTTGAACATCAAATAAACAATCAGATTGTACATTCGTGAATAATTACATTTGAACAAGAAAAGGAGCTAGGACAACAAAAAGTATACACTTGAAAATAGGAAGCCTCCAGATTATTACATTGTGTGTACATGTCAGATGAAAACACATTGTATTCAACAACAAAAATACTATATATGTATTTTTTAAAAGGAATCATTACACACACACACGCGCGCACACACACACACCATCTCAGAGAAAATTATTGACAAACATTAACTTTCATAACATGAGTTTGGTATTACATTAAGCATAAGTATTGATAATTATTTTTTTAAGTTTAAATTTAAACGAGGAATTGAATGAACATGAAAAAAGAGTAATATCAAGATTATTCCAGATACGTGGCCCAGTATGTTTAAAAGAATTCAGAATAAGATTAGAAGTTGCTATGGGAAAATGGAAATTATTTGATGAGCGAGTATTATACTGATGGAATTCATAGTTGTATTGAAAAAGACTTATTATATTATTAGGAGCATATCTATTTTTAAGAGCATGCATAAGTGTAGCGATTTTAAATTGATTAATATCATAGACTGTCATTGTTTTTAATTTAAAGAATAAAGGTCTAGATGGCGCTATAGATAGAGAGAATTAGTACAAATGCGGAGTGCTTTTTTCTGAAGTTTGTGAATCGGATCTAGTTTTGTTATTCCAACACTAGCCCATGTTATGTTACAGTATTGAATGAAAGGAAGTTTCAAGGAGTTGTACAGCATGACTAAGTTTTTTTCAGGTAATATGGATCTTAATTTACACAGTATTCCAACATTTTTAGATATTTTGCTACATATGTATGTAAACGATGATTATCAAAAGTTAGTTTATCATCTAAAATTACACCAAGAAATTTCACTGTTTTAGTTTATATTCAAGACTGTCCTACCCATTTCTAATTTAACATCAGATATATTGTGAGAAAGGTTTGGTTTACAAAAATGCATTACATTAGTTTTATCGTAATTAATTATTAACTTATTAGCTTCAAACCAGGCTGCCACCTTACATAACTCTCTATTAGTTTCATACAATAGTTTATCAAAGTTACTATGTGAGGAAATCATATTGGTGTCATCTGCAAAAGTACAAAATGAAAAAGGATGATGCATTACATAAGTCATTAACATACAGAATGAATAAGAGAGGGCCCAATATGGAGCCTTGAGGTACTCCACACTGGACCTTGGAATATGAAGATTGACAATTTTTATAAAGAGTAAATTGATATCTATCATTCAAATAACTAAAAAAACAATCCCATGCTATGCCCGAATACCAAAATATAATTTATGCAAAAGAATTTTATGGTCAATAACATCGAAAGCTTTAGTAAAATCAAGAAAAATGCCAAAAGAATGAAAATTACTTTGGAAGGAATTTATAAGAACATTGTGTAAATCAATAAGGGTATGATCACAGGAGTGGCCTGGTCTAAAACCATATTGAGCATTATTTAATAATTCATGTTTATTTAAATGAGAAAGCGTTCTATTATATACAATTTTTTCCAATATTTTCGAGAAACAAGGTAATAAAGTAATTGGCCTATAGTTTGAAAATAAATGTTTGTCACCTTTTTTAAACACAGGGATTATCTTACCCATTTTAATTTTATTAGGGACTTTACCAGAACAAAAAGATAAGTTTACGATATGAACTAATGGTTCAGCTATTACATGAATAACCTTCTTTATTAAGTTTGAGCTAATATTATCAAAACCTGTGCTATTAGTAGGCCTACTTTTAAGCTTTTTTACAATATTGATAATTTCATTTATAACACTGATTTATTACAAGGATTCCTTAAATATGATGTAAAATGAGGATTTGCTGATTGTTTCAGCTTTGCTTGAGCCAGTAAGGCAATACTAGAAAAGTAGTCATGATTTCTTCATCGTTTTCTATTTTAATCCCATTTTTCATAAAAAACAAAGGAAAATCTGACTTGTTATTGTTACCAATTAGATTGTTTATAATTTTCCATACTTTTGCAAGATTATTTTTATTTACTTGTAATAATTCACACAAATATTGTTTACGAGCTATTTTGAATTTAGTATGTGATCGAACATCACGTTTGACACAAAAGTCACAAAATATCTTATATAACAGTCATTTTTCTTGTTTATGCAGTTTAAAATTAAAGGAGATACCCAGGGTTTCCTTGGAATGGATTTCTTTTTACCATGATATTTCTTTAAACACTCTTTATCTACAGCTTCATTGAATTTATACAAAAATCTATTATAAGCACAGTCAACATCTTCAAATAACAAAACATCAGTCCAACCAATCTTTGAGAGCTCTCTTTCAAGGCATCAGTTGTTGTAGAATTTATACATCTCCTAGAGTAGTTGGACTGATGTGATTTAAAAATATTCTCATTCATATTATTTTTAGTCATAGCAAAAACAGGTAAGTGGTCAGTGATGTCATTATAAAAGATTCCAGCTTTAACATTTTCATCACACACATTGGTTAAGATATTGTCTATAAGTGTTATTGATGAGTTATTTATTCGAGTAGGCTTATTGATTAAAGGACGAAATGAGTTATCATAAACAATATTTACAAAGTCGTTTACATAATTTGCAGTTAAATAATTCATCAAGTTAATGTTAAAGTCTCCCATTATATAGGTTTCTTTGTTTTCATTTGTTATCATTTGTAAACACTCATTAATAGCTATATTAAAATCATGAATATTTGTATGTAGGTCTCTATAAATAACGGCAACTATAATATTTTTATGTTTCGGTATATTGATTTCAATAAAAAGAGATTCGCACAGGTTGGGTGATAAATACAGATCTTGTCTCTCATTGACATACAAAGAATTATGTATTAACATCGCAACACCACCACCTTTGCTCTTTAGTCTGTCACTATGAAAAAATGTATAATTATGAATATTAAAAAACGATAGAGGTGTTCGACTATGTATCCAGGTTTCACTAAACCCATACACTGAAAATTGACAATGTAATTCACATATAAAATCATGAATTGCATCAAAATTTTTATAAATACTTCTTGAATTGAAATGAATTACACTAAAATCAACTCCACCTGTCATTTCATAACATGTTCTAAATTCTTCTGGTAGCCAGTATTTATTGTTTACATCGAATATATCAGTATTTTTATCAGGATCAATATTATCAGTTAAATCGTCAAAAACATCAGTATCTTCATTCAATATATCACTATTATCAATCACAATGTTTCCATCATTGAATAAATTACCAAACTCTGAATTAGAAAGAGTAATAAATGGAAATACGAAGTCACACACTTTCATCAGCAGTGTTCAGCACTCACACAAAAGGAAAAAATTCAAAACCAAACAACAAACAATGACTAACTTAAGAACATATTATAAAAGGTACGTCTAAAGTTCAGTTACAATCGAGCATTAAGAAAAAGCAAATGCAATGGGGTAAATAAAGTGTATTAGTTTGCAACAAGAAAAAATATTTAGTTTCCTATAGATTGTTTCATTGATCTATTATAATTTGTCCAGATCATTTTCTCTCTAATTAGTTTCTTGTGTCGTTTGTTGTCAGACCCGTCTACAAGGGCTATGATTCTGCCATCGCGAACCCATGCTTCCGTTACTTTTTGATGATTTTTGGTAGACCAGAGCAATTCCTGATTACCAGCAGTTAGTGATTCATCAATTGCTAGGCCACTTCCTTTCAGCTTTTGCGTGCTTCGAGTACAGCATCGCGAACGCGATACGATGTGAATTTCACAATCACAGCCCGTGGACGGGTCTTTTTTCGGCCCCCGTCATTCTCGTTTTCTTTCTTGCCACCCTATGTGAACGATCTATGTCACATTTCGATAGTTGTACCCCGAGTCGCTGAGTCGCGACTCTGCATACAATTTCATCTGTATCCTCCCGATGATCAGCTACTTCAGGTTCGGCGATTCCGTAGAATTTCAAGCAATTGCGCCGCGAGTATTGTTCTGCTTCATTTGCTGCAATTTTGAGTTTTTTAATTGCATCACTAGCTTGTGATATGTGCTCATTCAGGTGACGAATTTCGCTATCTTTTGATACCAGACTTCTAATTCTAGCATTTTCCCGTCGTTTCGCTCGAGATGATCCTTTATGTTACAGGTCGCTTGCTCGAGATCAGTCAGCCGTTTAACAAACTTGTTGAGGACATTGTTAATAGCCTTCTCTATTGTTGAATTGATAGAGCTCTGAAAGGGAACGCTTTGTAAGTAGGACTGAATAGTGGTAGAAACCAAATCCAATGATGATGATGATGACGATGATGGTTCACCTATAATAATATGTTACTCCTTGCCATTATATACCTATTGTATAGTTAACTGTGTAATACTGTTTTCACACTGGCAAAATTTTGCTTAACCCCGTACTATAGGTGGGGCTAAGACCCCCCTTTAGCCCCACCTATAGACCGGGGTTAAGCTTATTCCACTTTCTTTTCACACTGGCAAAAATTTGCTTAACCCCGGACTATAGGTGGGGTTAAAGGGGTCTTAGCCCCACCTATAGTCCGGGGTTGCTTATTCCACTTTCTGTTCAGACACGTTTACCAAAGTGGGCTAGCCCCACCTATAGTACGGGTTAGCTGGCCCTGCAAAATAGCAGGGCTAACCCCGCAATTGTGGTGCTAACTCCGCAATTGCGGTGCCAAGCAAAATGAATGAGAACAGAAACGAAAAATAGTCCGGGACTACGCAGTGGAGCGAATTAATGAATATTCACGCTATGGCTAGTACGGGCTAACGAATTGCAGTGAGAAAAGCCAAAAAAGTTAGTACGGGGTTAAGGATAGTACGGGGCTAAGCAAAGTACGGGGTTAAGCAAAACAAGTGTGAAAAGAGTATAAAGGGGCCCTGTTCACAAGCTGTGCTTCACTGGGGTCCCAAACCTATCATTCTTGTGTTCCTTGCTGTTATATCTTGTACCATTGTTTATGTTTGATTTGGTTTGAATAAACTTGAACTTGAACTTGAACTTGAACTTGAACCTCCTTTGTTGCATGCTTCAAAGGGGGGATTTGAGCAAGATGGGGTAGCCATTTCTGATGTAGAAGGCATCATACTTGAATCATCACAAGTAACCGTAGAACGAGAACCCTTCATAGAGCTCAATCTGGTAATTGGTTTAGACATTATGAAGCCTTATAATAATGATCCAATAAGCTGTATAGGAAATATATATATATCCAACAACGTAGACTATTCATGCAAGTGTCACCTCCAATCGAAATAGTAACTAATATACCATACAAAGTGTCAGACGGATGAGCACACAAAGTAAGTTTCTTGATAATAAACTGTCGCGAGCAGCAAAATGTAAATCACCAATTCAGTATTTATGACACAAACATAATAATATATCCCATGCATTCACTTACTGTTTTGCGATAAGCGTTACATCATAGTACTGTGCATCACATTGGCTACAACAATAATGTACACTTGGGACTGAGCTATAGAAGGTCGCGTTATAGTTCCAAGCATCCAACTCGCAGTAGATTTTAAACATTAGTCCCGCTTGTAATTGGCTGGGGAGTGATTGCCCAAGAGGTAATTGTCCTAGAACCATTTATTTGTAATGAAAAATTTACACCTTAATGTGCCTTAAATGATTTGGTCCTGCAACTTAAACCTTACATGTAGTTTGTGGAAAGGATGTATTGGTATATATCTTTAGACCTGCAAATATAGATAGCTTCAGATTTATTTACATTTATTCTACACCCAGAAAAGCTAGCAAAATAATGCAAAGTTTCAAACAAGTTTACAAAAGATTCAGTGTCTCCATTTAGAAAACATTATTTTGTTTTTCTTAGTGGCAGAAATATTTTGAGCTCTATTTTCCATGTTCTGCCCATCTTATTCTTGATGTCACAATTAACCCTGCTGTTTCCTGATCAAGAATTCCATTTAATTTCTTTTCTAAGAATATACATACTGGTACATAATTTCTTTATTGAAGATTGATTTTCATCATATAATCGCATGTAATGAGAGTTTCCATTATTTTGTGGTTCCTTATTTCTCTTCCCCTCTTTATTTTTCCTGGTTCCATACTCAATACAGTAACCTGTTATAACAAATTTAAAAGAATCCCATATTGTTTTGGGATTTAAATCTGTATTATTAATATGGATTTCTTTAAATTCCTTTATCTTGTCTTTGATATAATTACAAAAATCAGCATACCGGTAACTTCCCAAATATTGACAGAACTTTACATTTCCAATAACCCTAATTACCACGGAGGAATGTTGTCCAGGGAAGTTTCATGAAGCCCATTCTTTGCTCAAAGGCTGTGAACCAAGGTGGAGGAGCTACAGCGGCAGGCGATGCCCGGAAGCTATGGCCTCAGCACCTGGCGACACGGGGCTGCTATCCCATGTGTTATAACTTCTAGAGTCAGTGTCATCCATTTCGGCAACTTTTCCAGATTGTTTCGCACTTCCTAACTTGAAGAGTTTTAAAGTGATAGAAAATTTGATCAACAGTCAACAGACTGCTTTTGTTAAAGGGAGATATTGGAGAAGGGATTTGATTAATATCAGATCTCATGTTTTATGCAGAAAAAGAGGATTTGCAAGGTACAATAATGGCATTGGATCTCACCAAGGCATTTGATTAATTGAGCCATTCATTTATTTTTGTTTATGTTTGGAAGCCTATAACTTTGGGCCCTCACTAATTCAGTGGGTTAAAATTCTATATAAAGATATCAGTAGCTGTGTTCTGGTAAATGGGTTCACTGCAGGTTACTTCAAAGTTAGCAGAGGAGTAAGACAGGGTGATCCTCTTGCACCCATGTTATTCATTTCGGGATTGGAAGTAGAGTAAGAAATAATGGCAATATATATAGTGGGTTTTGAAGTGGGGTGGGGGGAGGAAAAAAAATACACAGCTTATGCTGATAACATAACATGTTTTTGCAAAAGTAATGAGTCCCTACAAATTGTATTTTCAGAGTTTGAGGAATTTTCAAAAATGTCTGGTCTTTGTATAAATAAATCTAAACTGAAGGCATGTGGATTGGTAAAAATAGGTATCAAGGTAGCCTATCCGATATGCGTCGGGCTTTATGGCAAGTATACTAATCGCGTTATGGAGACTAACATCGGCGCGGGTGTCAGCCCGAGCGCCTATCATCACTGGTGAACTCATCATTATTCATGTATGTTTATCGTATGTGTGACGAGTGTATTCGTATGCATGATTCATAAGACTAGCCTTATTTGGTGAGCGATCCCTTCTATTCAACCAATGAAATATCATGACGTCATGGCCTCATCACTCATTGGCCTATTTTGGTCAATGCACTTGAATATTAATGAAAGAGCTTTGAAGGGGGTTCGTAGATTTTCTACGAACGAAACAATGTACATAAAAGAAAATTAACTTTTCACATTCACCAGTGATGATAGGCGCTCGGGCTGACGCCCGCGCAGATGTCAGTCTCCATAACGCGATTAGTATACTTGCCATAAAGTCCGACGCCTATCGGATAGGCTAGCATCAAGGTGAAAAAGAAAGTGTTTTTACATGGCCAGAGAAGGGAATAAAAGTTTTGGGCATATATTTCTCATATGATTTTGAAGAAGTAAGGAAAATAAACTTTGAAACTCAAATTAAGGAAATGAGAAATATACTTGCTAAATGGAAAAACAGAAGACTAACATTGATTGGCAAAACACAAATCTTAAAAGCCTTTATAATGTCCAAAGTAATTTATCTCTTGTCCAACATGTTATTGCCCACTGAATTTGTCATAGAAATTGAGAAGCTCATGTTTTCATTTATGTGGAGTGGCCCGGACATAATCTCAAGAGCAACTACGTATGCTGATTACTCAGAAGGGGGACTGAAATTCCCATATATTCAATGTATGATAAATACTCAGCTGGTAAAATGGGTTTAACAATATTTTTACAAATCTGATCACAGTTGGACTATTCCCTTTGAGAATTTCTTAAGGTTATATGGTGTTAAATCTATTTTTTTTGGTAATTATGCAATTGAGAAACTACCAAAAATCGAGGATATCCCTCCATTTTATGTTGCTTTATTAAAAGCATGGTTAAAAACAGATATTCATTGTGAATTGGTCACTATTACGAAGAAGTCAGGTCAGTATACTGAAGCAGTGTGTTTGGAAAATTAGGTTCATTCTGGTTGATAAAAAGTCAGTATACTGCAAAGCTTTACATGAGGCAGGGCTTTGTAATATTACCAATTGTTTGATAACAATGGAGAAATTCTCCATTTTGATTTTTGGAATGAAAAAGGTGTTTGAAACAAATATTTTTTACAATACATGGCAATAGTGAACTCTGTGAAAAAAGAGTGGAAATGTGAATTTGATCCCTTGGTATTTCAAATGTATTTGAAATTTTGAATAGAGAAAGCGAAGAGCACTCACAATTAGAGTTCTTGATATCTGAATTATATAAACTCAAGTCGAAAATAGTGTACAAGGGTTTTCTTTCTGAAGTAATAGCAAGACTAGTTGTGAACAATTATTTTCTAGCACCTTTGATATTCCAGAGAACGACTGGTCACAAATCTAAACACTACCTTTCAAGTGCACAATTGAAGTAAAAAAATGAGAGTTTTCCTATTCAAACTGTCACATAACATACTTAAAGATACTCTATACTATTAACAGATTAATTGTACATGATGAAATTACTGGAGTCAGAGATTTGTACCTTTTGTAATTCAACTTTAGAAACACCTGTTCATATATTTTATGACTGTGATGTTGCTTCAAAGCTTAGACAGGAATTTGTTGATAAGATTGGCAAGAAATTTAACGTTAAGTTTGAAGATCTCAGTAGGAAAAAAAATGATGTTTCGATTCATCAAAGATTGGAAAGGGCCCAATACAATGTTATTAAATCATTTGTTACTAATGTTTAAAAGATATATTTATATTCAAAGATGCAAAAACGCAAAACTATGTTTACTGTAAGTGGGCTTACGTCTTCAGTAATATGAAATACATAGAACTTAACGTTGCAAAACAGAAGAAGATTGAAGGAATGCACTATAAGAAATGGTCCCCTGTGGAAGAATTATTTTGATTATATATCCTATGATATACACTGTAGAAAAGGAAGTGTTACCCACTATTTCCATATTGTTTGACGTTTTTCATCTGTTTTTACCATTTGTAATTGTTGTGCAGTGATTTTATGATGATTGTTATCATGATGTACAGTATGTACGAATTACTTGATTAATACAAGTTTTAAAAGATTAAAAAAAAAAAAAAAATTCAAGAGTTTTTTCCTATTGTTGCCTTGTGATTTCAGTGGTGTCTCCTGGCATTTCTGCTTGGCTCCCTGTGTCTCTGCCATCCTAAAAAGCTTTCAGTTTTCAAAAATGTACGAGGTGGTTGGTACATGTATATACGTCCTAGGTGTAAATCAGCACCATCTTGGATCCCTCTTACATTGTAACTTGATACAGTGTACACTAGTCTGAGCTTGGCTATGGATGGGCGTGTATTTTCCCAGACCCAGGGTTTCCAAACATATCAAGTTAATGTTCATGACGCAGTTGTTATTGTTTTATAGTTTTAGCATTAAGTTTGTATCATGTTATTGTGAATATTTACGTCAAATTCTGTGGTAGATAGATATATACTTAATAAAAGACTATTGGTTTCTAATTGCTTTGTCCTCGTACTTCCTTCCTTCTATTGACCGCCCCTCCTTCCATCTTCATTAGGAGTTGCTAAGCAACAGACTCTCCCTGATGGCCCAGAGATACCAACATGTGATTTCCAGCCCAACAAATATGAGGTGAGAATGTGATAGAGACCGAGGGTAATCATACCCCTACGAAATGATGACAGCCACGTTTCTATTAAAGAAATTGTGTCATGAAACTAGATGTGCTAAAAATATGTTTATTTTTATGTACCGGTACATGTACACTGTAGTACGGTATGTTGTTAAATCTCAATTCTGTTCAGCCTTAGAATGGAAGTTCTTGTCATTCATAAAAGAAAATCAAAAGGGAAATGTGTTTGCGAAAATTTCCTTTAAAGATTTTCCTCACAAAAATGAGCATTTCTTAACTTTTCATTATACCGGTAATCAGATACAATCATCAGGTATTTCTGCTTGGCTCTCTGTAGAAATATTGCAACAACTATAAAGAAAAAGATTTGTTTGCCAATTTGAAAACCACCGTCCTTGATACCATTTGACATGTTTTACATGGACCTTTCGCCATGTTGCACATTCTAGGGTATATCTTATGAGGACGCCAAGCAGGTGCGGAGTGAGTCCATCAACCCGGCCCTCTTCACCTACTACCGAACCCTGTCATGCTTCATCAAGGCAAGATGCAATGGCTCTGGGACGTAGAAGGCAAAAGGTACCTGGATCTGTTTGGAGGAATCGTCACAGTCAGCGTTGGCCACTGCCATCCGTAAGTCAACCATCAGGGCCCAATCATGTACTGTGTAATGTGGTCAACCCACTTAAAGCCCAAGTCCACTCCAAAAATAACTTACTTTCAATAGAACCAGAAAAATCAGACAAACAAATCAAAAAAAGTTTGAGCAAGATCGGATAACTAATAAGAAAGTTATGAATTTTTAATGACATGAAAAACTTTGAAAATCACTACACAAATTGGCAACTCACTCATGAGTCTGTGACGTCATGTCCTCACTACTGGTATCCACTAATTATTTTCTTTATATTGATAATATAAATTTCCTATTTTCCCCCTAAGAATCTTATTTCTTCACACCAGCATCCAAGTCAGATTGATAGTAATATGTTTTTGTGTGGATGCACTAATATAGAGTAATTTTTTCCAGTTAAATCATGAAAAATGTGAATTTTGATAAACTATTTATATAAAAATCAATAATTATGACATACAATATTCAGAAAATAGTATCAATTCTTCAAAATTCATAAAAGTTTTTGGGAAATGTCATGCACGTAATATGATACAAATCATATAACCTGGGCAAAGGAATGGGCCAATGGGGAAATCAAGTTTTGGGGGATAAAAAGGGAAATTAATGGGATTAAACTATATAAAGCAATTGATAAGTTGTGAGGACAATTCGTCACAAACTGATAACCATCTTGGCAATTTGTGTTGTGAATCTCATTGTTCCATAGTTTTACATACTTTTTCAAAATTCATAACTTTCCTATTTAGTTATCCGATTTTGCTCAAACTTTTTTTGATTGGTTTGTCTGATTTTTCTGCTTTTATTGAAAGTAAGTTATTTTTGGAGTGGATTTGGGCTTTAAAGACAAATCCAACCCAAATAGACAACTACTCTAAACGAAAGCAGAAAAAAATTTAGAGAAGCAAACTGATGAAAGTTTCAAATAAATCTGACTAAATATAAGAAAGTTATGAATTTTTGAGTGTTGTAATCACTATACGTATGGGCACTTCAAATTGGCTGAAGCGGTAATGTCAATGTGATGTAGTGCCGGACTGCTTTCCCATCTGTTCCAACATATAAATGACTACTGGTAAAATCTAAATTTGTCAAAAATTCAAGGCTCAGGAGGGTCTATTCTTTTTAGAGGACCTATAATAATATGCTAGCTATGATATATCTTGAGTAGTGCCCCAAGAGAGAAGGAACTTACAGGAAAAAACGGAAATTAATGATATTTTTGTACACGGCAAATGGGAGAGTTATCCACGTCCTACGTCACAATTAACCAAACTACAAATTTGAGATTCGCATAGACTTAGTGATCTCATATTTCAAACATTCATAACTTCCTTACTATTGGTCCGATTTATTTCAAACTTTTGCCATTCTGTTTCTGTTATTTTTCTGCTTTCATACAAATCAACTTATTACAAGGGTTGGATTGTCCTTTAAAGGAGCTACACGAAGAAAATTCAATACAACTGATAATTAGAACAAATCACATATGGATGGAAAGAATATCTCTTGAAAAACACGAATAATTTGCTGAGAAATCATAAAGATATCATGAAAAGGCGTAAAATGCGATTTTTCAAAGCCCTTCTCGGACCCCTGAACGCCCGGAACGTAAGCCATGCACACGAGCGTAGCGAGCTCTGAATTGTGACGTCACATACTGGGCAAACACAGCCAGCTAGATAGACTTGCACTCGTTCACCCATGTATCTACGGCAATTTGCCACTCACTATTTTGTAGCTCTTTCGCATCATTTTACATTTCATTCAGGAGTGTGTCATCTTGAAACGTTATAGAAAACATTTGCGGTATTATTGTACTCTTTATGAAGGAATTATAGGCTATAAACGTGGTTAAGAATAAGTTCAGACTTACTAGTAGAATAGATTTACGTGTTTGACAACTCCAGCTATAGCGGGCCTGTGCGACATGAGCTCCCGGAGCGACTCCGGCACTTGCCGGAGTCGCTCCGGGAGCTGATGTTGCACGTTTCGTCGCCTACTCTACAAGGTACAGGGGCTAGCGCATCGACCATCTCCAGCTGAGCTCAGCCAGTCAACATTAAAAAAAAAATAAGAACGAAACTGATGGAATAAAAATTGGCACAGTAGGCCTATATGTGAAAAGACCCCCTCTCTTTTTCTGCTCATATAATTTGGTATGATTGTTAGGGCTCTCCATCAAAAGTTACTGGGCCAAACCACAAAATGAGGACCCTCTAGCAGGAATGTTTTTAATGCGATTATGATGATGATGTACGATGAGTAGATGCTCTGATTGGGAAAAATCTGAGATAAAGGTATAAACTAATTCGGTTCAGGTACTGTTTTTATGCCGATTTCAAACTGGGGGGGCTTCAAGCATGCCTAACAAAAGCATCGAAATCTCAACACACCTGACTCATTACATAAGCCATGGACTCCTCTTTTTTTATTATTTGGAAGCCCCCCAGTTCTGGCCGACATATACTACAGTGGTCTGAAACCGAATTCATCTATTCTGGTCATATTTGACATGATAAGCACATACTGATTTCTGCATATTAGACTTAGACCATGGCAAATAACCTGAATAGTACTTCATTGGTCATGGTCAGTTTAGGTTGTTGATAACGACGATTGGATTTTGTGTGTGTGTGTGGTTATATAGGATCTGACCATTTACAATCATCAGCAGTGTCTCCAGTGAATCATCTTGATCATGCACAACCAATCACATCACCGACGCTGCAACCCAACCCTTGCCCTCCATCACCATCGCCGCTATTGCCTCATCACCATCATCACAATTATCATCATCATCACCATCATATTCATTATCACCATCATTATCACCATCATCAGTATCACCATCATCATCATCATCATCATTATCACCATCATCATTATCACCATCATTATCATCATCATCATCATCACCATCATTATCACCATCATCATTATCAATACCCTAATCCCCCTTGTCCTGCCCTGTCAATATTGTCAACGCAATAAGCATCTAAAGTTCCCCAATCGAACCCTACCAATATCATTGTCAAGTTAACAACATATTCACTGTCATCATCACCAACACAGCATCTACAATTCCCAACTGCAACACATCCATCTGCAGCAACCATTACCACTACTATAGTCGAAGACAATGAATAATTAATATTTCACTTTTATGTGTATAATTTTAATGCAAAAAAATAACAATGTCTTATTTACACTATTATAACAATAATACCAGTTGCCGTGAATGAACATATTTTCTACCCCTTTGTGATTATTGCACAAGTACAATCACCAACATTTTAGAATATATTGACATATTAATGTTTGTTCAAAGATCAGAGATCACATAGTATTTACATGAGGAGAGTGAGCATGTGGCAAGTCTTCAAGCAAGCATTGAGAACAATTTCATAAAGGTCTTCATTCAGTCTGGAGACATTTACCCCCTGCCCCCCACCAAATAAATAAATTAATAATACATAGAATAAAATGAAATATAATAAAACTAAAAAAAGAATAATTATTTTTACATAAATATAATTGAAATAAAAATTAAATAACATTACAAAATATAACAAATTAAAAAAAAATTAAAAAGTAATGAAAAAAAATACAACAAATAAATCAAAGCACAGAAAGAAGACAAAGAACACTTCCAAATGGCAAACTGAAACTACTTGAGTAAGAAGTAAGTTATGACTCGGGAATCATTGTGTCAAATACATAGCATTCGTTGTGTGATTTAGAGTTAAAACGTGCAAAAGATACCAATACATACATGTAAATACAGCCTCAAGAACACAATTATAGTATTGCTAGAAGAAAAATAAAGAACCAAGACAAGACGTGAATGTAACAAAAATATAACAGAAAATTAGATCATTTCCTAAAGAGGGAAATGAAATGTCGAATCCATCCATCAATCAGATGTTATCTAGCCGTCTTAGCACGGTACCTCGATAATTGTTTCCAGCATCCGGGTAAGTGTTCTTGATGATGGCCTGGACACAGGGAGGGAGCTGGACTCGGATGTCTTTGTCCAAGACACCCCAACACCAGCGCACAAATTGTTGGTACGCAACATATCGGTATTTCCTGCATTTCAAGGAATGGTAAAAAAGCAATAATAAAATAAGAATTTTCAATATTCCTCATATTTGTAACATAAACTTCTTCTTTAAAATAATGATTATCTTTATTATAATAAAGATAATCATTATTTTAAAATAAATTTTGTGCAAAGGGCATAGGGCGGATAGTGGGTAGACTTCATTCGCATGAATAACTGTTACCCGACATATGACCGGGCAATAATATGCGGCGCCGTTATTACTATTAGGCGCATTATAAATGTGAGCTATTATTATTATTATTATATAAATCGGGTTGTCAATAATTTATGAGTAATGATTTATACCACTCATTTTATAATCAAAATGTGTGTCCCCTCCCCAAATTAAATAAAAATAAAAATCTTATATGTAAAAATAATCATACCTGATTGATACACGTCTGTAAAAACAAATTTCGCATACACACACAATCATGAATTTACATACTCAAGACCCGACATTTTTATTGACTTACTCATTATTTCGAGCACCAAAGGCTCTTGCCTGCTTTCGCCACTTCTCTGTAAAATGCTGCCATGCAATGTACAATGTTGCAGGGTTGACAATTGCAGGATGAAAATCTCGAGCTTGAGTGATGCACTCAACGCCACTTGCTTCCCCTTCTGTCGCAACCTCCGAATTTCTCTGCAACAGAGGCAAAGTATTTGGCAATGACCACATTGGCACCTAAAACAAAAACAAAACAAACTGGAATAAATGCACGTGTTTATGGATATTTACCGGTAGATAAGAATCTATATATGGGGCCCACTTTTCATCATATGATACTGGTCACTGTACTGCCTACTGCAGTACTGGATCTTATAACTACAAGTATTTACAAATAAGACTATAGACTATACACAGCGTTGTAGCTGGCGTCTGATCTGGTCGGGCTAACTATAACATGATGAACAACAGCCCTCAGCCAGCTGGAGCAGCTAGCACCATCATCAAAATCTGGTGTATATAGCTGACAATTTGGCAAACAAAATTAAACCATACAAATTACAATAGAATATTACAATGGTGCAACAAGCATGACATTGGCAAGCAGTTGACATGTATGGTGTAGCTCCGGGAGAAGCGGTGGAGCGACGGAAGGCCAAGGGCAGTGCAACTGCAAGGCAAGGACCAAACAAGGACCAAGTGTAAAGAAACAAACACACAAACAAGCAAAAAAATATACCAGCTTCAAACGAGAGAAGAACATTTATATATGTAGGGGTCTAGGTATGTCAACATATTTCTTTGAAACTCACCAATTATCCTTATTTCTTGGGTCGAGACGACTAATATCTCTGTTTTCCCTAAAGCTAGCCATGCAACACCGTCACCTGGAGCAGGTATCGCTAGCCCTTGCTCTCCCACCGGCTGCAGCGGCTCTGGTTCGTGCTGGTAGGCTCGCGGCATGCATTTGATCTCTACCATCATCGCCGAGTTCTTCCTCTTCTCCTTCTACTCCTTCAAGTTCTCCTACCTCCCCAGCATCATCATATCATCACTGTCAACGGAATCACTTTCTTCACTGATGTCAGTGTCCATATTTAATAGCTCAATTTCCTCTTCTACAGGCGACATTTTGACCTCAAGATTATGCTTCGAAATTTTACAGAGTCGCGTGTATCTACAATGTATTATCATATGCAGCCAGATGCTTCGTGGCTAGCCGTGTCCCGTATGTGACGTCACAAATATTGACGCTCTACAAAGGACCGCTGAAGGCAGAAAATCTGGATCTCAAAACTAACATTTTTGAGAGTTGATTACTGCGGGCCCCAAACATATTTTGAAAATGGGAGTTGTTGTATTTGATCAGTAAGGCTTCCCCTTCGCAATGATATGAGTTTTGCATCAATTCAAAACACTTTTGATTCTTCGTGTAGGTACTTTAAAGAAACTGCTGTGGCGAAATAAGAATATTTAACATGTAACTGAATGGCAAATGGAGGTGAAAAAAAATAGTAAGGTGAGCCTATTATAGCAACCACGTGTTCTTTTGTTATCACAGTTTGTCAAGAATAGATGAGCTTCAAACATGGTGACAGTATTACTATCGGAAGATGACCCAATTATATTTGGAGCTAGTAGGTCAAGATCATAGTTGTCAGTTGACATTTCATTATAGGCTTCTTGTTTTCATCTTGATATATCATGAAAAATTCCATCAATTTCCTATACTGAATTTAGGGCAGAGGCATATGCAGTCACACTTGTCTTGTTGTTTCCTCTGAATAGGTTTTCCATTGTAACATGTTCATGTGTACTAAATGAACCTGTCCATAAAGACCACTTTTCTTGTCCCCCTTGAGCAGTCGTTATGTACAGGTTTCTCTGTAGCTATTAGCAATAAAGACCACTTACATGTATCTGTGTGCAGCAATGTGAAGGGAATTACAATGGTTTTCATGTTGTTGTTTTCTTTTATTTGGGCATTAAGTGGTTTTTGGGGGGTTTTTGGGGGGTGTTTTGGGGGAGACATATACTGTTTGAACATGCTGTCAGTGATAACCGTATGAACTATAACTAACCATTTATTATCTTGGTCCCATGCACTCGATCGAAGGGGGACCAACCGTCCTCCTTCAAAGTGTGCAAACTTTGGGGGAGGGGGGTTGGTGTTCATTTCTAAGTCCACTAACGATTATGCATTACCGCCATTTGAATGTGAAACAACACCACCAGGGTGCTGGCTGGTTGGTTGTTACATTGTCACATTACACCAACAGTAGGGACCCTCCCATTGGTGAAATTTGCTTCTAGATGGATGTCACAGTGACCTAGCTGAATTATAACCCATTGTGTATATAGATTAGATATTTGTTTGTTTTTGTCTGTTTGACAGGAGCCTTGAAAGCTCTTCCAATAATGGTTTAATCACTCACTGTATCTGTAGATCTTTTTATCACTACAAAATAAGTATTATAAACCAAGTGTGTCAAGGCCAATCACAGGAAAGCTGGAAAAGTGGCAACTGAAAACGGATAGCCTTCCTATGGGCTAGTCGCTGGCATTTTCCCCTTGTGTTATCTGAACAAGCCTCAATTCAGAGTGGCAGGTTTGACTATACATGTATAGCTATGTGTAGGTACAGTGTGTATCTGGTCTTTGCTATACTGGGTATAGCTTCGTCAATACAGTATTCATGTTGACACTGCTTGTAGAATAATACATTACAAAACTATGAACAAAACAATATTTGTAAATAATACTATATATATGTAAAGCACTTAGAGACATCATCGATAAAGCTCTATATAAACCCTGAATATTATTATGATTACACTTCTTCTTTATTGAGCACCCAAGATATTTCACAGTACGGTATGCACTATGCAGGTGATGCTCATCAGGTGATAACTCAATCAACGTACTGCTTCAGGGCAAGAAATGTTGTCATGTTCGTTTCCCACTGTGATGAATAGATAGACTTCCAAATTAGTGCTTGGCTTGTTGACATAATGAATTCTGTCAATAAATGGACCAGAAAAGACTAAAGAGAGATTAATAGTGTCCTAATACGATTGACTGGCTGTGATCTGAAACATTGATGTTTTATTTCAAGGAGTGAAAAAATAAGCAGGGGTATGCTTCATAGAATTTATCCTTTCATGATTTTTATGTTCTTTCATGTTCCACAAAACTGGTATAAATATCAAAAATAATTAAATAAATAGATAAAATCATTCCATCCAGTTTATTCAATGTTCAAAGTTCAATCAAGCAATGGAGACAAGTACAACACCCCATCCTCCTCTCTTACGCCTCTGGAAAACCACCGCTCAGACATTCTTTTAAAGGAAAGTACCTTAGTAATTATTCTGTTGAACCTGCCCCCACTCCTGGGGTTGATCTACTGTGGGAAAGCCTGTTGGGGAGGGGAGGGGATTGGGGAGGGGGGATTAATTGGGGTCACCTGTAGGTGGTATTTGTTTAAAATCACAGTTTGTGTCACAAATACCCCACGGAAAACAGAAAAGTTTCAGACTTTACTTTGATACTGATGTGCCCTAATCTGTTTTAAATCCGAATATTTTATTAAGATATCTTCTTTCTAATATCCAAGTTTGATTTGTTTTCCCAAGGTATGTGACCGATGCACTGGTCAAACAAGCGCACAACCTGTGGCATACCACTAACATCTACATGCATCCTGCGATACATCAGTATGCTAAAGACCTACGAGCAAAACTGCCTGAACACCTCAATGTGAGTAAAATGAAAGCTTATCATGAATTTGTATGTTTAGAGCTGCACAGATTTTCTGTATTTGGTAGAGTACATGATTTAATAATACTCTTGTGGCTCCAAACACACAAATTATATGTATGTTATTAAGTGTGGACACAGAGATACATGTAAGTGATAAACATGTACATGTACATAATTGTACCTGTATACACATTACGCGCAGTGATTTGATTTTTGATTTTATTTTATTTCTGCCTTTTTCCAAATACAATAACAAAGAACATATTTAAAGGTATTACTAAGTTTTGGTATGGGGTCATGAATTTGGTTTACATGAACATATTGGAAGCATATGCGATTTTAGAATATTCAATGATCGTTGTCGCGATTGAAATCGAGTCTAAAGTGATGAAATTGTAAATAATAAACTCTTTATGTTGTATAGTGCCCTCTGAAGACGGATATTACTTTAGATTTTAAACAATGTTTCTTGACTACAATCGACCGATTTGCTATTCCTGTTTGGAAATTATATCAGAACTGCATATTCTGAGATTTTCATGGTCGCAGCTACCATGGAATGGCCTTGGGCGCTATTTGAAATATTTGAAATATTTGAAATTTACTGGGAGCACCGGTAAATTTTGATTATTCAATTTGCTCGAAAGCAAAAGTGTTTTAGTGGCTAAATTTTTTAGTGCTAATAATACATCCACAGGGGCATCCAAATATATCAAAAATTTAAAGATTTACTGTCCATCCAATTTCAAAATTTCCCAAAACTTTGCATTACCTTTAAACGTAAGGTATACCGGTTATACAAAATATACAAACAATAATTAACTTCATTTCAAAATGTTATTTACATATAATAACGAACTTAAAGGACGAAGTTTTGGTATGGGGTCATGAATTTGGTTCAAATGAACATATTGGAAGCATATATTCGATTTTACAATATTCAATGATCGTTGTCATGGTTGAAATCAAGTCTAAATTAATTGATGAAAATGTAAATAATAAACTCTTTATGTTGTATAGCTCCCTCTCAAGATTTTTATTACTTAAGCTTTAAAACAATGTTTCTTGACTACAATCGACCGATTTGCTATTCCCGTTTGGAAATTATATATCAGAACTGCATATTCTGAGATTTTCAAGGTCGCAGCTACCATGGAATGCCCTTAGGCACTATTTGAAATATTTTAAATTTGCCAGCTAGGAGTACCGGTAAATTTTGATTAATTCAATTTCTCGAAAGCAGAAGTGTTTAAAGAGCTAAATTTTCTAATGCTTATAATACATCCACAGGGGCATCCAAATATATCAAAATTTTAAAGAATTACTATCCATCCAATTTTCAAAATTTCCCAAAACTTTGCATTACCTTTAATATTTCTATAACATATTATTATGAATTTGAAATATTATCCGAACTATCTGTGGAAAAAGTGCAGGAGACCACAATCATAAGCAGTAATTGACTAGGATGGTCACGCAACTATAGGCCCACACACAGCACTGACCTCTATGTGCACTGCAGCGCATCACGTACTTACAAATCGTTGGATAGTACTGGAAACTATTGTAAGATGGTCTCGGTAAATGAATCACACGTTACCGCGCTTGACTAATCATTTGACTAGGATCTAGGAGTGAGTTGTATAAACTGTAGGCCTATACTACTCAACTTTGTAACTATAAAAAAACATGTAAGATATATAGTTTGTCACACTAGGTGCCTGGAAAGAAATCTGTCACTAATTATTAATTCACTTTATTTGGCATCATAAAAAACATTACAAATCATAAATACAGAATAAATAATAGACCAGAAACTCTAAGAAGGGACTTGTGCTTGTACATGAGGCCGTTATCAAGGTAAACAGAATATTAAATTAAATAGCAAAATAAATCAAACTATTCATACCCTTACCAAGTTTTGTAATTTTTTAAGTATATGAAAAATTTTAATGTAATTAATGTGCTGCGTGACGACGGGACTGCAGCGTCCCGTACGTCACGCAGCACATTAATTACATTAAAATTAATTAAAGAATTGGTCAGAACTAAAACTTTCCACAAATGAACTAGCCCATAATAGCCACAGACTCATACCAAAAGATAGCCATTTAAATAATTTCATCTGTTGTTATTTCTTGTTTAAAGTCTCTGAATGTCCCGTACGTCACAATCCAAATAGCTTGGACCTGCCCATTACATTTCTTAAGAATGTGACATATAAAAGCTTACATCTAAAAATATTCAACAAATGCCTTAATTCATCCAGTCCACCTTTCATTCTTGAGTTACGAAAAACACAAAAACACGTCAAATTTACAGGGGGTATGAATAATTTAATTGTTAACTGTACATGTACGTACATTTAGAAAAAAATAATTTCACTGTGCCTTTGAACGGGCCTGATTTTGCCTATTCTGGCTCTTTCTCTACTCTTGACGTGCATCAATTAGATTGATAATACTTATGATATGACTAATGATCATGATGACTTCTCTCCATGGATTTGTGTTCTCACTGTTATTTATTTTCTGTTTGTATTGTCCATTATCTATTAGATTGCCTTATTTCATATCACATATTTTATTGTACATGTATAGTTATATTGAATGTATCTTCATATGTTTTTAAATGCATTCAGAATTGTGAGTAAGTCTGCCATCGGCTGCTATTCACTAAGTGAATAACTCAAGAATAGATAAATAAGAAAACTAGGTTTTGCTATTTTTTGGCTCCATTTACTGAATGTAGACATACTTTCATGCTTGAACATTTTGGTAATAAATGAGAGCATTAATTCTATATTAGTAGTGCTAAACTATTCATTATGCCTCAAATTTTGTACTGCAAGCTCCTTGAATATTTTTCTCCCCAGGTGATATACTTCGTCAACAGTGGAACTGATGCTAATGATATGGCTATGCAGATGGCTCGCATGCACACTGGTTCTTATGATGTCATAAGTTTCAGGTATGTTTGGTTTTGGCTAAAGACCCTGCACAGAGGAACTCAAAATTCTAATTCCGACTTTGAACACAATATACCCTTTAAAGGGCAATCCACCCCTTGTAATAAGTTGATTTGTATGAAAGCAGAAAAATAACAGAAACAGAATGGCAAAAGTTTGAAATGAATTGGACCAATAGTAAGGAAGTTATGAATGTTTGAAATATGAGATCACTAATTAAGTCTATGCGAATCTCAAATTAGTAGTTTGGTTAGTGGATTGTGACGTAGGACGTGGATAACTCTCCCATTTGCCGTGTACAAAAATATCACTAATTTCTGTTTTTCTCGTAAGTTCCTTCTCGGCCCTTGGGGCACTACTCAAAATATATTATAGATAGCATATTATTATAGGTCTTCCAAAACAAAATAGACCCTCCTGAGCCTTGAATTTTTGAATACTGGTAGTCATTTTATATGTTGGAACAGATGGGAAAGTAGTCCGGCACTACATCACATTGACATTACCCCTTCAGCCAATTTGAAGTGCCCATACGTATAGTGATTACAACTTTCAAAAAATCATAACTTTCTTATATTTAGTCAGATTTAATTGAAACTTTCATCAGTTTGCTTCTCTGATTTTTCTGCTTTCGTTTAGAGTAGTTGTCTATTTGGGTTGGATTTCCCTTTAACCTTCCCTCAATGAAGTATCGCAATAATGACGGTATAGTGATTGTGATCATTTGACAAATTTTATTACTTAATTTATTACTTAATTAATCAGCTGGGCATTACCATGATCTTTAACCGAATGAAAGAGAAAATCAGAACTTTGTGAGATATATATTCAACTCAAGCTTAGAAAGAAATAGACTTCCTAAATGGCCTTTGAATAATATTAAGATTAGACCTTGTATGAAAATATATATTCAAGCACACTAGAAAAAAAAAAAAAAAATAGCCAGATAGGTAATTGTTCGGAAACAGTTCTTTAAGCAAATGTATATCTTAATTCTTAGAAGTCTGAGAGAAGCATTTGTATCCTATAACACTTTCATTATATCTCTTTAGGACTTTCATTTGTCAGTTGTAGTAGGTGTTTTGTTTATTTCATGAAATTAAGATCCTGTTTTTCCTTTTTGTCTATACTTTCCATATGGTCTAAAAATCATTTAATCATATATAATAATCATCAAATTAGGAATTAGACCGACTGACAATTAGACCAAATGAGTGATAGACCAAATATGTAGTAAACCTATTGGATATTAGACCAAATGAGAATTAGACGAAAGGAATATTAGCCTAAATGGTAATTGGACCAAATGATACGTATGGTAGACGAAATGATTATGAGACCATGTGGAGAGTAAACTGGCTGGGTGTAGACCATATGGTAATAGACCAATTGGGTAGTAGACGAACTAGTTGTAGAAAAAATGGCTATAAACCAGCTATATGATTCATGATTTTTGTTTTACCAGAGATGTTTGCAATCATGTTTTTATTCCTCTGAATTCTCTACCAGGAATGCATACCATGGGGCTAGCCCAAATCTTCTGGGTTTGACAGCCATGAGTAGTTGGATCTATCCTACACCGTTTGGCTTCGGGATTAGGAATACCATGAACCCAGACTGTTACAGGGGACTCTGGGGAGGAAAGAACTGCCGTGATTCCCCTGTACAGGTGAGCTCATCGTCCAAAGGGATATACTGCATGATCCCACATTTCTGTGTTTGGGGGGTGACATTTGCTCTTGGCTTTATTTCATGTAAGATTAAGTTTCAAGATACATGTGAGTTCTGTTCAAGGGACTACACTGTGAAAGATAATGTCTTGAAGCATTTGGGAAAGGTTGAGTATGTAGTCCATAAGGATCTGTGTATACTGTGAGGTTTTGAAATCATCCAAATACTTTTTAAGGGACATTACTAATATAATAATCTTTCAAAATGACACATAAAGAATTATGAGAAATGAGAAAGCCCACAATATTATTTTGTTTAATCTTTACAACAAAAAAATCAACATTCTCTCTTTAAGTTACAGCTTGAGTACTGATGGGAATAAATTTGGTTTAGGGTTTGGATTGGATGATAAGTATAGTGCTGTGTCTGGGGTTGAAGTAAAGAATTTCAACCTGTATTAGAAATCAATCCTCTGAGGAATTGTCACCAGAGCATACATTGCATGTCATGTGGTATATCGCAGAAGAAATGTTCAGATTGTTTGGCAAGTTTTTATAACTTTTGGATCAGGAACACCATAAATCCTAAATACTAACTGATGTTCCAGAGGTTGCTTGGGGAGACAAAACCAATTGCACCTGTAAACATTTGCATTGGAATTCAGAATTGATTAAGTAGGTTACAAGGAGAGATGTGAGTTGGTCTAGTGGTACGATCCGTCAGTGGTATGCTCAGCTCTCTATTTTTGCGTACATGGACATACATATTCTTATAGACCCCACTTCGAATCTGAGTCACGTCTTTCGGATGGTAACGTTAAAGGTTGGTCCCAGATATGTAAGTAATCACATCTGATTGATACATCTGTAAAATCTGTTGCTCTTAGACCAACCGTGACTGTGACTGTACAGGAGAATGCAAGGCAAAGGATCTCTACCTAGAACAATATGCAGATGTGCTGAGGTACTCCACAGCAAAGAAAATTGCTGGGTTTTTCGCAGAGGGAATTCAGGTTAGACATGTTATATAATTTTAGCATTGCTTTGGGACTAGAAGTAAGCTTTTAATAACAGAACAAATGGATAAATGAGTGATTGTTCATAGTGATGTTCTTTTAATGGATTATACAAGTTTTACTTTAGTGTAATGTGTGAGAAAATGATGGTGATGATAATATTGTTTAATTCAATTCAATTCAATTAAAAAGTAGTTTCAATTTATAAGTGGTTTATTAGACAATATATTTGGTAGCAATAAGCTGAATTGCACATGTATATACAAGATAAAAATTAACATTATATTCCAAATTACATAGCAATATAGAAAAATTGGTAAAAAATGTTGCCTAATTACAATTATCAAATATAATTATACAGACAAAATCTATTGTTAAAAATTTGGAAAAGTTATATACAAATATTATCAATAAAATTGAAGACATATTGAAAACTTAAACAAATAATTAATATGAGCAATTACTCCATGAAACAGATTTTTTTTAAAATCTGGTTCCTGTGATTCACAGTACAAACCATGAAATTCATTCGGAGAGAATTGAATTCCTGTCCCATCTTTGTTAGAGATTAAGCATGACTAGAAAGATTGGTGCTCTCATCAACTCTTTGGTTCAATGCACTGGCTATGTAAAGCAAAATGTCTTATTCTTTGATTGGTGATGGTAGTTACAATGATAAGCATGATTTAGATGGTGATGTGTTGGTAATGGTAATGATGATGAGGATGATTATGATGGAGATGATATTGATGATACTGGTGATGGTGAATATGAGGATAACAATGAGTGTGGTGATGAATAAAATGTTGGCAATCATAGGGTTTTACTATACACTGTTATCAATATTATGTTGACCCTTGACCCTTACCCCTAGGGTGTGGGAGGGACAGTTCAGTACCCCCAAGGACTCCTGGCTGAGATGTACAAACTGACCAGGGAGAAGGGTGGGGTCTGCATCTCGGATGAGGTTCAGACTGGGTTTGGTCGCCTTGGCAGCCACTTCTGGGGCTTTGAGAGCCATGGGATAATGCCTGATATAGGTAAGTACTGACATAAAGGAACATGCAGGGCAAGGGATGAAGAAGTTGGTGACCCTCTGAAAGTCACTACTTTTGTTTATATGAGGGAAAGGAGAACTATTAGCTTCATTGCAAAAGTATATGTCTCTGCCAATTCCAAAATTTTTGTGCCTATTATTACTACAGATAATTGTGCATTTGATATAAAAAGTGTGATATTAATGCCACGCCTCCCCAAAAAAAAAGAGGGGTGGAAGAAAAGAAAAACAAATAAGAAGTTTAATAATTGTTGCATTGGATACATGAGTGATGAATACACAATTACCGGTAGGTAAAAAGGAAATCTTTGTCTGTTTGCCTATTACGTACATGCATGTGGTATCGGTAAATTGAATTTCCATACCTACCTGCCATAGTTGTAATTGTTATTATATGCAAGGTGATGAGCTTGTTGCCCTATAATCTGTTGTTATATAGAGGTTCTTTGCAAATAAATTGCTAATAAATGTATGAACACTGTGTGATTTCGTTCAATGCAGGCATGTGATAGCATGCTGATGGATAGCAAATTTCCCGGATGTATGTGAACCATGAGAAAGTTTTCAATTATCAAATCAATTGTGCTTGAATACTACCCAGCAAACATGCATAAGATTTGTATGCCTCCGCTACAACGTAGCCGGAGGCATTATGTTTTCTGGTTGTCCGTCCGTCCGTACGTACGTACGTACGTCCCGTTCTCGTGATCGCGTTATCTCAAGAACCAATTGATGGATTACCGCCAAACTTGGGTCATGTATGTATCTTGCAGAGCTAATGAAGTGATTAGATTTTGGGGTCACGAGGTCCAAGGTCAAAGGTCACAAGGCTCATTATGTATGCAAAAATAGCTCGTGATCGCGTTATCTCAAGAACCGATTGATGGATTACCGCCAAACTTGGGTCATGGATGTATCTTGCAGAGCTAATGAACTGATTAGATTTTGGGGTCACGAGGTCAAAGGTCAAAGGTCACAGGGCTCATTGTGTATGCAAAAATAGCTTGTGATCGCGTTATCTCAAGAACCGATTGATGGATTACCGCCAAACTTGGGTCATGTATGTATCTTGCAGAGCTAATGAACTGATTAGATTTTGGGGTCACGAGGTCAAAGGTCAAAGGTCACAGGGCTCATTATGTATGCAAAAATAGCTCGTGATCGTGTTATCTCAAGAACCGATTGATGGATTACCGCCAAACTTGGGTTATGTATGTATCTTGCAGAGCTAATGAACTGGTTAGACTTTGGGGTCACGAGGTCAAAGGTCACAGGGCTCGTTATGTATGCAAAATAGCTTGTGATCACATTATCTCAAGAACCGATTGATGGATTACCGCCAAACTTGGGTCATGTATGTATCTTGCAGAGCCAATGAACTGATTAGATTTGGGGGTCATGAGGCCAAAGGTCACAGGGCTCATTATGTATCCTAAAATAGCTCGTGATCGCGTTATCATTAGAACCAACAGATGGATTACAATCAAACTTGAATTTTAAAAATTGCTTCCATTTTGGTTTCTATGGCGGAGGCATCATCGACTGCGCGCAGTTGCAGTTCCATCTAGTTTGTTATCGCATTGAAGTTCACATATTCAACCATCTTTCATTTGATCTGCAGTGACCATGGCAAAAGGAATTGGAAATGGATTTCCTTTGGGTGCTGTTGTGACAACAACCGGTATGTAAAAAAGTTGGACTTTTGTCTATTGCCCCTAAGATGACTTTAATAAAGAATTTTATTTCATGCCAAATTCTCCCTCATATCCTATTTAGTGTCTGACAATCTTTAGTTTCCCACAGTGTAGAGGTGTTGATATGCTCTTTATATGCCCCCATCAAAGGTGGTGCCGATTCTCAATGTGATTTGAAGAATCAGTGATGCAAGCCATGATCTTAACTGAATTTAGTAGTATTGGAGATGAAGTTGCTTTTGTCTTGTTTGGATATGTTATAGGACTATGAATAAATTGAGCCTGGAGAAATGTTAGCCCTGTATATATATATATATTTTTTTTTTTTAGCGTCTGGAACTAAATGAGGCTATTTTTTTAAAAATTAAGAAATTCAAAGAATAAATGATTACATTTCACCTGATTTTATAACAGATCAGTTCAGTTCAGTTCATTTTAGTCAATCCAATTCCATCTTTAAAAACATTTTACATGACATTGAATAAAACATGCAATTCCATATAACATATACATTTTAAGTTACATGATATATATCAAATGGTGATGAAACTAAATTGGGCACAGCTGATAAAAAACCAGAAGGGTTTTGTCAGGACAGCTTCCCAAAAGATATATGATTTGGTAGACTAAATGGCGGAAAACAAATAGCAAGTAGAAAAACAAAATAATTTATGAATTGCACCTTGTACCAACACAAGCCCAAAAAACAACATGGTGGGATAGGAAAGGAGATAGACAGCAAAAAAGAGAAGAAAAAAAAAAGAGAAGAAAAAAAAAAGAGAAGAAAAAAAAAAGAGATGGAGGAAGTGAAAGAAAACCTTATAGATTCATTCAGTGAAAATCACGTATAATTAAAAACTGTTTTAGTTTACATTTAAAACTGTTATAAAAAGAAACTGAAGTTATATTTGTTGGGAGCGAGTTCCAAATTACAGGGACATGATGTCTGCAGGAATAAGATGCAAAATCTGAACATACATTCCATCTGTGATATCTATTCTTATATCTAGTATTATAGTTATGTATTGCACTGTTTCTTATAAACATACTGGATAATATTTTAGGAAGCTCTGTATTTAGATGCTTATACATAAGTATTGCACACATATATTCATTCAACTGGTACACATCTAATATACTGAGTTGCTTAAACAAAGGTCTTGAATGGGCTTGGTAATGAGAGAGTGTTATTGTTCTTACAATCATTTTTTGTAAGAGGTATAAACATTTTAATTTGGTCGGGTGAGTATTGGCCCACACAATATTACAATAACTTAAGAATGGTAAAATCAATGTATTGTAAAGCATAAGCAAGACAGATTGTGGTAAGGTATGACGAAGTTCGCTGATGACACCAGTATTTCTGGAAATTGTTTTATTAATATGAGCTATGTGTTTTCCAAGTCAAGTTTTCATCTATAAATATACCTAAGAATTTGGTGGAACTGACACGTTTGAGAATATTGTTTTCCATTTTGATCTGAGATGAATCATGCAAATCTGCAGAGATGTGCCTATATTTAGAATGAAAATATATAAAATTCGATTTTTCAGCATTTATAATCAATCTGTTACATTTGAACCAATTGGATACCTTTTGCAATTCAAAATTCAGGTTATTGTAAAGGGAAACAATGTCATTTGATGTGTAGAGAATATTGGTGTCATCAGCAAAGAGAATGAATTTTAATTTATCAGAACAGTATGGAAGATCATTTATATAAAGTAAAAATAAAAGTGGCCCCAGGATTGACCCCTGGGGTACATCACATGAAATATATAAAGGATCAGTTAACACATTATTAAATGATACACATTGAGTTCTATTGTGTAAATAACTTTCAAGCCACAAGAGCTGTAATCCTCTGATTCCATAATGATAAAGCTTGGATAATAATATAGAAAAGTCAATAGTATCAAACGCTTTGCTTAGATCTAAGAAAACTCCAATAGAATGTAGTCTTTTATTAAATACATTAGTCAGATAATCATGAAGATCAATAACAGCCATTTCTGTTGATACATTCTTTAAAAATCCATACTGATTTTCATTCAAAAGAGAATTAGTGCACAGGTAGCTATAAATGCGATTATAAATTAGCCTTTCTAAAATTTTGGAAAAATAAGGAAGTATGGATATTGGCCTATAGTTATTAACATTATGAATATCATTTTTCTTATGAACAGGTACAACCTTTGCAATTTTTAATTTATAAAGGTACAATACCAGTAGAGATAGATAAGTTAAAGATATAACATAGAGGTTTGACTATATAATGCATTACATTCTTTAAAACCTTGGGATGAAAATTATCAATGCCACAACTGTTGGTATTATTGAGTTTCTTCACAACATCAATAATTTCATTATCACGTATTGGTTTAAAATATATAGAATTGGAACACTGTTTCGGCAAGAATTTGGTAAAATTTTCAGAATTATTAAAGGATGAGGCAGTTTTTAATGATAAACCAATATTTACAAAATAGTGGTTAAAATAATCAGCAATCTCTTTAGAATCAGCAATTTGATTCCCATCAGCATTAATAAAATTTGGTAATACATTACTGGATTTACCCAATATTCCATTGATTAACTGCCATGTTTTCTTTTAAATACCACATATATTAAGAGAGTACTACCACATAATTTGTATACATGATGTACCGGTATACATGTATATGCCACCCTGCATAAATGTCAGAAATGAATAAATAAATTAATGCTCCATTATATTGCACGGACAGGAATCATTGTCTATAGTACACTAAATACAATTACAGGTACTGGGTGAAACATATGTTCATATCTCTCTCTCTCTCTCTGTTTTTTATTTGGCAATTTCATTATGTTGAATAAAGGTATGATCTCTGAAACCATCTAGAAAATCTGTGCTACATGCACTTTCTGACTTTTAGATCATGCACATGGCAGCATGCATTCAGAAGATAAATATATTTTGACATAAAAATTATAGAAGAAAACATTTTCAAATAACTTTAGTGGATTTTTTTATGTGCAGAATATAAAGAAATGGAAACATGTTTAGATAATTTTTGTTGTGATTTATATTTGCAGAAATTGCTGCTACTATGAAAGAAGCCCTTCACTTCAACACATATGGAGGGAACCCACTGTCATGTGCTGTAGGCTCTGCTGTACTAGAGGTATGCATATTGTCTAGACAAAGTACTTGTGTAGTCAGTACAGTAACAGCGGTCACACAGCCTGAACAACTCTGACCACTCCAAACTGACCGATTCTTGGTCTTAGGAGTAATACATTTTTGTATTAGGACTTGTGTTAGTCTTGTGTTGGTCTGACTGGAGTATATGGAAACACACACATTTTGTAAAATCTTGATGACATTGAAAATGAATATACATGTATACAAACATTGCTTCTGACAGTATAGGATGATTCCATGCAATGTGTCTCGGTAAGACATACAACATTTATCCACATATTTCATCCTTGAACAAAAAATGTCTCAATATGACTATGGCAAATGGTAGGAGTACCAGAAAGCACCATTTTCAATGGTCACACCACAAGATTCTTCATTTTTGGATGAAATATGTCTTAAAAAGACATGTTGTACAGGGCACATTGCATAGAATTGCCCTATATATTGCACCATGTATTGTATGATACTGTACAGTAATGTACAAATTAAGATCTTTTATTTTTTTTCAATTAGGAAGGGGCTAAAGAGAAAGCTATATCTATGTCACCTAGGTTTTGAGAGATTAAATTAGAGAGCATTAAAATTTTAAAAAATAACATTTTTAAAACAGGTATAAAGAGAGAGAGAGAGAGAGAGAGAGAGAGAGAGGGGGCTGGTGAGAGAATTAAGAATTAGAGGGGGCCCCTGGGTGCTTAGATTTTATGCTATATTACATGCATTTGCTCTGGTTGATAATATGAGAATTTTAAACAATCAGTCAAATAACACTTGGCATCTAAAGTCTGTATATTCCTTATATGTTGAGATGTTGTGGTATAGTGGTTCATTCGTATGACTTACAGTCTTCGTATGACTTACAGTAAAAAAGTTGAGGTTTCAAATCCTAGTACGGCATTAATATTCTCTGGCAAGACATTAATCCACATTTGCAACTCTTCATCCAGGTGTAAATGGGTGTCCAATATGCTAGAGCACTACATCTTTAGTCGCTTAAATAGCTATGACCAGATAAATAACGGAGCACCAGAGTGTCATGGCATGACAGATATCAGTGCTATACAAGAAGCCACAAATATTATTATTCTCCTCATCATCATCATTGTTATTTTTATTACTATGAGTATTATTATATAATCCCGTTTGTGTGTTTTATGTTATAGGTGATTGAAAATGAAGGACTCCAGGCTAACTCAGAAAACGTAGGAACCCACCTCCTCCTCGAGTTAGCAAAACTCCGGGATGAGTTTGATGTTGTTGGCGATGTCAGAGGTAAAGGCCTCATGATTGGAATCGAAATGGTTGCAGATAAGGTGAGAAATTTATCAAAGATCGTGTTCACATACTGTAAAACCTTAAACTTTTACAACATGAATCTTTGTGATAGGTAGAGGCAAGGCAAGATCTGTAAGGTCTTGTGTTAGAACAGCAATGATATACGGTTCAGAACCTTGGAATGTGAAGACAGTAGAAGAAGGTATCTCAAGGAGCACAGAAAGAGCCATGATACGGAAGATGTGTGGTGTGAGACTGTCCGAAAGAAAGAACACAAGTGAGCTCATGGAAAGGTTGGGTCTGGAAGAAACCAGTGGAAGTGGTAAAGAGAAGTGGATTGAGATGGATGGGTCATGTGTTGAGAAGGGAAGATGATGAACCTGTGAAGAGAGCGTGGGATCTGGAAGTGGGTGGCATAAAAAGGAAAGGAAGACTGAAGATTTCATGGAAAGACATGGCGAAGAAAGAAAGCAGTTAGGTTGGTCTAAATGAGAAGGATGCTTGAGACAACAAGAAGTGGAGGGAGGGAGTGTCATCATGGCGTGAAAGTCAGTAACCTCTCGTAAGAAGGATAATGCTGACTTTAATAAATGATGATGATGATGATAAAGGAGAGCGATCTTTAAAAATTAAGTTAAGTGTTCAGTCAGTTGTGATTCAATTTATTTCATATAATGAACTTCCACGAATCTGAAACATTCTTAAAATTCATGAACACTATTCAAATGCATGAGAATGTCTCTGGTTTAACAGTACATGTAGTTGTATCATGAAATGAGTGAGCATATTGATATAAATCTAACCTTCAGCTCTGGTTTTGGAATTCTGTTTCAAGAGAAACTGGCTAAGACCAGCAAAACGCAAGAAGCGAATAAAAACTTGTAACTCACTGTAAGTCACAACTTATATGAATTATTCTTAATATGTGCAATGGACCCTGTGGCAGATTAGCCTTGTACTATAAACAAGTCATCCAATTAATGTCATCTACTACAGTTGGACATGAAAGGTTTTGTGTTAGGCACATGTGTCCTGTCGAAAAGCTGCTTTTTTTAGTGCTCTCACATCTTCTCTAGAAACAAAATATCCAGGCTTCATTTCGTCAAAGATATGGTTAGAGTTAGGGTCGCAAAATGGTTCTTAGATTTGAGTTAGGTTTAGAATAGTGTTTGGTCCAGAGCCTAAAGCTAGGACTTTGTTGAGTGTAGGATATTGACTGTGGAACAGTTGTCACTGGAGCTTGTGAGGTACAACCCAATTTTCTTATCTTTAGTTGCATATTACCCAGCTGATATATACATTTCTACCAATATAGCTTGCTGGCTATCACTTATTTCTTCACATTTTGAGAGAATTTCAAGAATACCAATAATAATTACATTAAAATACATTTCAAAACCTCATGATTAGGCATGATTCTCTATATACATGTATGTGTAATCAACATTGTGAATTGTAAAGGATTTAATTGTTCAAAATCTTCTGATTTCCTTCTAGTTTATAATAGCACTCTTCTTGCATCTATAAGGGACCCATAGGCAAACAGACTTGCTTGTAATAGCTAAAAGTTGCATATATTTGATATAAATAATGAATATTTTGGCTGGCTTTAGTTTTAAGGAATATAGGAAAAAAATGTTGCCCTTAACTTGGACTCAGGGCAATATGATTCTGTTATAGGCTGTATATTCTGATACCCCCCTCAAGACCATCCAATACTATATTTTTTATTAATATATGTCTTTTTATTTCATAGGAAACGAGAGCACCCCTCCCTGCAGATGAAATGTTAGACATATGGGAAGATACAAAGGAGATGGGACTGCTTATAGGCAAAGGAGGTTTCTATGGACAGGTATCTTATTCTTATATTACTTTTACTATTCATTATTTCATCAGTGAGTTTATTATTTCAACAGTACATGTCATTATTAATCTGTCTAATATTATTTATTTCATGATTATTTTTAAGCCTGTTCTGTGCTTTTTATTGTTCATTTTATCATTGAGCTGTTTTATAAATAATAATCTATCTATTATTCATTTACCATAATATCTGACATTTAATTGTTTTGAGCCTATACTGCACTCCACTATCTATCCTCACTTTTCCTTTCTTCCATTCATTATATCATCACTGAGCTGTTTTATCACTTATCAATCCATCTAGTAATTCAACATAATAAATGTATGATAAAATATATAGGCTTGTTCTGTACTTTATTGGAATTTTTTTGGGGGGTCTTCTGTTAGTGTTAGTAATTTGATATTGGTGTGGCAAACATAACTTTGTGTCAAACAACGGGTACGGATAAGATTTTTGTGGGTGCTGAAAGTTTGTTGCTTTGGTATAGGAATATTGCCTTGACCAATTGGTTTTCCTTCCTGAGAGGTCAATTGTAACCAGGAAAAAAAACATAACTGGGTTGTGCTCTGTTTGTAACATTGCACAGCCAGTTCCCAACAGAGGGCAAGACCTCCTTATGTACATGTCTACAAGGATCTCAATTCACCTTTTTAGCTACCATTAGTTTTAGATGAAATAAACCTTGTCGAATCTAACCAAAACAAAGTTTGAAAATAGGGATAGTCATTATAAAGCCCTCATTCATTCTCCCGTCCACTTTCCTTTATTCCTTTATTCCTTTCATTAAAGCAGTCAGTTACTGACAGAGACTAGACCCATTTATGTGCCTCTATAAAAGAACCTTCATTTATTGTTTTGCTTCTATTCCTTTTAAAAGGAATAAACCATGTCAATAAATAAAATCAAATTTCAAAGTTGTAAATGCGTGTACAGCAATTATGGAACCCCCTTTCTCATTCCCTTCTTCCTCCTATCTCTCTCTCTCTCTCTCTCTCTCTTGCTCTCAGGTATTCCGTATCAAGCCACCCATGTGTATCACCAAGGATGATGCTGACTTTACCGTAGCAGTCATACGTCAAGCTCTCCTCAGGCACAGAGATCGCCAAGCAAAGAAATGAGTGCCCCCTGCACCATGGATGCATGTACTGCTAACCATGTTTTAACCCAAAGTGGGTTTATATAGTTCCCAGTCACTCATACCACCAAACTGCCCTCCAAAGGACAGTTTGGTGATGTGGAGTTTTGTTTGATCTGGTGTAGGTCTCATTGGTGTTTAGGTATAAGCTTGCATTACATGTCAAGTTGAAAGTTACTATTCAACTTATTCTAAATGAAATGTGTAAATGATTAATTTGTGCCTATATAAAAATGTTATAAGTCTTTGAAAAAAGTACTTTGTAACATTTTTGTCAAAAATATTCTTGTTTCATGTAGTGCAGGGAAATCTGACTCTTTGATTTTTCCAGGTTAATTTATAAATATAAATGTGCTTGGGGAAAAAAATGCTGAAAGTTTGTTTTCAAATTTTCACTTTGTTTATTTTGAGACTAGTCCAAGGTATGTGGTAAAGTTATGTCTCGTATGTTACAAAGTAAATGGATCACAATGAGAATAATATCATCATGCAGATTCAAGCTATATTAGGGCTATCAATTTGATGCTGTCATCAGGTTTTCTTAAATCTTGGATGTAGTCAGTGACGCATTGGAGAAATACGCCTTGGACTTGCCCTTTTGATATTTCCTTTGAAGGTCCTTACATCTTGGATGGATAATTCTTGATAGTCCCCAAATGTTGACTTATAAATCAAAAGGCTCGCCCTGTTCACAAATGGCACAGTGAATCACAGCATTTTAAAATATTTTATTCTGCTTTTTAGCTTTATGCACTTTATAATTTTGTATCTATAGCACTCAGATAAGCAAGTAAATGTAAGACCTTTCTTGCGCGCAGCTACTTTTATAATTCGCACTTGCTATTCATTTACATCTATTTAAAAAAAGCTGCTGTAAATTGCAGTAGTTTTTTGTGTCAAGTGTGAATGGGCCTTCAGCTCGGTTTGACTTAATTTAACCTTTATTTAGCACACATGCCAAGTGGAAACAAGTGGAAACACAGGCCACGTGGAACTTATACTAAGCTACAATTAGTGATAGGGTTAACTAAGTGCATTGTGCATGCAACATATGATGATGATCCTTTCTCTGGCCTTGATAAGATTGAACATTTCTTGTTCGATCACCAATATAATCACCCATTAAATTACAAATTACGTAGTCTTTGGTGGTACTGTCATTTTTAAAAAGAGTATGTAGTTTTTTATATGTGAATACAAAAACTTAATCCAAGTCACTATGTAAAACTAGGTAAAGATTAATTGTCTGAACCTAGCTGGATGTTAGATTCTCATAGATAATGGGCCAATGTCTTTCCATGACAGTCACATTCAAGGGCAGCAATTCCACTTTTCCATTTCTTATGAATGCTGTGCATAGTATATTATTGAAGTGAATGTGTATGTTTGGTAATCATGTCATAAAAGATAAAAATTTGTATTTACTATGAATAGTGTGCAGAGTATATGTCTAAGTTCTCAATGGTAACTTGTTTCCAAAACATAACTGCTGAATATCATGCTACGCACAATTTTAAAATTTAGATACACATATGTATACATATATACATATATATACATATATACATATATATACATATATACATATTTTATATAGTGTCTTGCCTCTTAAACAAGAGGACAATTAAGGAGACCTTTTTTTCTCAAGAAGACCACCAATTTCCCCCTTCAAATTGGCTGTACCTGGACTCTGGAAATAAACCATAGCTTTTTAAGGGCTAGATGCAACATGATAAGGTCATAATGATTTCACAATGTATACATGTACATACACTTGTATATGAGAGAGAGAGAGAGAGAGGGGGGGTCTAGAGCTGTGCTAGGAGTTCAAGAAAATACACAAAAATACAAGAAATAATGATGAAATGAAATTGTTTAACAAATTTTCGCCCTTAGGGCTTTGTCAAGTGACGATTTTATTTGAGTTTGAAAATTAGTAAAAGGGCGAAATTTTGGGAAACAATACCTTTGTGTACATAGCATCATTATTTCTTGTATTTTTGGTATATATACAAGTATATATTTTTTAAAAAAAATGTTTTCACTTCACTGTATTTTTGTTCTAGGACAGGGCTGCTAATTAACATGGATGAATTTTTTTCTTTCTGCCGGAACACTATTGTTACACATGGTACTTGGAGGGTTTGATAAAGAAAGAAAACCATCTTTCAACTTGTAGCATGTGGTCAGATTTCATAGTTTCAATGTCTGATGAATTGTGTGTATGTATAATGAGTACTGTTAACACCAAATAATAACAATTTTGTATGAAAATTGATTTCATAATGTGAATTTGCTTGTCTCTTATGGTGTTGGTTAAACTGAAGATTTGTTAAACATGCAATTGTTGATGTGGGAAGAGTTTCATTTTTTTATTAAGGGAATAATTTCACCTTGCATTTGTCTTTTTTGGTTACCTTGATGTCCCAAAAAGAAGAAAGTGCCTTATTGATATTCATTTATTCTATAAATTTTGACAAATGTGTCATATACTTGATGTCTAATTAATATACAATTTCTCACTGCCATTATGATTTCAAATGTGACCTTTTCTAAAATTATGAAGTTATATCCAGTGAATTGTAAAAATGTGTGGAATGATGACGATTCTGTCTTAACATAAATTAAACTTTTACTTGTGGAAGCATTATTAAAAAAGTTTTCATTTTGTAAATGGTATAAAGGAATCTTATGTTCCATGAATATTTCTTTGACAAATTTACTTATTTTGTTTTTATTGAAGGAAGGCTTTTTGACAACCAATGCAAAAAATGTTTGATAGGACTCTGACTGAAGAAACAATTAACTTGCAATGTAGTGTTCGTCTACCCATTTTGAAAGTTGACCTTTAAAAATTATTCTTCTTGCCCATGTCGAAGATTTGATCGTAATAATCCTCTGAGATTAGACGTCTTCATTTTGAATGTGACATGTAAAAATATATACAGGTAATTAAATTCATGTATGTTATACAATACCAAATATTGTGGTATTACTGGTAGAAAATCCTGTGTGATTAGACGTCTTCATTTTGAATGTGACATGTAAAAATATATATGGGTAATTAAATTCATGTATGTTATACATTACCAAATATTGTGGCATTAGTAATTACAGGTAGAAATTGACATCCAAAGTACCAATAGTTGGTCTGATCCATGTAGTCATCAAATATATACCTGCCCTAAATTTTTCTTTTTGATATTCCATTATTTGTGCCGTTCTGTGTGATCTGGTTCTACTTGTTTATATGACTTTACAGGAAGGAGAACAAAGGTTTCTTTGTTTAACGGATGGCATCATTAAAAATGGTGCAAGGGATATGTTTCATGAATGAAGAGTACTATAATGTACAACACTGTATATTAAATTAAGAGCATTTCCATGTTGGATTCCACTTGTATAATAAAATGATTCTATTTCTTTATTACAATTTGTCAAGTCAGTTGAGATTATGCCTTATTTTATCTTTTTAAAAGGCTTTTCTTGAATACTTTGTTTACCAGTGTATTATATTTGCATGTGTATTAATATAACATTATCTGTTACTTGTATCACTACACTGTAGGTTTAGTTCCTATATATCATAATAGTCTTATGTTTGACAAGCCAAATTTTGTGTTTTTTATGCATTTGATAATCACCATTTATGCTTAAAGTGTTAATCGTAATGAGTTTTTAGTACGGTAGACCATTTCTAGTTTCACTCTAATAAAACTATTCAATTAGAGTAGAATGCAAGGTTTGTTGGACTAACTAGCTTTCCTATTCTTTCAAGTTCCTTGCCAGAGCCATAAGTTGGCGATCAGGGCAGCATTTCATGAAACTGTCCTTAGTACGAGTGCCAACCATCAAAGTTATATACTATCGTGTGCTTCAATGGGATGTTGGTGAACTGATACTTATGCCCACATCCAACCTCAAACCCCTTGTACGATTTTGATCATTAATCATAACTCAAAAGTTTGTGATTACATGTATGTACATGTATATTAAATAATAATGTGGTGTAATCTATAAATAAATTTTTTATTATTAAAGAAAATGATTGGTCAAAAATTGTTTAGTAAATGTTCAATAAATAACAGAATAAAGCAATGCATACAATGGAACCTCGTTATAATAAGGTGATTTTGCTTGTCCCAGTTCTTTACTCCGATGTAACAAGGCAATTTCCATGGTCCCAAGGACCTTTTTACGACGAGGTTCCACTGTAATATGCAAATATGTGTGATAGGAGGGGTCCTAATGCCATACGATTCATGCCCCTATGACTTCACTACTTTCAACACTCTCATCACACGACTGGACAAAAACCTGTGTGAACGCCAAAATATTGTACGACAGCCAGATAGATACCTCTATCCCATTTCAGGGTCAACACCTTCGAGGGTCTACAAAGACCTCATGGTAATATTACAGAGTGTATGATTGGGATTCAGGTTGGGCTAAAACCATGCACAAGACCCATTAGATTATGAAACTTGCTCACCAAATAGCAACCTTGCATTTATCACACTCCCATTATCTTCCCTCAAATATCACAACAAAATTTCCATTCCAGAGAATACCACAAATATCTCTTACCACCAAGACAAAAATACCATCAAGACTTTGACCTTTTGTTTCTATAAATGAAATATATTTGGGCACTCTCCGTACAATCAAAGAGTGGTACAGAAGTGTCAATGGCATCCAAATAAACAGCACAAAGTGGTATACAATGTTAGAGGAATGTATGCCCCTCTCCTACAAAACTTAGCAGAAATCGTTCCATAATAATAGGTAAAGCCATTGTTTTCATAATCTTGAGCTTTCAAATTGTAACTTTTGATAACGATATTAAAACACTTTTTTTTCTTCTTCAGATTTTTAATTATTAAAATGTTGTTTATCCTCGGGACAATTTCCAATTCTCTTTGAAATTATTAAGTTAATGTCCTAGAAGACATCTTTTGGTTTGTGTAGTGCCAACTTATATAAGGGATCACGTAGGCAGTGTGGCAGATTCCATATTCTACACAGCCACGGGTGCAACTCCAGTTTGTATTTTCATGTCAAGAACGAGTCATCAGGGTTCCTGTATAGGGAAACAATGGGAGACCACACAGAAAATTAACAAAACATAAAAAATGAGACTTCATAGAGAATCAAGTGGGTATGGGAAGAAAGATGGGCCCATCTTTGATATTTGCCCCACCCTTATAAGTCTACAGAGTTAATGTATCATTAGCTTCCAACAAAAAAACAAAAACATGCAATGACATTAATGGTTATCACATACATTGGCAAACCCCTCTTTGCTGCATATTTTCTCTTGCAGTATACTAAAGTGTGATAGGGTAACCACACACATCAATGCAAGTTACTTTCAGTGTGCAGATTTTGTCATGAAACTGGCGACTAGATATTTCTCAGATATAAGAACCGATCCGCCATGGTTTATGTCGGACTGGGGCGGTATAACTTCATCACAGAAATGTAGCCATCCTTGCTGTTTCAGTCATACGTTCAGCACTAACTCCCAGTACAATACTAAGCACACTATCTAATTTAATTAATGTAGACCCTTCAAACAGAATGTTATCTGATTGGAGCCAAAAGTCTGTTAACTCAAATCAATTTACAGAGTTGACACCCTTCTGGTTCCAAGCAGACAATATATTGAATTTCAAAACACTTTCATACACACCTCATTTCCCTCCAAAGATGTCAAAAGTTTGGTGAAACTCCTTTGTGAAAGAGACCTGAAAGACAAAAAGAACATACATTACTTCAATTGCACATGCTGACAGTCTGTGGTACTCATATCTAGGCATTAACATGTACACATGAACAGCAGCAAGTTGGACTACACATAGCTTTCTTGTGATATCTACAAGACGTCAACTCTACAGCATATGATTTCAATTCCGCATATTTCTCAGAAATAAAAACCAATCCACCATGGTTTAGTCGGCCTGGGGCGGTATATACTTCATCACAGAAACAAACCATTAACGTTATCCTTATCCCACGATTTCAATGTCAAACAGCACTTTCAGGATACCTCTACACATGTTGATAATGTTAAGTTCTTAGTCACACCACCACTCTATTCCGACCTGTGTTTTTGCCATTTGGGGTAATGTAACTTTTTGCTCAGTCTGCAAGTCAGTCTAGTGTCAAGTCTTGTTGGTGTGACTGGGGATTTAGTTCTAAAAATTCCTTCCAATTAATTATTTTAACATGAAAGTCAAGTTAAATTCACATACCTTCAGAAACTGAACTTCATCCAAGATCATACCAGCAAAGAGCGACCTGAGAATACATAGTTAGGAAAATAAGTCAGAGGAGAAATGCACAATAAACACAATCGCAAAGACGTACGTAAAATCAACTTAAAGGCAATTTCAACAGCCTTGTCTATTAACTTTTGAAAGGTGCTGTATTACATAAACCAAACATGGGATACTCATTAGGGCATTGCCCTCAAGTTGATTTTTACCAAAGTAGTTGCGTTAAAGACACATAGAAGTCGGCTCTCATGGGGAATTCGACACCGTTCGGGTGTTTACCCAATAACGGGTGTTTTCGATCACCAGGGTTAGCCTTCAGATTTATGATCATTAGACCTTATGTAATGCCTTGCTTTTCTCTGACATCCGACTCTCTGACTACTCCAAGAGATTAGGGGGTAATTCTTGACTGGCCAACGGGTTTGCTGTGTGCAGATTTGTACTCCCATTAATGGTATTTCCACCAAGTCTGGTGTCAGCGAATTATGGCCTTCTGCACATGGAAACTGACGATACACTCCCTTTAATATTAGAATCAGATATAACGAAAATCTTTGAACACCGTTCCACTTCTTAAATTATCCCCTGAAGAGGTCTTGCAATAATCGAGGGGAAAGTAAGGTCTCTATGCAATGGTTAGGAGCTCAGATTACATATAAAGTACTAATCATATGAAGACATCATACGAACGAGACAAGTATTATCATCATAGCTCTTTTGTATTGATATTGAAGTGATTGTTCTCCATGGCGATCAAAAATTTGCTCATACATGTATGGCAACATCACTATTATCTCAGCACATACCAACTTGTACACATTTTAAAGCGAATTAATAAGCTATAAACATTGATCAAATATCAAATTGAATGTTTTAAGCCTGTAGGGTGATAATTTGTATCATTTTCCACAGAGATAATATCCTTCTGATTGCCAAAAAATTATTATTAAGAAAGGTTCTGATGCTCAAGTCTTTGTGTTTAGTTTGGTGCAGGAATATTGGACAGGCAACTAACAAATGTTAACATATAGGCCAGATCAATACATACCTCAGTATTTCATGATGGAATCTACTGAAAGACATCTTGCAGAGGCTACTCATCTGGGCAACTAGATGGTATGCTCCTGTAAGGGGAAGGAAAATGATGGAACTATTACCATGATAGACTTGATTGATTTTGAATGGCCATGGCAGCTTGAAGCAACCTCAGCATCCTATAGTGTCTGTCACAAACAGTCAGACATATGCTTGTAAATTAGCATCATTGATTGCAAAACCTTATTTTTCCACTGGAACAATGATTTTCAAACACTTCCATTCAGACCAGTAGTTTTAAGCAGAAACATTAATTCATTAGCCGAACTTGAAAAAACAAAAAAAATCAAACAATACTGTTCTTACAAACTTGGCGTGTGAATCAAATGTCTGATTTGGAGAAACATTTGACAACTAGGTGTTATACATACCTCAATATGTCCTAGAGGCTCTACATGTAGGCAGTTTATTCTGAGTGAGAAGCATGCAGCTGAGAAGTCGACTATCGATATGGGCTGTTGCAGAGGGCCAAGAGATCTAGCAAAAGGGAGGGGAGATAAAATAAAATTCATATTTAAAATGTTTAAAAATGTATCTGCCACAGGTTTCATTTTAAAACTTGGAGCAACCTCAGTATCCTATGGTATCTGTCACCAACAGTCAGACATATGCTTGTAAATTAGCATCATTGATTGCTCACGCTCAACATAGCCTTTGTACTCTATTTAACATTTAAACATTTATGACAGCATGACAAACCTAAACTGACTAAGAATATGTCTTGTTGTGACCTACAACTGAAAAATAAATAAATCGCTAAAAAATATATATATATTGAAATGCACAATTCATGATGGCAAAGATTTTCATCAACTGTTGATATATTTCAACTTACCACTACTCAAAGAGGGACATCTCTCTGATTTCCTGTAGAACATAAAGAAAATTAGTCAAAACACATGTATAAGAATAATTGCTATGTCCCAGTTAATTTTTTTTTAAAGTATTGTTTTCAAATAGATCTTCATTACAATGTTGTACTATGAAGACTCAACAAGTCTTTCTTTACTTGGTCATTACCTATCTTTGGTCAAATCAATTTCAATGAATCCTTGTACAAACACTCACATATAATGCTAGACCACATTCAGTTGCTTGAGTATCAACACTGATAATTCAGAACAGGTCTGTGTAAGCAAACAATCATCACAATATGGTCTAAAATGCTCAATGTATCAGGCACATATATTGGGCCACAATCTCGGCCAAGATTTTCATTACTCAACATGTCAGATAATTCATAATCTATTGTAGCAAGTAGATGCAATTATAGATCAGTTCATTTAATCAATAAGGTGTATTCTACATTCATTAACCTTAAATTGTGGGATAATCCAAAACAGCATTGGGTTTGCTAGCCTTATACATTACAACTAGTACAGATTTGAAGCGTTTCACACATTCAAAATAGCAGGGATGAATGCCTTTTGTATTGACCATCTTACCTACACCAGTCTCATCAAAACGATGTGCCTTCATCTCCAGGAGTAGTTTCATTCACAAATCTCCAATGCTGGAAGCTGGGGACCAAAAAATATTTCAGAAGAATGATTAGAATAATAAAGAAATGGTTCACTCCTCTCAAGATGGAATGAACCAGACCACTTCTTCAATTACTGTGATATTGTATTCAAATGCATACATGTGAGAGCATTCTCAGAGTCTTCATAAATAGGGAACGAAGAGTTTTCTTCAACGAATCACTCGAAGCGAGCTAGGTGGATCATCATTGAAATGCTCTATATGTATGTGCAATGTAAGTACAATTATTTTACAAAATTCAAATACTTCCATATGTGTGAATAATAAACATTCCAATGCACACTACTTGGTGAATTTATGGAACCCTTGAAAAGAAATATTTTTAAATGGTGCCAAACCATACATAGTTACATACACACAATAAGGCGTCCCCCATTACTATAAAAAAGAACACTTAAAAGTCCTCAATACATCATATTGTATATACACTTAGTTTAATGTATATTACCTATTTCAGCTAGCACCGATTGTGATCTAACTGTAGAGCACTGTGGGAAAAAAAGGGTGGGTGGGATTATTGCAAGAATAAGTAAAAAAAAAAAAAACTATCAAGAGTCACTATTCACAACAAGTACAGTTCTCCTAATTGTATGTACAGAGCAGCTGGCCTTGTACTTAATGCCAGATGTTTGAGAGCATTCTCAGAGTCTTCATAAATAGGGAACGAAGAGTTTTCTTCACCGAGACACTCGAAGCGAGCTAGGTGGATCATCATAGAAATGCTCTGTCAAAAACTACACACAACCCAATGTCACAATTGCGCTTGGTAAGACAAATGATTAGAGTTATGTTGTAGAGGTGCATCTAGCTTGGATCCTAGGCAATACCTTGTCAAAAGATGGTCAAAGGACATTCATGGGGGGTGATCATAAGAGTAATTTCATACTCAATCTTACAGAGCTTCTATCAGTTAATATCTGCAACACCTGAGCTATATGGATTTTATCATAGTAGCACAACCTTCTTAAATGGATAAAGTAGACTGAAGCATTGCCTAGAAACAAAGTTGATAGATATCATTGTTCACAAAAAAATTGTGACAACTTGGTTTGGGATTTGTAACTTGAAGGATCTTGCAAGATGTGGAGTTATATCAAGGTAAACTCTTTAATGAAATCTGCTTAGAACGTCAAGGACATCAACTCATATACTTTAACACAGGGCTAGTGCCCTTATGGCCCAAAACAGACGACATATAAACTTACCATGAACAAGAGAAATCAGGAAACTGACAGGCCCATCAAATCTCCAGTATCTGCATTGAATGGCAGAATACCACGCCTCTCTCTCATCCGTGGTAGGTTACCAATGTCACATAGCTATGGTACAAATAATTTTGAGGAAAAGGAAATGAAGCACATGTTTAGTGGCCATCAAAGATCATTGTTATTGAAAGTGATTGAAATTGCAGTTTTAAAACATTCAAGACTTAAAAATTATTTGCAAGACTTTGTTGTTGCACAGAAACGCAACATGCAACGCTTGCTCTACAATCATAGAACTGTATTTTCAGAATCCAACTCAATTGGTAAAATAGAAACAATAGCTCAGTTAAAACCAGGATTGAAACACTTTTTTATCCACACATGCTTGTAAAGCATTGAGAGCGGCAAGTGAGTACTCGTCATTGCTACTGTCTCTAATTTTCAGAGCAAAACAGACAACATGTATATGAACTTACCAAGAACAGGATGAGAAATCAGGAACTGACAGGCCCATCAAATCTCCAGAATCTGCATTGAATGGCAGAATACCGCCCCTTATCTCTCATCCGTGGTAGGTTACCAATGTCACCTGGCTACGGTACAAAGAATTTTGAGGAAAAGGAAATAAGCACATGTTCAATTAGTTGCCATAAAAGATCAATGTGGTTGAAAGTCATTGAAATTGCAGCATTAAAACATTCAGACTTAAAAATCATTTGCAAGACTTTATTGTTGCACAAAACACACCATGTAATGCTTGCTCTTCAATCATACAACTGTATTTTGAGAATCCTGCTCAATGGTAAAATAGGAACAATAGCTCAGTTAAAACCAGGATTGAAACACTTTTTTATCCACACATGCTTGTAAAGCATTGAGAGCGGCAAGTGAGTACTCATCATTGCTACTGTCTCCAGTTTTCAGAGCAAGATCAAAAATCTCTTATAATAGTAAAAATCCCCCCCCCCCCAAACAAAAAATCAAAGTTGAAATAAAATAAACAAATTGTAAAGAGGGGGGAGAAAACTTACTTGTAAAGGACTGCGTATAGATCTGTACCATGACCAGTCCCACAACATCAGAAAGCCTTTCTTCCTTCTCACATGCAGTTCACCAAAAAGGAAAATTTAGATGAAGGAAAAAGACATCTCCAATGGTGGAAAGCTGGGGACCAAAAATCAAATATTTCATAAGATGGATTAGAATAATAAAGAAGAAATGGTTCATTCCTCTCTCGAGGGATGAACCAGACCACTTCTTCCATTACTGAGATTTGTATTCAAATGCATACATGTGAGAGCATTCTCAGAGTCTTCATAAATAGGGAACGAAGAGTTTTCTTCACCGAATAACTCGAAGCGAGCTAGGTGGATCATCATTGAAATGCTCTTCATGTATGTTGTTACCATAACATGTGTAATGTAACTACCATTATTTTACTAGAATCTAATACTTCCATATGTGTGAATAATAAAAATGCCAATAGACACTACTTGGTGAATAAACGTGATCGTACCAAGATATCAACAAAGTGAACAAACTATGAAAAAACATCAGAAGAGACAACTACTCAAAATTACTGTTGGCCGATACATAACTTAGACAAATAATTCAATAGTTGTCCAAGAAATGCCACAGAAATAGCGCTATTTGAGGAGTTTCTAAGTACATTTTTACCGAATATGGGCCTGCTGCACATTTATTGTTTGTGCCAATCACAATCAGGCAAAAATCAGAGGATCGTGAAAATAATGACAAGGATAGAAGGGCAATGCTACTCACTTGAACACTGGCCAATTAGAAGCATTATCACAGGAGTACCCTCTCTTCTCGACTCCCATCTTGATATCCCAGATGATTGCTTGCGTCTTATCCCTTGGATCATGAAGGGGGCTGAAGGTCACTATATACCTGGGAGAGAAATAACAATCAGCAGTGTAGCAGATAGTATAGTATGTCATGTGGTAGCACTCACACCAACAAGTAGAGTCAGATAGTATATCATGTGTACGTAGCACTCACACACTAACAAGTGTAGTCAGATGTGCACTAAAATCTATGGAATGAATTGACCTTTCCATTCATACCCGTCTCATATCACATATTTAGCAAAGTTTTTATGCATTTCCTAGAAGTTTGTGCACCTAAACCTAATCCTAACTCTAGCACTGCAGCCATGATATGTCACAGAAGTAATCAAGGATCTTACCCTATGTTTACCCATTAACCTCACCTGGATAAGTGTACTAAATGTAGAAAATTATCTCACCAAAGCGATTTATCCCAAAAACCACATCGCCTCTAAACAACGTTCTTTAAATACATGTAGGTGAAAATGCGGCCATATTTTCAGATAAAGATACTGTATCTGGTCTGTCGGCACAAGACTACATGGCTGTCAGACAGCATGGGTAGTCTTGCTTCTAGGACCGGATTGTTTTTACTCTCAGCCATTTGTTTGGACTCCAAGCAACCACTGAACAGGTCACATGATGTGGCAGAAACATGGCTTGAAAATGTATCACAGTGCCTACACTCAATTTTTTTTTGCCAATAATATTGTATAGAAAGGTAATATCTATAATTCCCCCCCCCCCTCCTCTATATTCAAAATTACTGTTAGCACATACATAACTTGGACAAAGAATTCCAATAGTTTTCTAAAAAATGCCACAGAAATAGCGATACTCCTGGGGGGTGTTTCACAAAGATCCTAAGTCCAACTTAACTCTAAGTTGGACTTAAAAATTATGGAGAGCCATTTGTAGCCTTCAAATAAAATATATTCAAAAGCTAAAATTCAAGTATTTTAGAATGTTCATAAATTCCACATCAAGAACATGAAATCTCCTTGATAATAGAAAATATGAATGATTTGAATCAACATTTTATGCCTTTAAAAAAAAACTTTTACAAAATATTTTCAAAGATGCTAACGGCTTTCCATAATTTTTAAGTCCAACTTAGAGATAAGTTCAACTTAGGATCTTTGTGAAACACCCCCCAGGAGTTTTTAAGTACATTATCGAAATGGGCCTGCTGCACCTTTTATTGTAATCACTATGCGCGAATCTACCGCTATGTTTTGACCGCAGAGGGCAGAAGAGTGGATTCTAGCTTAGTGATCAACATAGACAGTACACGTGCAAGTACCTCGCAGCAGGCTCCTTTCGAACTGAAAATAGTTCCCCATTATGAGCACAGCAGGAATGCAATGACAATATGTGGGTATAAAAATTAAGAGGAAGAAGATTGAAAATATGAAAAAAGGAAATCACATACAGTAAGTAAAGAAGGCAAAAAATAAAAGAACGACAAGGATAGAAGGGTAATGCTACTCACTTGAACACTGGCCAATTAGAAGCATTATCACAGGAGAACCCTCTCTTCTCGACTCCCATCTTGATATCCCAGATCCCAGATGATTGCTTGCGTCTCATCCCTCTATATCACTATATACCTGGGAGAGAAATAACAATCAGCAGTGTAGCAGATAGTATAGTATGTCATGTGGTAGCACTCACACTAACAAGTAGAGTCAGATAGTATATCATGTGTACGTAGCACTCACACACTAACAAGTGTAGTCAGATGTGCACTAAAATCTATGGAATGAAGTGTTCTTTCCATTCATACCCCCGACTCGTATCACATATTTAGCAAAGTCTTTATGCATTTCCTAGAAGTTTGTGCACCTAATCCCAACTCTAGCACTGCAGCCCTGATATGTCACGGAAGTAATCACAGAAGTAATCAAGGATTTTACCCTATGGGTACTCATTAACCTCACTTGGATAAAGTGTAGTAAATGTAGATAATTATCTCACCAAAGCGATTTATCCCAAAACCACATCACCTCTAAACAAGGTTCTTGACATACATGTAGGTGAAAATGCAGCCATATTTTCAAATAAAGATACTGTATCTGGTCTGTCGGCACAAGACTACATGGCTGTCAGACAGCATGGGTAGTCTTGCTTCTAGGACCGGATTGTTTTTACTCTCAGCCATTTGTTTGGACTCCAAGCAACCATGGAACAGGTCACATGATGTGTCAGAAACATGGCTTGAAAATGTATCACATTGCCTACAGGCTACACTCAATCTTTTTGCTAATAATTTTGTATAGAACCCCCCTCCATATGAAGCATGCACATGAACATGCACGTAAGAACATAGTAGAAATGATACTTTTGCTTTTAAAAGAGTATTTTCTATTCCTGTCAGCACATTTGAAAAAGTTCCTCGTAAACAGTACTGAGCCTGCTCTATCCTGTCTGTGTATGTTGTAGACTATAGAAGAGCCTGAATGTTTTGAACACTTACCAAGTGGGGAAACATCTTGGTTCTCCTTCACAATGTATCCTTCCAGAAGCCATCTGTTAATCCAAAGAGAATGAATTAATCACCATATTTCTCATGTTCAATTTCAACAGGTCACTGAAAAATCATGCTTAGAAAGATTTCAAAGAATAAGCGGAACAAGAACTAATGCAGACAAAATGCATGTCATTTAATATCTTCATTCTATACTATACTTCATATCTGTCTGTTGAGGGTACAATAGCTCAGTAAAAAACCAGGATTGAAAACACTTTTCATCCACACTTGCTTGTATAAAAGCATTGAGAGCGGCAAGTGAGTAATCATCACAGCTATTGCATTCAATAGAAAAGAATATGAAGATATTCAATTTACATTTTCCCAGCTCACAATAACTAAACTGCTTGCTGTATAAGCCAATACTCACCATATTTTTAAAGATATGCAGTTTGTGGACTATTGAACGATGGCTGCACACTGCCTGTGAATTGGATGAGATAAAAAAGTACAATACCAACAAATGTTTCATAGAATGTAATATCTATACAAACATGTATTGTAACATTATTCCAATGCTCAAAATAGATTTTTAGCAAAAGGATGACCAACCCAAATGGAATACCGGTAATTGTTCAAATTTAGGACTATTTCCAGTGTCAAGCCCCAAAATGCCCCTTACTTCTTCAAATAGTCCATGTGTAATCTTAAATTCGTATTCTCCAAAACTTTTACGGAGAAATGAATCAGGCATTTTCAGATATCTTCATATAGGGAACGAAGAGTTTTCTTCACAGAATCACTCAAAGCGAGCTGAGAGTATCATCATACAAGTGCCTCAACAGTAATATTTTGCTACATTCTTGGGTTGCGGACTTGCGGTCGGTCCCTACTCCCGACACTGGCTTCTATTTTAATAAATAGATTTGCCCCCTTTCTAGTCCTAAATGGAGTGAAAAAAAAAACTTTTAAATTAAATCCAAAAGGAAAGTCCATCCTGATATATTTAATTTGGTATAGATCTATATTTAAGTTGGTTTTATATCTAACGCATCCCTATGCGGTCTACGTGCATTGCGTGATCATGAAAAATTGGTCAAAGTTTGTTTTTTTTAATCGAAATTCAAACCTTCATTCTTTTTTTTTTGATCCTGAAGGTGATACTCAATTAATGAGGTGTCATATGAAAGAGCAGGTGAGGGTTACAGGTGAATCCCCATATTTCCAAAGGGGCGTCATCTCGGAATTCTAAAAATATCTTGGTCAAAACAGCGATTTAAACATTATGCCCTGGCTAACTCCGAGGTTTGCCACTTTTGAGATATGACGCCCCGATCGATAAGTAGTCCCAGTCCCAAGGAATATATCTATGCACCTAATTTTTCGCTAGCCCCCAGGGATCACAAAGGATTACTGTTTGAAAATACCCTTCCCCCCATTTTTCGGATCAGCTAAGTAGGGAGCATACCTCTGCGCCAGCCGAACCTATGGTGATAGCGCGTAAAATCTGCACAAGAATATGCATCGTACCGCGTGGTGAACAGACCCGGGAGTGAATGCCCATTGAAGACAATGAATTGCCGTTCGCATATTGCGCAATTCAGCCGTTTTGCTAAATTTAGCAAAACATAACTCTACGTGTACGTCTTTCTCGTCGATCCTTACAAAAATTGCACAAATATCTTATTTGCTGAAGGGGCTGTATCTTTTGATAGAAACATCAGTGAGTCTTGAAATTTGAAATGTATTATTCTGAGTGAATTATTTTTTCAATTATCCAACCATAAAAATGGTGAAAAACGATCCAGAAGGGAAAATTGAAAAATCGTTCAGACACCCTACCTCTACACTTTAAATGTTTTACAGGCTAGCCTACAGTCTTACACTTACAGTAGGCCTACACAGTTAATGAGTTATGCTGCCGAGGAGTGGCTGTCTGCTTGCTTGCCCTATATATACTCCATTAACCATGGCTTAGCAGTCTTTTTTTGTAAAGGCCAGGATAATTTAATACAAACACAAGATACTACATGCCACTTTGCTCTCAACTCTTTAAACTCCCTTGGCCTTGACATTGTTACTGTTAAATTGACACGTGTGCACACGCTTGCATTCACTCGCACATTCACACGCCACTGAAGTCAATTGAATCCACAAATATCTCCCTCTCACCATACGATCGACAATTAATATGCTTACATATCTATTGATATGATATTTCCAATTAATTTGGAAGTAAAAGCAACTTAAAAATTTAAGTAAATTAGCTTTAAAAAATTGGCGAAGTCATACCTGTCTGTCGGTATGGAGAACCACGTCGAAAGAAGGCTGTGGAAGGAGCGCGCACTTTATATATCAAAAAAATATAGACGTACACGTACGTACGCGTGCGTATACGTACCGTGCATGCGTATGCGCTTATGTATGCCATCGGCCCAAAGACGTCTACCACCTCTGGTGGAGGTCAGTGGTCTCGACCCGTACCCGGTCCCCTTGCATTCTTCACGTTTTACTGTAACTTGTCAAATACAAGGGGTGGATATTGACGATAACGGTCAAGATGCGGGCCTACAAAATACGTTTTAGCTATGGCGTACTGCTTTTTTGTTATGTTAATTATTCATGAGGCTTATAGAAATATATTAAACCACTTTTAAATTTTATAATTGGGGGAAGGGGGCATCTGCCCCCCCCCCCATCAGCGCCAGTGAGTAGTAGTAGTAGTAGTAGTAGTAGTAGTAGTAGTAAAGGGGTACAGTTGTGGGGCACTTCGTATTAATATCCACACATCCCCCGGCCCTCCCTACATCGGTATAAAATTAAACCATGACTTATTTTCAATTCCATACAAGTGATTTATAAATGTTGGTGATATCACATGATTTTCAACAAAATGCGCGTTTCTCCAATTCTCTTGCAAACTGACACATTCCCAAATATAGCCAGCTAGGAAGCACTGGCGTACTGATTGGGGGGGGGGGCTTGGGGGCAGTTGACCCCCAAATGAATTCAAACGTGGTATATTACTAATTCGATACCAGTGATTTACAAATGGCGCGGATCCACGTTGCGATTTTTCCAGCCCGGCCCCCAGCGCCGCACACCCTAGCCCCCCAAAATGGTTTTTAAAAAATAGGATAATAACGTAAATTTAACCTTTTTTTAAAACAAAAAACAATAGCATGTCCCCCCCCCTTACAAAAAAATATATATATATATTTTCGCCCCCCCTCCTGTTTATTCACCGGCTTGATGAATCGCAGCTAAATATTTTCTCACGAATTGGGAAAAAATAATAATAAGTGCTCTTACCCCCCACTTATTCACCGACCCGGCTGAATCGGCGCCTAATTTTGCCTCAAAAACTGGACCCCCCAAAAAAGTGCTCTAACCCCCCAAAAGTTTTTGCTCATAGTACGCCACTGCATTATATTAGTAGTAGTACAGTAGTAGTTATTAATAGTAGTTTTACTTTAACAAGTGCCCTTTTCTTTTGTAATGAGTGCCCCCTTCTTAAAATTACTACTCCATTCAAGCTCGTATACGTGTCTGTTTTATTATGACACATGCCCCTTTTCCATTCTCATTTCCTTTCACCTCTGATAAATGCCCATATTTACATTTGATAAGTGTCCCTTTTTCCTTTGCAGAAAGTGCCTCTTTTCCATTCTCATAATTGCCCCTTTTCATCTCTGGTAAGTTCCTGTTTTAACCTCTGATAATTGCCCCTATTCAAATCTGAGAGGTGCCCGTTTTACTTTGACAAGTGCCCCGCTCCTCTTCTTATAAATTCCACTTTTCACCTCTGATAATTTCCCCTTATATTTTGACACGTGTCCGTTTTCCTTTCGAATAATTGCCGATTCCCCCTTCTGATAAGTGCCCCTTTTCCTTCGAAGATCCTTTTCCTTTATAAATGCCCCTTTCCCATTCTCTTACGTGCCTGTTTACTTTGCCACGTGCTTGGACCAGCGCTTTTCAACCGGGGTGCCGCAAGACATGTTTAGGGATGCCCCGAGAGAAATTTAGGTACATCAGCATTACAAAAAAAGGAAAAACGTCAATTAATACGTGAAACACCGTAGTTCTTTCTCGCTCGCTCGTATTCGTATCATTCAGAAACAGGATAACAGGCGCGGATCCAGGATTTCTTAGGGGGGGGGGTGGGGGGCAAATTTGAAATTGGGCGAGCCAAATATTGGTATGTATATTGGTGACCACTAAAGCAGTGGCGTAATGAGCAAAATCGTTTTGGGGAGCAGAAACAAATTCCGCATCACCACCACTCTTACATGCAGGCCCTGCTGAACGTTTTTCAAAGTGGGTGGGGGGAGGCTAAATTATTTACGATCAAGTAGAGCATAGCCTAAATTGGCGTGGGGTCTAGTGGCAAAGCCCCCGGAAGCTCAGGGCGTATGGGCATTTAATTACGGTCAGATGAGCATATTTTTATACCTTATTTATGACACTGGCAGGACACTAATTGGCGTTGGGTCCAGGGGGCAGAGCCCCCGGAAGCTTAGAGGTTTTAGGCATTAAATTACCGTCAGATGAGCATCCAGGGGCCCGCCTTAGGGCCCTAGGTGGGGTCCAGGGGGCAGAGCCCCCGGAAGCTCAGGGTTTTTAGGCATTTAATTACGGTCAGATGAGCATATTTTAATATCTTAGGCCTATTTGTGACACTGGCAGATTACTAATTGGCGTGGGGTCCAGGGGGCGAAGCCCCACAAGCTCAGGGGTTTTATGCATTAAATTACGGTCAGATTAGCATCCAAGGGCCCTAGCCCTAGGTGGAATCCAGGGGGCAGAGCCCCTGGAAGCTCAGGGGTTTTAGGTATTAAATCAAGGTCAGATGAGCATATTTTGTTACCTCATTATTTTGTGACACTGGCAGGTCACTATTCTTTCTTTTTTTCTCTTTTTCTTTCTATTTCTCTTTAATATACTTTTTTTTAAAAGGAGGGAGGAGCTCGAGCCCCCGAGCCCCGCCGTTCTGCGGGCCCTGACACGTAGGCCTCTAAATAAGCATATTTCTTGCCTGACTGTAAATTTGGGAATTTGTCATTTTCCAACAAACGCATAAAAAGTATGATTTAATAAAAAGTGAGAAAAAATCCCGGAAAATTATGTAATTTTCAGCAGAATTTGTAAATCACTAGTATCGAATTAGAAATAAACCATGCTTAAATTTTTCCCTCTTTCCCTTTCCCTTCCCGTCCTTCTCTCTCTCTCTCTCTCTCTCTCTCTCTCTCTCTTTTTACCAAGGGGGATGGGGCAGGGGGGCAAGGGCCTTTCGCCCCGATCCACACCTTGTTGGTGGGAAATCGCATCTGATCCCCTACCTTTCTTCTTCCTCTTTTTCCTTTCCCTTTCTCTCCTCTTCCCTTTCCCTTCCCTTCCTCTCTCTCTTTTAAGTTTGCGGGGAGGGCAAGAACCTTTCGGTCCCCGATCCACACGTTGTTGGCCGAATTAATCGCAACTGATCTCCCTTCTTTTCATCCTTTTCTTTAATTCTTCTTCCTCTTTTTGTTCCCTTTTAGCTCTTCTCTTTCCCTTTCCCTTCCCTTTTTTTGGGGGAGGCAGGGCCTTCTGCCCGGCCCCCCAGATCCACATTTTGTTGGCGGGAAAATTGCAACTGATATCCCCCTTCTTTTCTTTTCTTCTTCCTCTTTATTTCCTTCCCTTTATCTCCTCTTTTCCTTTTTTCTTTCCCTTACCTTCCTTCTCTCTCTCTCTCTCTCTCTCTCTCTCTCTCTCCTTCTTTCCCCCTTTTCTTTTCTGCTTCTTCTTCTTTCTTTCACTTTCTCTCCTCTTTCACTTTTCCTTCTTTTCCTTCTCTCTCTCTCTCTCTCACTCTGTCTTTTTTGGCGGGGGCGCCAAGGCCCCCTGCCCCCTGGATCCGCGCCTGATTTCAGGCACCAAAGTGCTGAACACCTCTATATTTTGGAAATAAGGTGCCCGAATGTCATTTTATTTGGCAGCAAGGTGCCCGAATATATTTTATATATAATGTATATCAAAATTAAATTTTTTACCACTCGTTCACTTCACAAGTTTGCTTTAATCACAAACGGGATAATTTCGGGCAACGAGATATCCAAATATTCTCATATTCATGAATATTTGGCGGCGGGATGCCCGCATATATACATTACTTTATACCTTATCCAGTGCGTTGATTAACAAATAACATTTGTTTAACATATGAAAGACTGATGTCATTTATTGGCTCGCTTACTTCGCTACCTCGCAAAATTAGAAACAATTATGCCTGTGGGTGTGTAGCTGCAGGGTACTTGACGAGTTTCAGAGTGATGCACAAGACAAAGTAATTGATGATTGGATCGGGGTGACGCGAAACTTTATTTCTGAATACAGTGTGCCGTGACTGAAAAAAGGTTGAAAAACGCTGCCTTGGACCATGTAAAGGGAGAAACAATATTGAAATTATCCCTGATAACTTAATCAAAAGGTAGGGGTATATACACCAATGTTTAAACAAAAAAAGAATATTTTCGCTTTGCGGTTTCCCTTTGTAGGTGCCCCTTTTTTTCTTCCAGAAAGTTCCCTTTTGTGTTGGTGCCCCCGCTTTTAAGGAAGACGCTCCGCCGCCCCTGAGTGCCCTTTTTCATTTTGACAAGTGTGCACAATGTTTTTACAATGGAAAATAAAAAGTCTTCTGGAGGGTGGGTGTGGGTGTGGATTGATATCCGAGAAACGTTGTCGTCATTGGCAAGGTCGGGAAACGCCATCTGGGTCTTAAACTTTTTTTTTTGGTACTCGAAAGTACCCAACATAGAATAATTTTGCAGAATTGATTAAAATAAATGATTTTACTTTTCATTAATGATTTCATGTCAGATAGTCCCCCTCGATCCCCCAAATGACCTTGAGGATAGTAATTCAATGTCAAATAATAATCAGGAATACCTAAGCACAACACGTAATGACTATATGTCGATTGCTATTTTTGTGTGTAAAGATAATGAGTGACTGAATGGATAATGGCCCTTGCACTTCTGTCTGATATGCCAAACCAGTATTTTGACCCCTTATTGTACTTTTCAACAATGTCAATGTTCTTTTCATCCGTGTAATAATCTCATATCCGATTATCGTTTTGGGATCTACACCGTGACGGGGTGAAACATAACTGAGCTCTCATCAATGAAGGCCAATCCCTTGAATGAATGAATGAATGATTGAACAAGGACCACAACCACTTTAAAGAAGGGGTGTCAACAATAATTATGCCGAGGTGGACGCACGTGATGTTATTATCATTGGAAACCTGCTTAAAACTAATAGTCGAGGATCTTGTAAATTAGTATGTCTACGATATAAACGTTGACATTTTTTAAATAACCATTATTCTAAGCGTTGGGTATCCGTTATTATTTTAAGTGTTGATGAGCTTCATCATCTGACTCCCTCATAGTTGCACCTATCGTCTTTCCGTAAACATCAGTACTGTAAACAGAGTGCTGAGATGACGTTTAGCTGTGGGTGCTTGATCTAATAGATGTAGTCTGAAAGCATAGACTACTGAGTTGGAAGAATATACTCACTCGAGTCAGCCTTATACAGATGAGCTTTAAAACTACTATAAAACAACATTACTCCTTTTTATAAAAAAAATACCACCAAATCATACCCGACAATGCGGATAGAAAATGTTTTTACAAGTTCTGGAGTTAGCCGGTTGTTCCATTGTGAAATAGGGAAATTATTTCCAACTTTAAGCGTGTACAGAAAGAAAATTAAATCGATGTGCATTTTCTGAATGAAATGCCATATGTCAATTATGTGCTTTCGATAGTCTATCAAGTGGCATAAGTTTGTCTTTAATAGCATGAACATCAGTCTATAATGTGTATATTTTCGATATTTTATTCATTATTTGAAAAGCCATCCTGTTTCTATATAGCCTTCAAAGGGGGAACCAATCAAATGAGCAAAATTGAGGCGTCCGAATGATAGATTTCGAAATTATTTCACTCCGTGTTTCCTCTTTCTATTTCGGTCAAAACAAAGGATGAACACGAGCTGTCTCTTGACAAAAAGGGCAATCACCTGTATAGACAAGTCAAATTGTTTTAAGGTCGACCTTCTGACACGATGACCGCACGAGAGTGGGGGCATACACCTCGGCAGGGAAGACCGCACATGCAGGATTGGGGGTTGATTGGTGGGGGCAAACTATAGACCGCACAGGAGGGTTCGTTCGGAGGGGCACTCTGCGGTAGTTTAGCGGAAGCCTATAAAGAAACCGCGGAGATTAACGAGGAGTAAGAACCTCACATTTAGTCACTGACTTTGTTACACCCTTCAGTATTAACTGCGATGACCCCCATTGCAATTACGCATTTTCCCCTAAAGAGGCAGTTTCATGTTTTCATTTTTTTGCGTGCGTGTGTGTGTAGTGTGTGTTTGTAATAGGGGGAGGGGTAATGATATGTGGATGTTCCGACAAATTAAACAGGAGTAAGAGGATTACGTTAGCTGTGAAAAAAATCAACTTAATAAGCTGATAGGACGTTATGTATACATGTATACCTGACAATAGACCTATTATCCGAGTTTAAGAAGGGGGGGGGGGGCAGGGGGCAACTATACCATGCTACCCCTGCTTTGGGACTGCAATATTGGAATGAAGTTATAAACAGTGACCTCAAATTTGTAAACAGTATCACTGCAAATAAGGAAATGGAGGGGCAGTCTTGTAGCTTTCAATTGCAATTAAATAATAGACAGGATAGGAAAAAATAGGCAGTGTTGATCAGTTCAGTGCAATTAATTCTAAAAAGCTTCAAACAGATTACTCATCACAGAGTTTGTGCATAATAACATTAAACTGAATCAATATAGGAAGAGACTGCAACCATAACAACAAATTGATGCCAAAGTGAAACCGCCCAATTTACAGAAGGAAACTACATCAACACCCCCTGACAAGGAGAATGGAATCACCTGAAACTTTTGTTTCCGTGATCTGTGTGCGTGCAATGGTTTCGGAATGTAACAAGTCCCCGAAAAATGTTTAAAAGGGGGAATTAAGGGAAGGGATTCCAAAGAAAAGAATATTATCCTTCTGTTTTCATTTATTTTGTGTCCTATTCTGGAACCCTCTCAACGGAAAGTCCCATATATACATTCTTTATTTCAAGGTAATAAATTTCAAAATATAACTTAATGGTTTTATCACCCCCGATGAATAAAGAAAAAGCTACAAATTCCTCGAGTATTCACAATATTTTTTCTTCTTCCTGTTGTGATAGATGCAATATATGTAAAGATTATTACCCAAATGCTACAATTAAAGCCCACATAAGGCCTACGACTATACACCTCAGTCGTATTACATGTAGGCCTACTTTTCATCTTTAGGAGAATATTGGAAATAGAAATAAAAAGAGAGCCTCGTTTGTCTTTTTTATTCTTTCTATCACTCTCAGAGCAATATGAAATTGAGTTCGGGTAACCAATCAGCATTCCTACGGTACTGGTTTGATCAGTGACGCAGTTAAAATAGTTCACTTCGCCTTTATAGATAATCACCGAGCGGGAATAGTTCATCGATTTTCATGTGCGTGACTGTAAAAAATCCTTAATCTAAACCCCTCCACAAAACAAGCATACCCCAGACTGACAACTAAGAATAGAGCCGGAGACCGAGACAACCACAACAACCATGGCTAATCGCGTGAGACGGACTATTGCACATATTATATCTGCCTTCACGGGCAACCTCTCCGCGACAATCGGTCCCCCGCGGAAAAGTGAAATAACCTTACTAGTTACCTCGAAGACCGGGTCGATTCATTTTCACAAGGTGAACATACACTGTCCCTCCGAATCCAATGTATGTTTCTGTATCAATTTAAATATAACCCTCTCCCTATTTGGTTGAATGGACTAACCCGGATCTGGCTTTCGCCAACGTTTGTGCTCAGGCGGAGTTTAATGGTATGTTCCAAAAACGGGTAGATTGGTTCGCTCATTGTCACCCTGTGGCCGTAAAACAATCAGACGGAAAAAGTACAATCGCATCAAGTAGAGGGGTTCCATGTACTATTGGGTACAGCGAACCAGAAAATGGGTTCAACAATATTTCTGACGTGTCATTGGTGATTAATGAGAAAGAACGGCGAGGTTCATTAGAAGGTGTGGTGAAAAAACATGAGGCAAGACAGATAAGGGAACACGTCAGCCAGAAATTCCTAGTACTTGGAACTTGGGTTGAATATTGGGGAGTATTTATCATTTAACAGACGGACCTTCACACTAACAAAAAAGTTTCAGATAATAGGCCTTTGAAAAGACAGTGGCTACGATTTTCAATGTGAAATGAGTTGCTCTTACACTGATTTCTTTTTCCATTTGCCCTATGCGACCTAGAGAAATACTACTCCTATAGAATAAACAACAAATTCGAATTCCCTATTGATAGTTTGGTTTATCCATTATTAATTGACATTAAATGTTCATTTAAAGACTGCTTCTATAAACCGAGATTTATAGATTAGTGAACTCTAATGGCTATGGTGCGGGGGTTACACTGGAAGATTTGCCTAGCCCCTTGCCCCGACCAAGCAAAGGAATAAATGAATTGCATTATGACCCCCAAAAAAATCTTCATTCAAGCCATACAAATTTCTCTCACAAACATCAGTGATAAACAAGTGAAACGCTCTCGGCGGTCTCGCCTGCATTACGCAATTCGGCATTACGCAATTCGATATGATGAAAAGTTGAGGTTGGGACATTATTTTTATAGGCAGGGTGGCCCATTTGCAGACCCCCGAAAATGAAATCCTCTGAATATAATAAGCATTTTGAAGTGAATATTGATTACGAATCATCAGAATAATTATTTACTGTATCATAAGAATACAATATAATGAGATTTAGTGTATGGGTAAGACTACAAATGTTTCAATGCTTGTCAGTAATTTACAAATAAAGTTATCTAATAAACTTTTTAAGAAAAGAGGATTTTTCAGCATCTACATCACATCACGTCTCATTAGCATAATGAGAACATTATTATGAGATATACTCCAATATATATTATCCAAACATCAATATTGTCACCTAGCTGTAACTGATCATGTACATACTAGGCCTGGGATCGAATACTAAAATTACTATTAGAATATTCATGGGAAAGTACTCGAATGATTCGAATATTTACTTTCATGAAATATGAAAAATAACAACAATTTATTTATTAATTCTCATATTAAATTTTGATAACATAATCCAAGTCTACTGACCTAAAATGACCTTTGACCTTGACTTTGTGACCTGGAATTTGTGTCACATGACTAGTGATACTTGATAGCCCTTGGGTACAAGTTTCATGGAATTTGAACAAACACTTTTGAAATTATGCTAAAATTTCAAAATCTTGATGTTGATGCCACAACAAAGTCTAAGTTTCCAGACCTGAAATGACATTTGACCTTTACTTTGTCACCTAAAAGACTAATAACATGATTGGTGATACTTGATAACCCTTATGTTCAAGTTACATGGAATAGGAATGTATACTTTCAAAATTATGATAACAATTAAAAAATCTTAGCCTGATGCCACAACATAGTTAAGTTTGTTGACCTGAAATGACCTTTGACCTTGACCTAGTGGGCTGAAATTCTACTCACATGATTGGGGATACTTGATAACCCTTTAGTCTAAGTTTCATTGAATAAGAACTTATACTTTCAAAATTATATTACAAATTCAAAAACTTAACCTCAGGTTAAGTTTTTGATGATGATGCCACAACATAGTCTAAGTTTGTTGACCTGAAATGACCTTTGACCTTGACTTTGTGACCTGAAATTTTCCTCACATGATTGGGGATACTTGATAACCCTTTAGTCCAAGTTTCATTTAATAGGATCTTATACTTTCAAAATTATATTAACAATTCAAAAACTTAACCTTAGGTTAAGTTTTGATGTTGACGCCGTCGCCGTCGCCGCCGTCACCGGAAAAGCGGCGCCTATGTCTCGCTTTTTGCTACGCAGGCGAGACAAAAATGAACAAAACAAGATAAAAGTGGATCTACAATAATACATACATGCAATCTTACATTCCTCTATTACGAGTATAACTATTAGATGTGTTTTCACCACAAGTATCTTGCATATTCCACAGGAGATCCGACCTCTATCTACCAAGGCATAGTCTATTCAATGATATTGAAAATCTTAAAATATAAGTTATACAGAAACAACAAAACATCATACAAACATACAAAAAACACTCAAAACAATGTAGTTATCTTATAAATTTGTTGGTTTATTCTGAATACCAGATGAGTCAATTCACTGAAGACATGATATATGTTGTCAATGTTTAAAGACCTTCCAAATGGAATGATGCCTAATAAAAGTTGTATTGCAACAGAATACACAAAAACAAAACAAAACAGTATGCTTTCTTTGAAATTAATTTTTTAATTTTTAAAGTACATATGAGCATGCGTACATTTAAATGTTCAGCTGAAAATGCAAGAATGATGATTTGATCATCACTTAGATCAATGGCATTACCATACACCTATTTAAAGATCTGTTCTATGACAATTTACAATTACCATTTAATAATTTCTCATCATTGACATAATCACATGTAATGTGAAAAATTTGGTTCCTCTAATTCACATACAATTCATTTTTGAAAGGCTCTTTAGTTCCAGTTTCAATTTCATGATGGGACATCACCAAAGCTGTTCTTCATTGAATATTACTGGAAATATCTTTTGGTGATTTAGTAAACTGAATTGCTCAATATAAAGAATTAAGGGTTACGTTTCTTTATACCAATTACACGAAATGTCCTTAACTGCTCTGTGAAACACTACAGAGGAATACATGAACAGCCATTTTAAATCTTTAAAACCCGCCCATTTAATCAACATGTAAACTCTCTTAAACCGTGAATGTAATCCTGAACCTAAATGTAAATTATTGAATACATGATATATTTGCCTAAAAGATGTTTATCAGTACCTTTGAAATAGACATAATACAATGAATTGGAATATGTACATCTAAAGTTAAACCACATCCTTTAATTCATGTTTCAATGTTAGTGTGGATGATACATTCATACTGAAGTTGCATACCGTTTAAGAAAATAAGGATAGCTAAAGATTTTTTTCACCCTAGTTTATAAGGTAAACCCATCTTTTGCTTTGCATATCATAACTCAAATCAACTATTTTCACCCTAAGTAAATATTCCACCTAAATCATTACTTACACATACTCATACTGCTCATGTATCGTTTTTACAAGACACATACCCACATGAATGATGCTAAAAAAGTCAATCAAACTGGGGGCCAAGTTCACAGAATAGGTCAAAATCGTTCATCATGGTTCATCCAAGACAACAATAAGTACATTCTTAAAACCCTATAACAATACTAATGCAACTTTGCCTTGTCACAACATTTTTTATCATGTAGTTGGACATAAAACTAATTAATCCTGCATTATGATTTCAAAATTCAATATCTTTTGTGACACCCTGTATCCACACAAGGAGTGTTCATATTACTTTGAGCATGTGCAGCAAGGAAAGACAACTACAGCATTAATGGTATTCAAGCTCAGATATGTTGATTCTTTATTATATCAAACTATCTTAACAATTCATAGCTTTATAGCTGGTGGAAATCGATCTCTGCTCATGCACATATGTAGCATGCAGACTTTTCAACGCACCGGACGTTAAAGAAATGACCGGGTATGAATAGGAAAATCATGAGGTAAGATGTGGCAACATCAAAATTGGGAGGCATTCCACATAAAGTTAACATTTGATTGGAGAGATCCTGAAATAGACAATGTACTGGAGTGATGTATGTCAGACAAGTTGTACAACTGTTTCTGATTAAAGCCAAGAGGGAATTTCTTCTCCATGAAAAGATCACAATAACCCTGCATTTTGATTTTGATCACACAACTATTCAGATCCTCAATCAGTACTATTTTCTGTATTGAACATTTTTTTATATACCTATATATTCAATTTCTTGCAAAAGTGAGCCGTGGTTGGTTTGCATTACATGCTTCGCAAACTATTGGGAATTGTCCGTTGCTTACCATTACACCAGGTTTAAATTCTCAAGTAGTGCATATTTAATAATTAATAATCTTAAATAAATTCTAAAATATGACCATGATGCTTTTCATATTCTCATAAATTACAGTTCAAGTTTGACTGAAGAAAAATGTGATAATTGCATTAAAAGAAAAGAAAAGAAAACAAATCACAACTCATATATCATACATTTGTTTAAAGTACGGTACAACACTACCCCATCAAACAAACAAAATTCAAGCACCAACCAAAATTTTCTTTAATCTTGGCTTGGCACTTAATGCTTGTTTTAGATAGAACATCTAACAAAAGCAGAAAATATATGTTTGCACATACACATCTAGGGGATCTACAGACTATAAGGGAGAATGGAACACCTGGATCAAGCGTATTAAACTTCAGTCACTAAAAAACAAACAAAAACACTGGTTTACCGCCTCATATCTGAACAAGGCTTTATGGGTGAAATTGTTGGCAACTTTGGTCCCATATCCTATCCAATCTAATCCAAACAGTATTTGATATAGCGCCTTTTCCTTGCAGTTAAAAAGCGCTACACGCATCGCTCTACATGTTTGGGGCACTTAAAACAATGTATCACTTCGAAAAAGGTATTGCGAAGCCCCTTTGTGGTCCACCCTACATAGATGTCACCTCCTGGGAAGGTAGGCTATTCAAATTCTTGCAAGACATTCCTCCTATATGATATCTGACTTGGATAAATGAGGGCACTCTATGGTTTCTCATGCATTCCATATATCAGTCTCATACACCGGTACTTAATATGCATGCAATCTTTAGCCAATGTAAACTAAGTGTCAAACATCAATTCCAAAAATTTCTCTTATTTCAGGTTATGAATTGTAGATACCCGAAATTCAAACAGATGTTGCAACTTCATGAGTATCATCTGGATTTGGGGATTAAATAAAGGATTTTCACATTCACTCATATAATGTAGTTATTTCAAGAGTGACACAATGAAGAGGTAAAATCTGTATTGAATGACCTTGTTTTAAGATACACACAGGCCTTGAGAAATTGCCCTTTAATAGCCAATAGGAGAGCAGGTTCTCACTGTATTTTCCCATCATTTATTCCAGCACTTGCAATTATTAAACTTGGCCTTTAAAATAACATTATACCTATAATAGATTTACATAAAGAAAGAAAAATATAAGTTAGCCTTAACTGCTTAGTTTAAGTTGAGCAAACTTTTGTGCCATCTCTACGGCCTTGTCCACAACTCCTATTTGGTCTCCTGTGGCCTGTGCGGACACGTCACGACCTCCGCCCTTTCCTCCCATGATGCTCGCTACTTCCTGCACCCATTCGTTGGCCTTAAGTCCCTTGCTGACTGCATCCTGTTTGAGTAAACATAATGCAGCTACCATTTAATACAAAGAAGTGAGATCAATGATTCAACTGTTAATTAGACAAAGGATTTGGGGCCATCACTGAAAATCATTACTGGGATGGTTCATTTCGATTGAGGATTCCTGTAAAATGTATAAGCATATGAGCGTGAACATGTGATGAATTAATAATAATCTAAGTGAAGGACTCCTCAACTGTAGCTTCTTTTGCGATATATTATGGAGGCACCAAATTTATTGATTTTTTTTCTTCTTATTTTATTTTTCAAAAGAAAACACTGTTTCATGGTATCGAAGTTCACAATCCAAGAGCACATTTAAAATTGAAAAAAAAAAAAAAAAAAATAATACATTTGGGTTTATCTGAATTTGTACAGCCTCTGAAAATGCATGAAATATGAAACTGTCACTGTCTAAAGCGGGTTGAAGAGGCCCATGGTTACCTTAGGTACTTGAGCCAGGCAGACGATCTTGTTGGCTTCCTGGTCCACACTGAACAGCATGGCAGAGGTCTTGGGTGACTTGCTCTTGAACTCCTTGAGGGCAGCATCCAAGGCCTTAGAGTTGGACCCAGCCTCTAGACGGGCCACCAGGAAGGGTACATCAGGGTTGCTGGCGATCATCTCTTTAGCCTTCTCCTTGGTCTGATGGAAGAGAGTTGAGCACAAGAAAAATTAATTTTCTGTCGGAAGGGTCTTTGACAGATGTTTTAGACATCATCACCCTCCTTTATAAAGATACAAATGAAGGGCTCTAATACATGCACAATTTAAGTCTTTTAAAGCAATCACTAGGCCAAATAACACCATAGTTAATTGACAGTATAACAGGGTTTCTGAAGAATTTACAGAACTACACATAAGAATGTCTTATGATCAGAGATGACTTTTCTTTCCTTTTCTTGATTCTCTTCTTCACTGATCTACAACTGGTTAATATTCATTTTATCTCTACGATGATAGGCAATTCAGGGACCCACAATTCCCACAGGTAAATCATATTCAGAGTAACCAATGCTTCACATCAGAGCACCAATGGACTGACTAGGGGATCTCCCAGTTCAAAGACTACTGCTTGAGCTAACGAGATATGGAGTCTACTCCAAGCTTCATTTTAATCCTGAAACAGTTGACATCACTACCAACCCTACCAACGAACCAGTAATGTCCAAGATGTAAACAAACTTACATTCTGCATGACTTCAACCTTCTTTGCTTTATCCATGTCATCAAGGCACTTCTTCAGCTCCTTAAGCCTGTTGCGCATCGTGTCTTTCCTCCACTGAGGAACAATAGCTTTATTCAAATCCTGCAGGATGATAGAGACAGTGGTGAGAGACCCAATTCAATTCAATTTAAAGTAACAGAGACACAGAGAGATGAAGACACAGACAGAAAGAGACAGAAAGAAAGAGAGAGAGAGAGAGAGAGAGAGAGAGTTGAAAAGATGACGAATAAGTTAATCCAGCATGAGAACAGGGTAAGAGGGAGAAATAACATAATAAATCAGAAACTGTAAATTTTCATCAAACATTCCTTATAGGATTAATATCTATGTAAACAAGAAAATGTTCTTTAATAAATGTGCATGAATATGCATGGAGCATGGTCCATGCCTTCCACAATATGCATAACTTAGAATGAAAATTCATTCTGAACATCACTGCCACAATGGTTTCTCTGTTTTACAAACACTCTTAAATTTAGAACCATGTTGTTATGGACAGATAATGTCTGAGAAAAAAAACTTCTAAGAAAAGATATGAAATAACATGGGAAGATAATATGGAGAAAAACACTAAATAATAATTTGAAACAACTGATACTAGGTCTGTCACAATGGCTGCACATGCTAGACCACTTCATGAGATCATGAAACCATGGCTGAACGTGGGCACTTCCTGGCTTGATCTGCACCAAAAAAACATTTGATAACTTACATTTCCGAGTTCATAAACAGCCTTTGAGAGCATCTTTTGTGTCAAGTTAGCATCTCCCTTGCCTTGGATCTTGGTGGCCAGGGCCTCTATCTGCTTCTCCAAACCCTCCGCACGGACATTTGCCTGAAATACACAAACACAAGATATCGTAAGGATAGAGCCATCCATGTTGCTCATACCGGTATTGGTCCAATACTTTGAGAGCACCAGTGTCAAGTTCTGCTCAAGGATTTACATGAACTGTTTAAAGAGAAGGTTGAGTTCTGGGGAGAGATGAACAATATTTTGTGAGCATTATCATTGTAATTATGCAAGTGTGGAAGAACATCATGGTAAAAATGTTCCCTGAAAAGCATGGTTCTTCAAATGCCTTCATATTCTAAATATGACATGTAACAGCTTAAAAATGAGGCCCAATTTTTATGCCACATGTTTGTGTAGTCCAATATACATCTTTCTGTGTACAGTGCTTGTTACTTTACCAAGACTGGGCAAAATTTCTCATCATTTTGATGACTCCAGAACCTTGCAGTACACACCAATACTTCTATGCTACATGATCAACTTTTTCTGATCCATTCCACACCGTTTCTTTCACAATGCAATCGCATGACCAGAACTCAACTTTATCTTTAAGTACTGAGAGTGCAACTATTGTGTCCTTGCATTGTACGTGCAAGTAGAACTATGCCCGGTCAATATCTTTCGCTATACTGGCCAGCAGTCAGTAGTGAATTTCATGCCTGCAGTTTTGACCAATCAAAGGCATAGGATCTTGACATGCCAAATATAAACACTGCTATGTTTGTTCCAATTAAAACAAGGCAAACGCTCTCGGCGGTCTCGCCTGCATTACGCAATTCGTTATGATGAAAAACTGAGGTTGGGACATTATTTATAGGCAGGGTGGCCCATTAGCAGGCCCCCCCCAAAATGAAATTCTTTGAATATAATCATCATTTTTAAGTGAATATTGACAAAGAATCATCAGAATAATTATTTACTATTATTTGTACCAAGATAGATAATTTTCATGAAATATGAACAAATAACAAAATTTGATTTATTAATTCTCATATTTAGTTGTGAAAACATAATCCAAGTCTACTGACCTAAAATGACCTTTGACCTTGACTTTGTGACCTGGAATTTGTGATAATGATTTGTGATACTTGATGACCCTTGGGTACAAGTTTCATGGAATTTGAACAAACACTTTTGAAATTATGATAAAATTTCAAAATCTTGATGTTGATGCCACAACAAAGTCTAAGTTTGCAGACCTGAAATGACATTTGACCTTTACTTTGTCACCTAAAAGACTAATCACATGATTGGTGATACTTGATAACCCCTATGTTCAAGTTTCATGGAATAGGAATGTATACTTTCAAAATTATGATAACAATTCAAAATCTTAGCCTGATGCCACAACATAGTCTAAGTTTGTTGACCTGAAATGACCTTTGACCTTGACTTTGTAACCTGAAATTCTCCTCACATGATTGGGGATACTTGATAACTCTTTAGTCCAAGTTTCATCGAATAGAACCTTATACTTTTAAAATTATATTAACAATTCAAAAACTTAACTTAAAGTTTTTGATGTTGACGCCGTCGCCGCCGTCACCGGAAAAGCGGCGCCTATGTCTCGCTTTTTGCTACGCAGGCGAGACAAAAACAGTATGTCCACTTAAATTTGGACTCCCATTTGTACCCTGACATTTTATCAATGATGATTTTTTATAAACTTTGTGTCACAAAAGGGGTAAGGCATGGGTCTTGCACACCAAAGGTATCTTGCTTTATTATTTTTAATTACCTGGTAAAATATTCCATGAAAATCTGAACTGAAAATTCACATTAAAATAGTAAGAAAATATATAATGTAATTATAATGGAAATACATTGACTTGGAACTTGTCAACACATGTATGTTGTAAAATTGAAGATTTTAATATATATGTGGAATGGAACAAAATAAGTAAATAATGTGCAAATTGGTCCTTCTTTTTAAGTACACTGTATCATATTTTGAACTGAGTATGAATTTGATGTGCCAATCAAAACAATGATCTGGCAACTGCAATACATGTTTTGTTTTGGCACTTCTAATAAACTAGTTGAGAAGGCCTGCCTTAGACTTACCTTATCAGCATCTGGCCCAGTGATGGCCACTATCCTTCGGATTCCCTTGGCGATGGCTTCCTCGGATGTAATCACAAAGGTTCCTATGTCACCAGCATTGCGTACATGGCTGAAACAGAAAACAAGAAGAAGATGCATCAAGAGTACTGGCCATGTGAATGGTTTGGTAAAAGAAACTTGTCGGAAAAGGTTTCACCTCTGTCCTTACAGCGTAGATAACTGACTCAATACTGCTGCAAATCACACACAGGGAAACACACTACACACTACACACGGATACTGGTATAAGGGACTTCACACACACACATGGAATCAAAATTTGGTCTACAGTTTCAAACTCTCTCTAATAATATCTGGGAAATTAAGAGGAATTCTTTTCATGATACTGCTAATATGCCATTGACCATTTCCCCCCCCCCCCACATACTTAAAGGTACTATGTCCCATTTGCAGGCCAAAAAATGAAAAGGTTAAATTCCAACGGCATTTGAAAGACAATACTAATTTAGAACTTCCCTAAAAAAAGGGGGCTTGAAAATGTCTTTAAGTGGGAAAATAACGACTATTAGTTGTCAAATCGACTTAGGAGCTATAGAGCCAGTAAGTAATAGTCTGATTTTTCAGACCATTGTACCGAATGGTCGTACGTTTTATGCTGCGCAAAGATTCAATCAGTTTAATTTTGGCCATTACAAGAAGTGGGTTATTGATGTAGACAAATGCTCATGTACCCTTTACAGCTCATTTTATGTATGTTATTACCAAAGATGAAAAAGCCAGTCAGTCACTCAATAGTGTCTGACAGTGAAGTCTAGCAAGTAAACAGGTTTCCTTGCATAATTTGAATATTAGGACACTTCTAACGTTTAAATTTCACAGATAGGACATACATGACATATTCATAATTCCTGCAAAGTTCTACAGAATTTGATGTTGGCTGCAAAAGGGATATGGTATCTTTAAAGAAGTTACAAAACTTGGTAAGGGCATGTATAATTTATTTGTTAACTGTAGCTCATAAAATATTTTGCCCCTTACCAGAACTTAACCTTCTCAAGAACAGAAACATTGGAATTTGGGAACTTTGCATACACACAGACTCTGCTACTGTCTAAATATAGGGGGCGTTAGACCATAAAGTGTCTGGGAACATAGAGGTGAAGCAGATTGACTTACGTTCCACCACAGAACTCCACCGATGTGACGGTACCTCCAGGCCCAGCGGGGTCAGCGGTCATATCTTCTACAGGTATACCAACAGACAGGACTCTGACTGGATCAGGATACGTCTGAAATGTGAGAAACAATTATTGTCTGTAATGAGGACATTTATCTTCAAATTACAGACAGGCAGAGTTGTAGTACAGTTGAGATATAGGATTTGAAGACCAACTAAATTCCCAGATTTTTTTTATTTCAATAATTTTTCCAATTCCCTGACTTTTCGCTGTCAAAAAGGGAAAGTTAATTTCCCAGTTTTTCCTTGATTACCTGGATAGCGGTGAACCCTGTAGTAACCAGTTACAACAATCCCATGACCTGGAGGGATGAACCAGGACCTACCTCATCAAATATAGCACGTAACCCTTGGATAGACTTGGCCTCGACGAGAGGTGTGACCTTGGCATAGACTGTTTCTTTCTTAGAGATGACCTCATTGGCAATCTCTTCTGCCTTCTTAATCTGCTCTGTCTTCATGGCTCCCTGCAGGTAATGAGAATTAGAAATTGATGACGAAAACATCAATGATGGCAACGACGATGTTGATAATGATAATGTGATATCGACAAACCAATATATATGGGAACAAGCGTAAAACTTGGTCCTGATAAAACAACAGTCCCACATGCTGAAGAAGTAAAGGAAATTAGTGAAAAAAAAACACAAAATGAAATAATTACATTAAAGTTGTACTCACCTTTGCACTGAAGTCAAATCGCAGCCTGTCTGGCGCCACCAGTGAGCCTCGCTGATCAGCCTCACCCAGCACCTTGCGGAGGGCAAAGTTCAAGACATGAGTCCCGGTGTGGTTGCTCATTACAGGTCTTCTTCTCACCTTTGATGGTTAGAGAATAAAAAACTTGAGGATCATTAATGAACTTATGTGTGATTCATTATCTGTTTGTTCCTCTTGTTGTTCCTGCTATTGATTTCACTGCTTTCAATAATGACTATTTGAACTATTTTGACATACAGCAACCCCAATAAAAAACATAATTGAGCACATAATAAAATTTGGCCTTTTCATACTTTCGTTGTCTCATCAAATATGTTAAGTCATCCTACTTCAGTACAGTCGTTTCAAAGGCTGAATTCTGGACATTCCCTTCAGATAATTGATTCAATAAAGCACCTCTTAAAGATACTATGTCCCTTTTGCAGCCAACATCAAATTCTGTAGAACTTTGCAGGAATTATTAATATGTCATGTATGTCCTATCTGTGAAATTTAATCATTGGCAGTGTCCTACAATCACTACAACTGTTTATAGCACCCTGGTGATGCACAGATTGCACAGATTGCACAGAAGAAATCAACATTCAATCACACTGCATTTACACATAGTATCAAGAAGGTTAATGAGTTTTAAGAAATGATTCCATTGCTATACCTCATCAAGGTAGAGATTCAGCTTGTCTCCAACTCTGATTTTGGTTGTGTCTCCTACTGCAGACACCTTTCCAATGTGAAGAGTGTATCCACCTTTCACCTGCACGTTGGTTACTCGGAACTCTACATCCTATGGGGTGACAGAGAGAAGATGCAATGATTCATCAACAAATATTTTAGTTATACCCATGCAAAATCAAATCCGATTGTGGTCAAATCCTCTTTCTATGGTTTTCATCACAATGATCATCAAGTCAATGTGGTAACAAAGGGTTTATCAACATACATTTCTGAGGACCTTGATCCAGACCTGCCAACCACTGGAGTTCAAAAACTGTATTCTTTAATCCCAAAAGTTGTATTTTACCGACAAAAGTTGTATTAAAACAAAAAACCCGGATCAATGCCTCTTACATTTCCTACATGGAGCATTGGTTGAATATGCATGATTTCGTCATGACTGGTGTGTTCGATGAACCAATGAACATCCCCAAATTGCCGATGTGAGAAGCTGGTAGGATACTTTACAACACAGAATGGGCATTTTGCCATTTTGTTTTTGGAAAATCGTATTTTATTGAGGAAAATCGTACTGTCGTATTTACTTCTAAAAATCGTACTAAATACGACTAAATCATACTGGTTTGCAGGTCTGTTGATCTATATTGGCATAAGTCAAGCAACTTTAGAAGAAATTCCCAGAAGTTTAATAAGAAACAATTATTTAATTACACGTTCAAATAATTCACCTTACAAGACTTGGAAACTTAACTACAGAAGGCTATGTATATGAAGGTCTAAACGGGTAAATACAACAAAAATATCTCTAACAATCAGATGAACCTCCTAAAGGGTTCCAATAAGCTCTCAAGTTATATCAGTCACAAAATTTAGATGAAAGAGCAGATGGATAAAGGAATGGATAACCCCAAAATGTCCTGTAACTACCATTATCTCCAGTGATGGAGGAGTGCAAAACTTCTTATTACTATCCTGGAAATTGTCACTTTCTTTGGCACGTGACTTCATCTTCGATGACACTTGAGTATTATTCTACCTGGCAAAGTGCCATTTCTTTGAGTCCATTTCTTACCTTGTCTCCTTCTTTCTCCATGAAGCCCTCGTCAAAGATCTGTCCTCCGGACTCTGCGTAGAAACAGGTCTGATCTAGGAGTACTCCACAATCTTCTCCATGGTTGACCTCCTCTACAAACTGCCTGTCCTTCCTCAGACCTATCACTGTACCTACTGTGGACTCAAAAGCTGCAATGAATTTAAAAAAGAAAAGAAAAAAAAAGATGAGACATGATTACATGGATTAAAGAAAGAGAGATGTTCCCAAAGGAATGACCAAAGTGATACAAATTCTGACAACGTTCAATCTCTCCTCTTCGCGGTTATGATAAGCGAGCTGTATGAAGAGAGAAATACATGAACAGAGACAGAGAGCTGGGAAAATGGAAATGGGAGAAACAGAAGATAGAGGGAGGAAAAAGAAAGCAAGAGAGATGAAGAGAGGTGAAGTGTGCATGAATGAAAGAAACAGGCAGATAGGGAGGGTGACAGAGAGATCCTGGTAAATAAATTTATGGTGGGAAAACTTTTAATAGAAATGAACGTATCTAAATTTCTTGACTACGTAAAATTGTCGCTATTCCCTATAGCTAGCATAAGTGAGACTTCTCTCCAGTCATTTAACAATGCAGGTAAAGAAATATAACAGGAGTGACCTACTGTATGAGCCATCGTTGCTTTCGTACTTGTACTTGAAGGAGTCGTTGGTAGGAGGCACCTTCCTCTTCTCCTGTAATTCATTGATAGCATGGACATCCAGACCGATGGTATCATCCACTCCAGATCCCTTACCTTGAGACAGAAGCTGAGGAGAAACAACAGAAAGACAAAGCAATCAGTCAACGACCATTGACAGACTGCAATAGACCAGTTCACAAACTTATTCACTTTAATATATCTAAGCAAATTATCACACTGCATAGTGGTGAATGGCTGCATCAGCCTGTCAGTCTTTCAAATAACAGCATGAATTGAAAGCAACCTGCGGAAAAAAAAGTATATTCGAAAAGCCTAGTGCAAGATTCAACATCAGCAGCAAACACTTACGGACAAGTATAAAACCAAAGGAGAAAGAGAAAGATGTGAAATTACATAATACCTGAAAAACTGTCACCCCCAATTCCATTTATAAGTTGTAAATGGTATTGCAACATACTTATAAACATTGTAACATGACATGCATTTCAATTTGTAGATACCATTTAAATACATGGCAGAAAACCAACAAGACCATCCGGAATCATTTTCATATTGTAGTATAGTCTTTGTATAATATGTTTAATCAAAAACATTTTTATCGCCACTTTCACCAATACGATAAAAGTCTATTTTCAGTACATATATCTATAGGTGAAGGTGACATTCACCTATACAGCAGTGGTCTCTTCAGTACCTACCTGCGCTTTCTTCTTGGCCTCTTCATAAGCTGCACAGTCAACAGACATCCCTTTCTCTTCCACCATGAGCCCTGTGAGATCTACAGGGAACCCGTAGGTGTCGTACAGTAGCCATGCTGCTCGACCTGTGTAGCAACAGAGTGAAAAGGTCAATCTTAAGAGCTAGCTCCAGAAGAAAAGCACTCAATTTTGAATTCCTTGGTGAGATACTGATTCAGAGTGTCCAAAGCGATGGTATTATCTGGACTAATCACAATCCTTTTCTTTTTCCATTAGTGAAAATTGGATAACATTTCAACTTAAGTGTCTGATATCTTGTTTGCTGTTTCCCAAGGTTTAAGCAAGTGTGGTAAAGTGTTAAAAAAGAAATGGCTCCCTCGTTTTCAACAATATTTTGGCAAACATACTTCAATAAAATGGCCATTATCCTTTAAAAATTTCAAAATTTGAGGATTCCATTGTCTCACTAATCTGAACTTAATTGAGCAATTATAGTCAATGTACAAAGGAATGTAAATATTCCTCCATGATAGAGATATGGCATCTATATAATTTTTTCCAGAAAAAAAAAATGTTTGACTAATAAACCTTCACAATTCCCTACCTGGCAGAACTTTGCAATCAGGGCTAAGCCGTGAGATGGTCTTCTCCAGCACACGACGCCCTCTGTTGAGAGTCTTGAGGAACTGTGCCTCTTCTTCATTTAAGACGTCCATCACGATCTGAGGGTCTTTCATAATCTCTGGGAATGCTTCACCCTAAAAGAGTGAAAAGTATGGTAACATTACCAAACTATTCATCATTTGAAAAGGCATTTTTTAAATGTGTTTTCTTAAATGGCAAAAACTGCCAATACATAATATGAAATGAAATCTTACTTGCTTTTAAGACCCATGATATTCATATTACTCTACATAATGTCAATGTAATGATAATAATTATACAAATTAAGTAACCAAATATTGTACTATTCCTCACCAGGTTATCCTGTACTATTGTGACAAGAGAAGCAAAGAGACCCTGCTTGGCATTCAGTTTCTCTGTGGCAAAGCGGACTGCACGACGTAGGATTCTCCTTAAAACATAACTGCAAAGCAAATGAGTGATAGATAAACATTACACCACTAGTTGTTGGAGCGCTAGGCATGTAATATTGATCAGTGATACCTCAGACATCATTGAAGTTAGAGTAGAAAAGAAATAATCATAGTTTTTCAGAATGTTTTTCTTACATGAGATTTCAGTTGATCTTTTCTTAACAGGTCTTCATAAAGTGGTTTGGTTTGTTAATTCATATGTAAAATCTGACGTAGAAGTGTTCACAGATACTTTATGCAAAACATAAATATGTGTGTTAAAAAGATTTTTGTTTTGAACATTCCATCTTCTTATTAAAGTAATTCAATCCTTTGTGAGTTATGTATCAAATGTGTTGTTAAAAATAACATAACTGTAGGTAATTTCACTGTATGGCAAAATATTGCCAACCATTCACTGTAATAAGATCAAATGTGGGCTAGAGAATCCATTCAAAAGGACTTACCCTCTTCCAACATTATCTGGCCTGCCTCCGTCCGAGAGAGCTATGGTCAATGTGCGAATATGATCAGCCACTACCCTGTAGGCCATGTCAATACCATCAACATCATCTGCTCCAACGTTCCCTGTGTATGGACGCACTCCAGTCGCCTGAACAAATTATATTACATCTCTCTCTATCTTTTCTCTATTTCAATATCTAACTATCTTCCTAATAGACAAACCTTAAAGGTAAAGTGAATAGGAACTAAGAATTGTAATAAAGACCGTTATCAAAGAAACATACTATTACATAACAAAGATCAGCTGTCGGTACAAGCTGCAATTACCATGCAACATACTGCTTGTTCCCATATCACTGTGAACATGACGGACAAAGAAAGGGGACAAAATATACAGTTCCTCATTCTAACCTCAACAATTGCTGTGGTAGACAAAGGAACATCCCTTCACTGCTATTATGTAAAAATGTGTAGAACAGGTGTCACATGCATATTCACCTGTTCTACTACTTATTTTACATAATAGCAGTGAAGGGATGTTCCTTTGTCTACCACAGCAATTGTTGAGGGTAGAATGAGGAACCGTATAATTTGTCCTCTTTCATTGTCCGTCATGTTCACAGTGTATGCTGTGATGGCCCGTGGGTGCTTTAAGCATACTGCACTTCACACTTTTGTATCTCATAACAAACAGATAAGTGAGCACAGGTGAAACTTTGTTGTGTGCGGCTGCTTTTTCCACCCCTAATTGCCATTAATTTAGTAAACATAAAAAAACATCGGCACAGCTGCATATGGGAATGAGCCTTACGGTGTCTATTTCTTGCAGGTAGAACTGCAGCACTCACCTTGTGGATGGCATCAAAGATTGGCTTGAAGAGATCAGTATCGTAGTTGGATGACTTGCCCTGAATGACTGAAGTAATCCTCTCCAGACCCATGCCTGTGTCAACGCATTTCTTTGGTAGAACCTTCAGCGTCCCATCAGGTTCTCTGTCACAAATGGAGGGTAATTATTGATCGGTGTTGGTGACAGTTTCATGCACAATTTTTTTTCCCCCACATGACACTTGCAAGCTTTTCAGTAGATGGCACATGTCTATACAAGTTAATAGGTATTTATTACATAAAATTAACATCCTTCTAATCCTGCTTTGACATTCCAGAAGTGATGTATATGTGATATTACAAAATACCCTTTGAGATATATACAGAATATACTGCAGCTGGAAGCAATACTGTAGTTTTTAAATTAACAGTTGATTGATAATTAAAAATCTTTAGTATTTTGTGGACTTTTTAGAAAAGCATGATTCAGGACAACCCACAGCATGGGAGATCATAGGATGTATCATAGGATGTAGCATAAGATCTTCCAACACTGTTGTGATCTATGGTTGCATGTTCCAACTTAGGGCAGGACAAGCAAGTGAGAACCCTGCTATCTTTTTTTTCTAGGTATAACAAAGTATACGTAAAAATCATGAATTACCTGTTGAACTGTGTGAATACAAGGTTCCAGATCTCTAGCACGTCAGGGACATCCATGTTGACCATGGCACGAGCATCACGATCTCCAATACGATCAAAGTGGATCTCAGTACAAGGCCCGCAAGGCCCTACCTCACCCATCTCCCAGAAGTTGTCCTTCATGCCAAATGGCATCACACGCTCTTCAGGTATGCTGTATTAAAGTAAGTAGAAAGGAAGATGAGATAGAGAGAGAGAGAGGGAGAGAGAGGGAATGAGAGGACAGCAAGAGGGATAAAGAGAGGTAGTCAGATGACAGAGGGAGAGAGAAATACGGATAAAGAGTGAGAGAAAGAGAAAGAGAGAGAGAAAGAGAAAGAGAGAGAGAAGAGAGAAAGAGAGAGAAAGGGCGAAAGATAGAGGAAGAGAGAGAGAAAGGGACAGGAAGAGACAGAGACAGAAAGAGAGAGAGAGAGAGAGAGGGGAATTGAATCAATTCAAGCAATAAATGTTATATTTTATGGGCTTAAGGGGGACAAAATGATTTTCCTACCATGTGTTCATTATTCTTCAACTTCTTTAACTATCTAGCTATCATGGTATCTTCTCCTAGCTGGAGGTTCATTGCTACATTTTTCTACACATCTCTGTTCTCGGCCATTCTAGTGCACTCTTGCAGCATTTTTCCAGAAAAGAATTAAGATTCTCCTCTAAATTGGTTCTTGGCTTTCCTCTTGATCATGAGGCTAGGACATTGTAGGTTCACCACGACCCTATGCATACATATACTTACTGTAAAAGTAGAAATATTCGCGGTACATTAATTTTCGCGGATTTTGCGCTAAGATAGGGCTGTGCGAATTTTGGAACTCACGAAAAATATAAGCATGACTTCTTATGCATGTTTTGAACATGCTGAATTGCGTGCAACGCGAATTTAAGAACCCGCGAATATGTTTTGGGGTCGCTCAGCGTGAAAAATTAATCACGCGAAAATAACAGCGTTTACAGTATCTGTGTGTTTTGTGATACAGAATGTGAGGCATATTACACTTAAGTCATTATGAAAACAAACTCCTGAGGGTGTCTTTCCGGTTGATCCAACCGCTTCAGTACTTACCCCAAGTCAAGCCAGATTTGTTTGCATTCCAGGTCTGGCTCTAGTCCTGCGTTAGGGTCTCCTCCAAAGTATGTGATGTACATCCTCTCTGCAGGGAGCTTGTAGACCTCAGTCAGCAGCTTCCAGGACATCTCACAAGACTCTTTCTAAGAGTTTCAAGGAAAGATTACAATCAAGATATGCATGATGGAACATTCACAATAGTTATCACTTTGATTTGTCACATCTACATATTTTGACATTTAATTAAAAATCTGTATCATGAAGGGCATAAAATATCCATAGTTTGCTCACGGTATTTCCATGACTATATAGTAATAATGACTGCTATGAGAGGCATAGTTGTTTTTATTGGCTCAAGGGGAGGTTACATCGTGCTATCACCCCTAGGCGTGCCGAGGGGTGATAGCACGATGTAACCTCCGCGAGAGCCAACAAAAACAACTATGCCTCGAATATTAAAGCAGTCATTATAACCTTTATATACTGAAAAAGGGGTCATAGAATACATGTGCGACTTACTGGACAATCATGGTAATCAAGTTTGTTTACGCTATCGAGGTCTGTGTTGATAAACTTGCAGGTAGCTTAGGTGCACTCGATTTTGTAAGCTAAAATCCTTCCCATTGAGATTGCACGCATATATCCCTATGCAGTCTACGTGCATTGCGCGATCATGCAAAATTGGTCAATGTTATAATTTCCAAATCGAGATTCAAACCTTTATTGCTTGTGATCCTGAAGGTAATACTCAAAAAATGAGGTGTCATATGAAAGAGCAGGTTTATCTCCATATTTCCAAAGGGGCGTCATCTCGTCATTACATGTAGATCTAGGCCTAGCTACAATCGAGATCGGCGGTCGTCTGCGCTGTGTTTGTAGCAACCAAATTAATCGCACCAAAAAATGTATGGTAGCCGCGCTCCGCACAAACTAAGTTAATTAACACGTTAACCAAAGGGCATTGAGGATGAGGGCACAAATTAAAGACTATTGACTTGTGGGCAGGTACAAGGGCACAAATTAAAGACTATTGACTTGTGGGCAGATACGAGCGGGGCATGGCTTAAAATCACGACTCCAATTTTGACCAATCAGATGGCTAGATTTCTAAAGTGAAGTATATAATATTGATTATCAACTCTGTAAAGCAAAGTGCTGGGTACCCATATTACCATTGTAAAGACAATGCCACTGATCGCAGTTATTTTCATCCTACCGAGATAATACTGACTTAATAACACAATGATATAATGTGTTAAAGGACACAAAACAAACAAATTATCTGTTTAACTGATCAATTATCAATTTTAAATATCAATGTTACAATTGCTGTTTGACCAACTACTGTAAAAGCATTACTACCTCATCAGAGTGTAAATTTTTTTAGTCTATGTTACAAATATTCAGATATCAGTCTAAACACTACTCTAACTTCAGGGAGCTTTTCAGATTTTTATATAAAATGTAAGCTTTCCTCTCACGCAAAAATTCTTCCCCCCCCCCCGAGTTCTTGGCTGCGGTCTTTCTTGTCTGCCGAGAACCAGAACTCATTTACTTCTCATCCTATGGCATGCAACTGTATAAGGATTATTGTCTGTGACCTTATCTCACCTTGAAGTAATCACCAAATGACCAGGTGCCCAACATCTCAAAGAAAGTATGATGGTAGACATCCTTGCCTACATCGTCCAGGTCATTGTGCTTGCCACCGGCACGGATACACTTTTGGCTGTTTACAGCACGGGCCAATCGTGCAAGGTCACTGTTAGGTTCTACTGTTCCTTGGAAGATGGGCTTGAACTGGTGGGAGAAAAGACAAATCAAAATGTCTGTTATGTTTGGCCAATTTACAAATAAGACTGCACACGTTTCTAATAATTAATCGCAACAATGAAACATTTATTACTTCCTTCTTGTTTGTGCCGTGCTGTCATTTAGTGTATAAGTCAGCATACTATGTTCAAAACCCTGTCATTGCAGTCATATGTTCACAAGACATTAACCTACATTTGCTAATATTGTCAATCTCAACTCAGGTAAAGTAACTGGTTACCAGTTATGAGAAATTTCTTAAATGCTTGACCATCTATCATGAAAGCTCATGATTACCCCAAAAAAAAAAAAAATCTATGTACCCTACATCATACATGTATTTAGGCCCAGAAGAGCTAGCACATGTGTTCTTAACTGTGCTGTACATATACATCTACACGTATTTATGTACAGTACTGGGTACTGTCATTGATGCCTTCCCAAAAAGTAAATCAATTTTGGATTGCATATTTAGTAGTGCTGTGCATAACCGTGTAATGAGGTACTCGAGTACACTCCTAGGCTTACAGACGAATACTCGGACGCCATGTTTTTAAATTGTTACTGCGCATGCGCTGCAAAAATTTCAACACGAAGCGGAGTTCAATTTCGACGAAGAAAACCGGGAAAAAAGGCCCTTAAGTGCATCATACAGTAAATCTGGTCGATATATATTAGCCTAGAACTAATTTTCAAAAATAAATGCAACGGATATGAATCCGGTAAAATGAAATTTTAGTCCAAAAGTTTGGCCGGAATTTGGTGGCCAGATCCGTACTACCGAGTTTGCACAGGAGCGCCTATGGTCGGCTACTGTCTCTAAAGAGAGGGGCTGACCCTACCCAAGTCAGAGGATAACGAACGAAAGAGACAGAAATTTTCGGTCTAATACTGACCATACTTACTGAATTTTGATAATCATTTTTTAAAGTAAAGTTTTTACAAGAAAATCAGAGAAAACCATCGTGACTGACAGTTCAGTTTCAAGCTGCCTTGAGTCCACACACGTACAGTACAGTGCAGTGTAGTGCCACTGCACTGCAGCTGCTGTCAGAACTGTGACTGTGTGAGCTAGAGTCGAAGATACTCAACAACACTTTGAAATTGCTATCTGTTCGCATCATTATTGCCCCGATTTCAATATAGTTTTGTGAATAGAGGTATGAAACCTAAGCTTAGATTGTGATTATCCTGGCCATGTATATCAGTTGTATACTGAATTTCGATAAACATTTTTCAAAGTAAAGACTAAAGTTTTCACAAGTAAATCAGACAGTCGTTTAAAAACATAGACATATTTTTAAAATTATAGTAGGGCACTAGGGCCTAATACTTTTACTATGATACAGTTCTTGCATCAAATCAATGCATTGAAACAGCTTTCTTTTTGAATAGGTAATTAATGGGTAAATATGAAGCAGGAAGCCCAAAGCCTTAAACTTAAAGATATATAAGCCAGTAAGCCTACTAAAAATAAACTCGACAACTGTAGATTCTATTACTGTAGGGTCTATACTTTTATGAATTAATGAAAAAGTAGCCCCCGAAATGGAAAAAAGAGCCCCCGAAAGTTGAAAAAGTAGCCCCCGAAAATTTCCCCAAAATTGGATATGGAGCCCCCGAAATAAAAAAATTAATTTTTTGCCTGCTTCTAGCACGGGTGACCGTCGGCCTGGACAGTGCCAGGTGAACGGGGGAAAAAAAAAAGTAGCTGTCAACAGTGCGAGTACTCGAGTATTCGAGTACTCGTCGCAGCCTTAATATTTAGTAGTCAGTAACATGTGATACATATTGTTCATATTCTATTTCTATATCTGTAAAATTTCTTTCTTTTTCATTATTATAAACAGAATTAACATGAATGTTTTCACTAAGGAAAAGAATAAAACCTATGCCTCACCTGGTTCATACCCGCATTGGCGAAGAGGAGGGTGGGGTCATCCAGAGGGATAACAGAAGACGACCTCCAGAAGTCATGAGGCAGATCCTTTAGCTTCACATGGAAGTCAATGAAAATTTGACGTATATCCTTTGAGGTCAGACTGGCATCCATTCTCACTAAGTTTGTCAATTCACCTGTATGAAGCAAGTAATCAAATAATGAATACTATTCCAAATACACTGTTGTTTGTTCAAGTCTAACTGAGCAGAAGTAAGCAGGTAAAATGATCTATTGGATTGGCAACTTACAGCAGGTAGCGTCTTTAAAAATCCATGCTCGAGTTGAATAAAATATGTATTAAGAAGATTAATTTGGTTTTTAACAAGAGGTGTAATACTTAGAAAAACTTGTGCAATCAAATGAAATTTTGAAGATGATGCAAGCTGTGTCAATTCATAATCCACCTAGATTCATATCCTTTAGGCATTTAGACATGATCAAAATAAATTATAGACTATAGTATCTATATAATCGCTGATTAACACTCTTATTAGCATGCAAACAGTAAGGAATATTAAGCTTTTATGGTTTTCAAAATTAAGCACTGTACCTCATTAATCGCATTTGTTTTTTAAAGCATACACTCCAGGGCCCCATCCTATAAAGAGTTGCGATTGATCCGAATTTATCGCAAGTCCTCTTTATCAATCACAAGTTTACAGCCCTCTATCTCTTATGTACATAGTTGCAATTGGTATCAACTGCAAATTATGCTACGGTCACAAAGGTCCATACTAACGATAATTTCGTACGCATCTCCGTTTTTCCATTGTCTTCCTGAATTTCCATTGTCTGTAAATCGTTCGTACGGTGTTCGTAGCAGTTCGTAATGGCATTTGTGACCGAGGCTTAAGTTGTGATTAATCACAACTGTTAAAAAGACGGGGCCCAGAAGTGATGAAATACGCTTGTAACAAAGGAAAAGAGATAGACACTATAATGGCCAAGGGTACTAAAGCTATGCAGCCTTGCAGGTCAAGCTACGCATATATGCGCGATGTGACACGTACGATGCGCCAAACTTCTGATAGGGTGTCTGAACGATTTTTCAATTTTCCCTTTTGGATCGTTTTTCACCATTATGGTCGGATAATTGAAAAAATCATTCACTCAGAATAATACATTTCAAATTTCAAGACTCACCGATAGTTTCTATCAAAACATACAGCCCCTTCAGCAAATAGAAATATTCATGCAATTTTTGTAAGGATCGACGAAAAAGACGTACACGCAGAGTTATGTTGTTTTGCTAAATTTAGCAAAACAGCTGAATTGCGCAATATGCAAGCGCACGCGTACGCGTGTTGCTTAAACTGCATGCACAACTCAACGCGATCGGCAATCCATTGTCTTCAATGGGCACTCACTTCCGGGTTTGTACACACGCGGTCCGATGCATATTCATGTTCAGATTTTACGCTCTATCACCATGGGTTCGGCCGGCGCGGAGCTCAAGCCTCCCTACTTAGCTGATCTGAAAAATGTGGGGAAGGGTATTTTCAAACTGGAATTGTTTGTGATCCCTGGGGGTAAGCGAAAAAATAAGCGCATAGATATTTTCCTGAGGACTGGGACTACTTATCGATCGGGGTGTCATATCTCAAAAGTGGCAAACCTCGGAGTTAGCCAGGGCACAATGTTTAAATCGCTGTTTTAACCAAGATATTTTTAGAATTCCGAGATGACGCCCCTTTGGAGATAGGGGGGATTCACCTGTAACCCTCACCTGCTCTTTCAAATGGCACCTCATTTATTGAGTATCACCTTCAGGATCACAAAGAATAAAGGTTTGAAATTTGATTAAAAAAAAAAAACTTTGACCAATTTTGCATAGGGATGCGTGCAATCTCTATGGGAAGAATTTTAGCACACAACATCGGGTGCGCGATCAGACACCCTACTTCTGAGGCGACTGCATGAAATGGCAAACCTCAATCAGGCTCAATGATATTCTCATTGCAATGAGAATATCATTGAGCCTGATTGAGGTTTGCCATTTTACCAAAATTTTAAAGAATTTTGTTTGTATATTTATTGTCAATTCCTATCAATAATTTTAAATTGAGGTGAAATTCACATAAATTATTTTAGTCGTGTCGGTCACCAAAATCAACATTTACATTAATTTATTACATTTGCATAGCTTGTGAACCATTTTATCATGTTGAACAAAGTTTACACAGGCATGAAAAATTGATGCTTTATAATTTATTGACATATTTGTGTTGGAATTTATTCCACCTGTCAACTACAGAAAATGTAGAACCACGATAAACAAAAGAAATTGTGCGGAAACATCTAACTAGGGCACTTTTTAGTTTTAGTCTTACAGAGCAGAGTCTCTCTCACAAACTGAAAATAAAGACAAATTTAGTAGATCTAGTTTTCCAAATTCATTGATGAGATGCAACCAGGTATCTCATTGTTCAAAGGAAAGTGTAATTCATAAAAATGTGAAGTCAAAACGTCTGATTACTACTTAACTAGTATAATGCAACGAAATGAAATTAAGTGGATGATGCAATCGTCTTCAACACGTCTAAACTGGGCGGAACGTTATTATGGGTGCGATAGTGCGACAAGCTGTGACAAGTCACTGTCACATCGCGATAGGTACGTAGAGCCTACATGACGCCCAGAGTTTTGGGAGGCTGCATGCTCAGTTTTTGTGTGTCGTTGCAAGGGCAGCCCAAACAGTATACGATTAGTTGCATCAAAACAAACCACTCTAAAATGAAACTTATACCTATGCAACACTCTTGTTTAAATTCAGTGATATCCATTCACTCATTTACTCATCAACATTTTTCTTCAAACACAGCATAATAGAGGTAAAAAATAAGCTTACGTGTGTACGATTTCCAGCGCCGACAGCTGTTTCAGTGGAAGAAGCTCTTGGGTGTAGTCTAGCCGCGCGCGCCGAGTCGAAGTCACGTCAAGTAAAAGTACACGTGGGCGCTAGCTGCCCCGATACATATGGTAATATATGCAATCTGGAAATTCAGATCTGGGAAATTACTATGCTCGAATTAAGTTAGGTCGATCAGTTTGAAGATCAATCCTATGTATGAAAACTCGTAGTTTAAAGGACAATTTTAAAAACTGAGTCAAATTATGCCTCACATAAATAATCCATATTAACCTGAATTTAGCTGAAACTGAAAGCAGATCTTCAGGATTAATTGTTAATTAAATCAAGGGGGGGGGGGGTTCTTTTTGGGATCATTATTTTGTTTAATACCAAAAGTAAACATTGGCACAGTATATGCCTGCTTACAGCCTTTTCTTCTTTCTCTCCAATTTCCAAATTATTTTTTAAAACACTAAATCACTATTATACTACATATAGCTGCACACATATATATGCATGCATGGCTATATATCACATTGTACATTTGGTCGATCATCTTTTTCTCCTCAAAATATTGGTCTCTTTAAATTTTGGTCCTAACTTTATATACAGACTTAGAAAGCTGTGTCATTATACCAAGGAATATCTACAGGTTGCTTCCCTGGCGGCCCTGCATGTTATAAAGGGGAATATATAGCTCCATCATATGCACCTATAGCTGATATTAATTTTAATAGGAGCAGAAAAATGAGAGGAACTAGAACAGGTCAGTAAAATTTTGAGCAAATAATGAACATATCTTGCAAGCTCCCCTCCGGCCCTCCCATTTGCTCTGTGTACTAAAAAAAAAATCAGAAAATTTTCAATCATACACGCATGCATCCTAAATATATAATCATTGCAAAGTATCATATATATATTCCACCCCCTGTATGTTAAAAAATCTTTTCCATCAATAGCGAAGAAAATGACAGTTATTATGAAAGTTTCTGTACAGAGAAAATTGGAGAGGAACTCGCATTAAGATATATACATCAGTGTTGCCAATTTGTGTTTGATTGATCGCAATGTCGAAAATTCATAACTTTCTTATTTTTTAGTCGGACTTTGCTCAAACTTTTACTGACCTGTTCCTCTCATTTTTCTGCTTCTATATACCAAAACCAATTTAATATCAGGGTGGACTTCCCCTTTAACCCCCACCATAGGCCTACCATTGCCCCCGTTCCAGGAGAGTGGCATGCACACTCATTATAGTGAGCCTCACTGAAATTTGTTGTGTACATGGGTTTAAATTCTACCACTGTCACTGTACCAGCTTTGGAGAAGCATGATATCAGGGCCCGTGGCCCGTTTCATAAAACTTATCAATATAATAAGTTCCAATAACTGTTATAAGCTACTGAAATCATGGCATTTGATTGGCCGAGAGCAAATTTGTCATAGAAATTTAGCATTTCAATTGATATAACAAGTTTTATGAAACAGGGCCCACAGCCACTTCATTCCACTTCATAATCATATCAATTTATACAATTTTTAATTGGTATAATAAATTAAGCTACTGAAATCTCAGCCATCAGCAAATTTGTAATAAAAATGTGGTAGTTGTTTTTCAAATCAAGTTTTTTGAAACAGCTATAGGGCCTAGAAGTGCAGGCCAGAGCATAAATCATAATGTCCTAATTCTGGCTCCAAACAGGCTCACTTCACTGCATTCCATCTTGTATCATTCATACATACATACCGGTACATTATTCTACATCTGAGCACACACATGCATCCACATCACTATACAATGAAAACATGCACAATGCATATTATGAGATCAATTTAGTGTATTATTTGATTATAACTTTAATCAAGTAAGAAGCACTGATCCAGAAGCACATATAAAAATATGTTATTATATACGATCAGTAAATGAGAGAAAAACATCCTATTTCAGAGTAAATTCATAATAGGGATATTGAGTTGCATTTTCAAATTCCATCATCTCAGTATATTCCACACTCTCTAGTACACCCAATAATTAATGTAATCCATTTACTGTATAAGATTTTCTAATCAAACATAGAAAATAACATTTTTTCTCAGTCTAATGATGTTGAAAGAGGCTGGTCTCAACAGGAATGTAGAAATTTCAATTACTTGCATTAATCAACATAATATAACACTTAATTTAGAGTAATTTGGTGTGTGATCATTTAGCTTTGAATACCGGTACATGACATGTCTCCATAACTGTCAAACCACCTTTCTTAATCCATTGAAAATAAACAAAAATTCTTTGCACCTCAAGTTTATGAGAAAACAGAAAGTGGGATAGGTGACATCTAGTCCAGGTATGATTTAACCACTAAAATTCAAGTAATACGAGTTGCAAACTAATTTTGCATGTTAATATTCAAATACCGGTAAGGCAGTGTATGATGGAAAAGAGTGCTTGCCATGACATACAGTGAAATTTCTTGGCCATCTTAATATTTACAATGATGAAGAATCAATAACATTAAATTCACATACATTGCTATTTTCCATCATGTCTACTTCATAACAATATAATTTTAACCCAAATCCATGCATGTTATCGCACATGTAATCAATAATCTGAAGAAATCATTGATAAAAGAACTGTAGTTACATGTACATGCTGCACTGCTAACAATCATATTCATTATGACTTTATTGCATTTGCACACAAAAACTGCTAAAAAATAGTCTCTCTGATCTAACTAAAATGATTGCACTGAATTTTGAGTCGAAATTTACATTCTATATTATATTCTTTGCAGCTCCTGCATTCATTTCTACCCTATTTCACTCTCTCTTTCTGCCTTTTCTCCCTCTTTCTCTTTCGTTCTCTCTAGCTGTCTCTCCCTCTTTTTGATCAGAGGAAGTTGCAGCATTGTTATTGTTATTTATATCAGTTTGCTATTTATGTATGAATACATTCATAAGTGACTCAGAATAATGTTCTAGTGATGTACCGTCTGCTAGGAGCTGGAAGGGTATGACTCATTCTAGTTCAACATTCTGGCTCTCAGCAATATCATGTTTTATGCCTAATATGTTTATATTGTATATAACACAAATGGGAAGCAAATTACTACTTTATTATATATGTATATGGACAATACAAATTGAATCTTGACATTATCATTATCCATGATACTTGAAAGAATGAAAATATATAATATATCATTGTTACCCAAAGCCGCTAGTCTTGGTTCTTCATCCAGATTCTAAAAACCGATATCATGACTCTGTCAGTTTGTATTGCACTGGTGCCTCTGTTGTAATTGCTTGACATGTACTCTGATAAAAAATACTCCATGGTCAAGTTTGAACATAAGTCATATTCCCAACTTTAAAACCCAAACCAAAGACTATACTAACCCTTAAACCTGACCTAAAACCCAAACATAACCCAAGCCCCACCCCTATGTCTGTGATAAGAAGCCAATAGCAAATGTTGCCAGAGCGACTCTATAGGGTGTGGGTGTGTATGGAGGGAGTGAGTGGCGGGGGGCCCTCAAAGCATGAGCACCTTGTATATCATCTAACACAAAAGTTGTTGAGGAAAGTGATAACCAACACTTCTCATTGTTGTTATTCCCCCAACAAGATACAAAATATTGATCAATGCCATACCCACTTAAAAAGTATGGCATAATCACTCAATGGACATTTTTCACCCCCCCCCCTACCACAATAATTCCTGGAGTCACCATTTCTTTACATATACACCTTCTATTTTTCTTTATAACACATTAAATGGTTAAATACTAAGCCTGAATCATTTCTATGGAGAATGTATTTTATATTAAACTCTTATGGTATTGAACCGGTTAAATTTTTTTTCCCCACAGCATGAATGCTAGTTTAATAGTATTAGCACTTCTGTGTCTTTTCTACAAAACAAATTAGACTTGTTCTTGGGCTAGTCTGTAGGCGTAGACGCTTCCACGTTCTAGAAAGTGACTGTTGGGATCGTCATCATTGCGAGATCGCTTCCGAGGTCTCTTGCTGCCCTCATCATCTTCGTACTCGTCAGGGGATCCATAGCCACCTCCACCAGGCGTACATATCTTCAGAACATCCTATGAGACAGAGACAGAGAGAGAGAGAGAGAGTAAAAGAGAGAGTTAAAGAAAGAGAGAGAGAGTTAAAGAAAGAGAGAGAGAGAGTGAGATAGAGAGAGAGAGAGAGAGAGAGAGAAAGAGAGAAAACAGATAAAAAGACAGAAAAAGGAATGGGATAGTACAAAGACAAAGTTTTAGTGAGGGAGGGGGTAAAAAAGAAATAGAGAGAGAATAGGTAAGAAAGTGAAAAGAGAACGAAGCGTGACCAGAGGAAATGATAGATGGAGTGAGAAAGGAATGGAAAGTGATTGAGATGAGGAAAGAAGGAGATTAAAAAATGATAGGATAGATAAGGAGAACTACTAAGCTAGACTCACACATACCATATGTAGTGAATCAAAAAAATAAAATAAAAATAGCTAGAATAATCAACATCACATTGCTGCCGTCTACATGTCTTTGTTGCTTTGCTTTGCTTGTTATCTCCCATAAGACTTCTCACAAAGTGGATTAAAATAAATAACAATTGGTAGTTACAGTAAAACTACAGGTATATCTACAAGCTGAACAAGATCACAAAATGAAGGTTGTCATTACAACACATTCTCTGAGGAAGAGACATACCTAACTGTCTAATGAGGATTTTTTTTTTCTTCAAACAGTTATCCACTAAAAAAATCTGAACTAGATCATAATTTAAGTCTTCATGAATTGCCAGTGTTACACATCCTTGTTGGCATAGAGAAGGAGAAATGTCTTAATGTAAGTGGGAGTGGGGTGGGGTGATCCAGTCATTATTCCCCACTAAGAATAGATAATGTACATGTATGCATAACTATGGCCCTGCAAATTCAAAGAGTAGCACTCACCCCAGGATTCGTCTTAATGGTATTCTTGCCTCCAAGGTTGATGGTATGACCATTGGCAAAGACGTAGTGATTCCTGCCTGGTCTTCCTTCACACCCACCTACAATCAGATCAAGAACAATACATGTCAACTTCTAGCTTGCACTCATGAAACTGCTCTTCAATTTCTAGCAAATCTCAAAGGCTTTCGAATTTGTAAAGTTTAGTTTAATAATTTATTCATGGTGAGTAAGATCTGATCAGCAGCACAGGATGAAGAGGTGTAGCCGTGCTGTGGTCCAATGGATAAATCTCTGGACTGTGAACCCTTGTACGGGGGTCTAATCCCTGTCAAAGCACTAATGTCCTTTAGCAAGACAATAATCTAAATTTGCCACACTGCACCCAGGTGAGGTAAATGGGTATCCAACAGGAATGAATTCTTTAACATGCTTGAGGGTTGTAATAGCAGCTGTGCTAAAGCCTGGGTAATAATAATGGAGCACCAGGAGTGGCAATGTGCCAGACATACATGTAACCCCAGTATTATTATGAAAGGATCAGTCAAAGATTAGCTGAATGAAATAAGGCCAAATCTAGAGAGCAAAGGGACACCCTACCCTATGCCCTCAGTCATATCAACTATTGCTATAACAAGGACACAGTTTGTCATTGAATAATTTGTAAGCAATTAAAAAACAACTTGTTGTGAAGGTCACTGATAGCCAGGCTAAGTCAGGGAAACAATATCATTGAAGGGCCCTCTGGGAGAATAGTACAATAATGATGAGGCTACTTTGGGTATCTATCATTACCATTACTAAGATAACAGTCAAATTTTGTCTCCAAATGTTTAATTCTCTTGCAATGACTGCTAAAGCGAAATGAAATATGTCCTCTACCTTTCATTCCATACGGTCTGAATGACCTACGCTCACTCAAGAGTGAGATGGTCAAAGGTCGTCTAAAGAGGACCTCCCTAATGACCCCGTCACCTCCTCGGAATCGACCGGCTCCTCCTGTGTTTGGGTTGAGCTGGAACTGCTTCAATACGACAGGATATCTGTTGCATACATTGCATATCAGTAAATCAGTAAATAAAATCAATATAATATTCAAATAAATGACAAATTACAGGATTCTTTTTTTAAGGTTTGCAGTGATAATTCAGAAACAAGAACAATCACATCAAAAAAGGCCTTCTAAATTTCTACATGTGCACTGAATTCATATCAAGATATTTACTATGGATGATGAGGACAAATTTATTAGTTGGTACACTCAGAAATCCAGATAGGGAAGAAAAAAAAATACTGATGGCAGAATGTATACATGTATTCAATATACACACCAGCAATATCCAAACAAAGCAAGGAAAATCATCTGGTATCAAGAATCCTCCTTTAGAAAACATGAGCAACCCTTAACAATTTATGACAAACAAACTACAACAATCCATCTCAAAGAACCGAATAACCCTAGATCAAACAATGACATGACTAGGAGATATGGTTTATGATTGAAATAATGTAGCAGTACAAGTAAGTAGCCCACCTTCTTTCAAAGATCTCTGGATCAGTGATGCGAGTATTGGTCATATGAACGTGTACACCACTCCTGCCATCCCATGTGGGACCCTGAAATGGCAAAATAAGAGAATAGTTAAAATCTCAGCTAAAATGGACTATTTTTTATCATTTCATTCAAGTCCATAATTAATTCAGCTAAGAAATTATTAAAGGAATAATATAAATTGTTTAAATTGAATTAACCTTTGCAGTAACATCAATTCTAAGCAATTCACTGATGCACTTGAATGCTGTAGCATAATTGATTAGTAGAGTGCATGCAATAGAGTAAAAAGACTATAATTGATTGTGTATATCACAGACTAAAGTGTAACAGCTCTTGGACTCTTGCTTTTCTTGCTCTGTCATATTACCTGGACAGACATACATGTACTTCTGGTCAGCATTTCACAAAACTGTCATGTAAGTACAAGTTCGCGGACAACCCATTGAAACCTGTTTATCAAATTGAGACGAGTTTCAATATGGAATGTCCGTGAACTTGTACTTATGATGGTTTCGTGAAACGATGCCCTGGGGGGTGTTTCACAAAGATCCTAAGTCGAACTTAACTCTAAGTTGGACTTCAAAATTATGGCGAGCCATTTGTAGCCCTAAAATAAAATATATTCAAAAGGAAAAATTCAATTATTTTAGACTTTTTATAAATTCCACATCAAGAACATGAAATCCCCTTGATAATAGAAAATATGAATGATTTGAATCAACATTTTATGCCTTTTAAAATAACTTTTACAAAATATTTTCAAAGATGCTAATGGCTTTCCATAATTTTTAAGTCCATCTTAGGGATAAGTTCAACTTAGGATCTTTGTGAACACCCCCCAGGTATTTAAGCCCTACCATATGCCACTAAGTTTACTGTATATTTCTTATATATGAACTTGCAAGAATTGAAGTTGAGTTTAATTCATGGTTTCATTGCCGTGTGCCTGTGGGAATAAAACATGTTCCATGGGACTACATCTTACATATATATGTACATGTTTCTGTTAAAGAAAAGAAAATCCAGCTATTCTTAGTCTCACAATGCATTACAAATTGATACCCGAGGGAAGATTTTGCCGCCCACAGCATTCATGGGATTTTATATAAAGATGAGTAGTTGACATGAGATACATTGTGATAGAAACTGGAAGCAATGTAGAAGGTTGATTATGAAATACACAAGACTTGATGTACATTGTGAGGTTTTGGAATAATCAAAATGAAGAAAATCCACATCAGAAATGGGGATGAGGGACTACACACACACGATGCATGAAAGATGGGTCAAAACTTTTAGCTTCTGTGTTTCTCTTCACATTTCACATATAAAGAAATATTTGATGGGCAATCATTCACTTCTCCTATATAATGAATTTCTTCTAAATTGACATACGAAGAATGAAAAAGCTCACAAAGGATTTTTCACCTTTACCAGAACTCAACGTTCTCTTTAAGACATTGACATAGAACAACAACACAACAAAATAAACTTACGGCCCCAGCCCCTCCTGCTATTGTCTCATAGTATCCTACATCTTCGTCTCCCAATGTGAAGTTGTTCATGGTTCCCTGTCGTTAACAAAGGACAAAAATTGATACACAAGGTGAAATTTAGAGTATAGTATATGGTATTATATTCCATTATTGGTTGGTTAACACATACACATGAACATGCATTTAAATCCTGCATTTTACTTTTACTTAAACTTGGCAAAGAGGGATTTCCATACGACAATCAATATAAATTTGGGGCCTAACAATCTATTTAAAAAAATGTGAGTGTTATACGTTGCATTTAACTGGTATTCATTTTAGTTGCACAAAAAAATGAAATTCAATACACGCTAAAAATATACATAAAAATCTTGAACCACGTAATCAGATTTAACTTTTGTTTCTGTATCACTTTATTTCTAATCGTCCATTTGGGAGAGCTTTTCACAAAATGAAATATTCACCTCAAATTACGTAGAGATAAAATGGTGGAGATTTTACCAATCTCAAAGTCAATCATTGTTACGTGTATAATACCTGTGAAGCAGCGCAGACTTGGAAGGCTTTGAGTATGACATCTACCATCCTCTGGGATGTTTCTACGTTACCACCGATGACTGCGGCATCGTGGCTAGGATTTAGAATGCAGCCCTCTGGAATGATGATCTTGATAGGCTTCAGGCAACCCTTTGGTAGATACGAGGGTAAGAGTTTTCAATCACAAAACATTTTCCATGACTTGGTCATGAAAAGGCAATCAAGGAGAATATCAAGGTCACATACATTGGAAAATTGTATTCTTCCTAATGTTATTTTCACTTCAAAGAAAGCTCTCCTTACAAACTCTGTTGGGATTGACTAATACAGAATTAAAATCTTCATGAAAACTGATACATGACCAGTTACTATTTATTGTTTTTATATGTATGAGATACATGTACAACAGTGATATAGATCAATTACAATATTATTTATTATTCAGAATTTTAACAAATGTTTGGAATAATCTGATCCTTGAATTTTATAATACATTATGAATTGGACTATTTGGAACCACACATGGAAATGTAAATCTAAGTGTGAGAGTGTTTCCACACATACACAGTGTAGGTCTCTATACATGTTAAAGCTATAACAAATTTGTCAACATTGAAGGAACAAGGATCTCAGCAATTCATGAAAACAAAACTACCTAATTATCTATGATGCATCAAGTTTGAAAAGCGATCACAGCCAATCATCCAGTGGATATGCAGTTTAGATGCAAGACAAAATATATGAGTCTGAAATCTGTCTTTTGAGGCAAATGAAGTTCCATGATTTTGCCCTGAATTGAGTAATTTTTCGCAATTGCTTGACTCTCCCTTGACTGAAAAAAAGAGACTCATTTTCCAGGATTTCCAAGATGGCTAGCTGGGAACCATGAGAATGCACCTCACAATATAAATTGGAAAAGAGGCTTTCACTCCTAAATTTCACTGACAAAATGGAAGAATTATGGGGGTGTGGTTTGCGTACCTGATTGAGTGGGATATCATGTCCCACCATGCATCGTAGACAGTAGATGACTGCAGACAGACAAACAGCAGACGGAGCATTTAGGTTTCCATACACCTCCGGCCCTGAACCACTGAAGTCAAATGTTGCAGTTCCCTGAAAATATTAGAATGCAAAGCATGAATGAAAACCAATAATTTAAGGTAATTTGTGGTAGATTAAATTGTAAGCCATTTGCTTGCATATGCATTGGAGTGAAAACACACACATATAAAAAATATCTTAGAATATCTTGTCTCTTTTAATATGTATCAATTAGAATGTAGGCAGATTACGTCTGAAACAAAGAATTCTATTTTACCCTTGAGGAAACCTTAGTTAAAATTTACCACAACTAAAACGTCATGAAAATCGTCTTTAATCAATGGTCAGTTCCACTGTTCAATTTGATAAATATCAAATTTAAAGAAATATACAAACTCTGTATGTCCATATAGATAACATAAAATATTGAAACATGGGCTGATTTGCACAGAAATGGTACCAAGTACCAATCATCACATATTTCTTTTCTTTGAAAAAAAAAAACTTGAGAGAATGAAATTTTGAATTAAAAACTCTTTACATTTTGCATGACAATTAAAAGTGATTGGAAAACTAGAGCGCATCCATCATGTCACCTGCTAACCAAAACAAATAATTTGTAGTAAACTCACCTTTTCAACATTGATGTCCACCTTGAGAGCGATCTCTGTCCCATCATCCAGATGGTCCATGGCAGCGAGACGGGTCTGACCGGTCTCTGTGAATGCCTTCTGACCAATCTCCTTCAGCATGTCTCTGACCGCTATCTCAGCGTTATTCTGGATGTGCCTCATGTAGGCTTGGACCACAGGTAAGGTATAGTAGTCTATGAGTTGTTTGATCAACATGATACCCTGAGGAAAAGTGAAAGAAGGTTTCAATATGAACATGCTTGATTCAAACATTGTTTTTCTAAAATGATAATAGCAGTCTATTAGCTCCTTAATCATGGACCATACCTCATGAGCAAATGTTGGAAGGCATCCATATATTAGAGTGACTATTTAAGTATTGATTCAATCTGTGAGGCTTTGTGTCATAGTCAATGAGTTATCTGATCAAGAAAATGCCCTGAGGAAAAGCATATGTGGAGAATGTATCCATATTTGATTCCATTGTCATTTTTTATCCGGGATGAGATGAGATAATGACCACACCTCAAGGGAAAATGCTTAAGGGCATTCATACATTAGATTTGATCAGTGTTTATTTCATCTGCAATGTTAAGTGTAGTGGTCTTATGAGTTCTTTGATCAAGACAGTCCCCTGCGGAAAAAACATAGGGCAGAGTGTATCCACAGTTGATATGACTGTTTTATCTGGGATAATATTAGAAGTCTATGGGCTCTAAGAATAAAGCCCTGTTCAGTCACAACATGGTATGCTGTGGCATTTTCTTAAATGACACAAGTGTTCACATTTCTATATCATATGACGCAGAGCTCAGTGAACACATGTACTGTAGGACCTTCTTTGTGCACAGTCGCAATTGATTCACATGTTAAAAAAAATGATGTGGTTTACCGCAACATTTCTGAACGAGCCTTTACAGTCAAATATTATGTTTAGATGATATGTAGGAGGGCAGCATCCATAAACTTGATTTGATCTGTACTTAATGAATGATGCTAAGTACCTTTGGAAATCGGAGAACTTTTGCTTGTTCGCACACTCTACATACCGTATTTGCCGGCGTAAAGGCCGCAGTATTTTCTCTTCCGAAAATATCGAAAAGTCTGGGTGCGGCCAATCCGCAACAACAGTAAAAAATCAGCTGTCAAAACACCCACATAATTTTGTACATATGGGACTCCCAACGGTACAATGACTAGATCTATACCAGTAATGGTACAGGACATTTCTAGATTAACTCCACACATCTTACCGACTATTTCATGTTGCATTGTTGACATGAAGTTTTGTCGATCTTGTGAATAAACTTCCTTACCTATTTTTAACAAATTCTACCGGTAGATCTAGATTGCTAAAACTAAAAGAAGGGACCGTTACGGACGAAGTCTGTTTTCTCACTATTTTCTTAGTATCCATTTCACGCAATTTCGTAGGTAGGGGTATAAATAGGATACCAAAACTGCCTTCGATACAGTACTAACTTCAAAATCAATGAAGATTTGCTAAATAACGATCAAGTTTGAAGTAAACTTGTTTTTTTTACTGAAATTTTATAAAAATATTGATGAATTTGGTATCAGTTTGTAGAAAAAATAGTTTTCTACAAGAAATTTACGATAATTTTGTTTGGTCTGTTTGGTTTTTTCCTTCCATTTTTTTTTTTTTTTTTTTTTGCTTTGAAATGTCAAAATCGGGGGTGCGGCCTATGCGGCGGTGCGGCCTTATCGCCGGCAAATACGGTAATTACTTTTCTATGCACTTTGAAATCTGCCTTTCATACGCGTAGTTCTCTAGAATAATAAATTCATGATTCAACCATCGGGACATAATTTTCTTTACAACAGTCCTTTAATGAATAAAACATTGGACAATAAGATTAACAGCAGCTGGAAATATACATTATACATGAAAACAAACAAATTTTCTTTAATAAAAGGATAATAACAATAGACACTACATGTACCTTGTGATTGGCTGCCACCTGTGCTCGAAGGTCACTAAGGTTGTCATGGAGATTCCTTGTTCCAGTGCATCCTGGGTATTGAGCAGGCTTCATCAACTCTGCTGTGACAGCTGGAATTAAAACAAATTCAAGGAGTTATGTTTATTACATTTGTATTGAAGATTATATGTGTAGTAACATTTCTGAAACTTGAACATACATGTCTATATGAATATGGCAAACAGGAAAATGTAGTGAATCATCATCTTTTTAAAATATTACATTAAATGCAGTTACTAATCACGATGGTCATGAGACTTCCAGAGTCTACACAATTTGTGCACAATCTCCACTTCCTTGCATGTATTTGATGTTCACCTTCCATGTGCATGCACACAAGGCAAATACAAAATACTGTCAATAATCCATGCTTCCTGCATTTTCACAGGATCCCATTCTTCTCCTTGATAGTTAGCTGGCACTTGAAGATATCCCAATCCAAAGAACATCTATGATAACTCACACTGATTATTAAGTTCAGCATAACTTTACCCGTGTTTCTTGCTATAAACATCTTTATGGCCGCTTAGCCGACATACCTTCTTCTTGGAAGACATTTTCTTTGACGAGTTTGAAGGAGAAAAGACGGCTCCTTCTTCAAAGATTGTCTTGGAGAACGGAGGCATGGAGCCTGGAGAGGCACCCCCTATATCAGCATGATGCCCTCTGCTGGCCACATAGAACACTGGTCTTGGCTGGCCAGGGTAAAATACCTACAAATAATCAAACATGGACAAAAATGAGCTTCATCTTCAATGCCTTCATCTTTTTCTGCAATTCAAAACATTTTGTAAGGCACTATTTTAAAATGACATGAATTAATAAGTTTAACCATGCATTCTTACTAAGGATATAAAAGCAAGCTTTTATAAGAACCAGCGTTTTTTTACAGAGCTTTTCTCCTTTTTGAACTCTTATTCCTGTTGAAGATAATGGTTTCAAGCATACAAGTAGAATTAACTGGAAAAACTCTGAGAAAGTATTACTAACCTCTTTGAAGAAAATAATTGATATTATATTTTATTCAAATCAAAATATGCATAAGCCTTCACAATGAGGAAAACTGGCACATCTTCAATAACGTACACAAAGAGATAAAATAACACACACAAAAATAGCAAACAATTAATAAAGAACAACCAAAAAATAAACTATGAATTAAACAAAAAAAAGTATACACCATGCACTGCACTGCTGCAAAGCATAAGTAATAGTTGCTTCCTTACCGGAGTGATGACAGTCAGATCAGGAAGATGGCTGCCACCTGCTGCAGGATGGTTGGACAGGATCACATCTCCTTCCTTCAGTTCATCTCCCAATGCTTCCATCTTCACAAATACAACAAACGCATGTATACAACATGTGACAGAGAATCCACATTGAAAGACAAGCTCCTTATGTCAAGAACAGAAATCTGGGGACTATCCACAACAAACTCCGCTTCACTTTACACCCCTCCACGACATAAATTGCATAAAATGGGATTTTTCTTATGTATTGATCAATTCGTGGAAAAAAAAGACTTGAAACTGAAATTGAAAAGAAAAACAGACTAATGATGCATTTTTCAAACCCCCACTCCCCACCCCCGCGGTTTATTAGTGTTCAGATATGGCGTGGAAAACCGCGCCACTTAGGGTAATGAGATGCGCAGTACACTGATCAAATTTAGTTAATTTACACTTGTTAGGCATTAATCTCAACCAGTAAAACTACCCACTTTAATACACTGGATAATTTTTAGATTAAAAAAATGGTGCTAGGAAACCTCGCCATCGTTTCAAGGTTCTCGCAAGGAGATTGTTGCCAAAAGTTGCGCTGGCTGTACTCGTGACATCATATTTTATTCTAAATTTTAAAATTTGATTGGTTGAACAAAATTTGCCACCAGGCAGCACAAAATATGATTTGTGCCACAGCTGCCTTTTTTTACGTCCTCAAAATCACCAGTCATTTCTTTTTCGGGGTTTGCCACTACATATCTGAACAAGCCTTACAGGTTATGTAGAGTTCTCATGAAAGTCATCGGTTTGGTAAAAATGTATCTTTCATTGTTCTTCTGAAATACCTGGTATTGTACAGTCTTCTGCATAGCACCAAGATGGACTGGAATGTGGGGTGCATTGGCAACCAGACCTCCATCATCACCAAACATGGCGCAGGAGAAATCAAGCCGCTCCTACATAGAAAGAAGACAACAGAAAGGCAATTCATTCTCTACCATGATCCTTCAAGTGAAGAGGAAAGATGAATTCATCCTGCAGTGATTGCTTCATCCCAATGCATGATTGAATTGCTAAACTAATTGATGATGGCTCTGTAAATGGTTAGTAGCAAGTACTTAAGTGTATACATCTCAAACAATATGTCATCCCTTCCATAGTCTGGGTGGCAAATCTTGCCCATGAAGTCAAATGGTGTCATATTTATTTGAAATTAAAAAAAGCTAAAACAAATTCTTGAAACAAAATGTACTCTTCTTCTTCCTCCTCTTTTCCTTTCTCCTTTCTTGACAACGGTACATGTACTCTCTATATTCCCTAATTCTCTTTACGTTTAACAAGCCATTACATGTCTATTCATAACAACTTTGATAACTTTCATTGTCCACAAATTCCATCTGCATTACAGATACCACTTAAATAGAAAACAATATATATAAAACACACAAAATATTCTGGCACAGTAAATTTGTAATCTTCTTTCATTTTTGTATTTTTTTCTTTCTTATGTAAATGTAAACGATTCTTTGTCATGATGTAATGTGTTCCCTAATACTTTGAAGCACCTTGAGCATTTAATTAAAATCGATAATGGCGCAACATAAATCTCATGTATTATTATTATTATAGCGGTTAATTGATTGTTGCCCCATTACTTATTGCTTTCTTCTTCTTTACATGTACTCTGAAACCATGAAAGACATATTATAAAGAGGATGTTGAGAAGCCTACCTTGATGTTGGTTGAGATGGATGTTCTCTGGAGGACCCTACCCATCTGTTCTGCAGTGCTCATGAACCGTGAGAGAAGATGGAGAGTTGGATGGCATCAAGGTCTGTACCAATCACCTTGGTGTTACCACTGTCAACCTGATTGAACAATGAGATATTATTGTGCGATATGCAAAGGCTACCGTATCTTTTTTTTATGATAGTGCACATATTGGGCTTGAAATCCAGGAACTTGAATAATGAAGATACATATCTATTTCATTTTTAAATAATAGTACTGCATGGCTATATTTGTAATGAAGTAATCATGAGTTATACAGTTTTAAATCCTAGCATTGGGATTTGGGAATATATCCTTTGGCACTAGCTTGACACACAAAATTGGTTCTACACCAAATATATTTGATTTCAAGTCCATTGTCCAAAATGCCACACTCCTGCATTTCCTTTCATAATCTATACATGAAAATGCAACAATATAGCATATTCATAGTGCTACCCTGTACCCAAAAGAGTATTATCTTTGAAATAGAGGTATTTTGAAAGTTTATTCAAGGATTCGACCTGCTATATACATTCTGAAATAGTAGATTCAAGAATTAAGATAAAATTAATATAAAATAAGCAATGTTGACACATCATTATTCAACTATCGTTTGGCCTTACCTGTATCTTAACATCCCCATTCTCTGTGATGGTGGCAACACAGTTGTTTTCTACCAGGATCGTACTGTTCTTCTCAATCAATCAACTATCGTTTGGCCTTACCTGCATCTTAACATCCCCGTTCTCTGTGATGGTGGCAACACAGTTGTTTTCTACCAGGATCGTACTGTTCTTCTCAATCAATCAACTATCGTTTGGCCTTACCTGTATCTTAACATCCCCATTCTCTGTGATGGTGGCAACACAGTTGTTTTCTACCAGGATCGTACTGTTCTTCTCAATCAATCAGCTATCGTTTGGCCTTACCTGTATCTTAACATCCCCGTTCTCTGTGATGGTGGCAACACAGTTGTTTTCTACCAGGATCGTACTGTTCTTCTCAATCAATCAACTATCGTTTGGCCTTACCTGTATCTTAACATCCCGTTCTCTGTGATGGTGGCAACACAGTTGTTTTCTACCAGGATCGTACTGTTCTTCTCAATCAATCAGCTATCGTTTGGCCTTACCTGTATCTTAACATCCCCGTTCTCTGTGATGGTGGCAACACAGTTGTTTTCTACCAGGATCGTACTGTTCTTCTCAATCAATCAGCTATCGTTTGGCCTTACCTGTATCTTAACATCCCCGTTCTCTGTGATGGTGGCAACACAGTTGTTTTCTACCAGGATCGTACTGTTCTTCTCAATCAATCAGCTATCGTTTGGCCTTACCTGTATCTTAACATCCCCGTTCTCTGTGATGGTGGCAACACAGTTGTTTTCTACCAGGATCGTACTGTTCTTCTCAATCAATCAGCTATCGTTTGGCCTTACCTGTATCTTAACATCCCCGTTCTCTGTGATGGTGGCAACACAGTTGTTTTCTACCAGGATCGTACTGTTCTTCTCAATCAAGATGGCGGGCCCATTGATGGTGTGATCACATGACAAGTCGTCAAGAAGATAGATAGCCGTGTCCAGCAATCCCTCTTCGAAGTAACATTTGGTCATCTGATGGAAGACGTATGGAATAGACAATAACTGAATTCAGAGTTTTTAAAAGATGGTTTGGAACTAAGTGGGAGATTACATTACATTCCCAATTTCTCTATCAACACTCTCAGTAACATCCTTGCAAAAGGCAAGTTCTCTGATGCAACAAATGGCTCTTACTTTTCACTTGACATCTACAATGTATATTCTGGACCTGATTTACAGAGTGCATTCTACATATTTATATAAATAAGGGTTTTCCGTGTTATTCTAAGCCTTTCCATCAACCATAATACATTAATGAAAAAGGCATCAGAATGAGATGAATGAATAAAGGATGAAAAAGATTGATCTGAGGTATGAACCTGTTCATGGCTAGAACACTTACAAAGAAAAAACTATAGAGCATGTACAACCTCTAAGTTCTGCATAGCCATGTATAAACATTACCTTTTCTACCCTTGGCGGAGCTCCTGAGGACTTCTTCTTAGCGTCCAGAGGGATGAACGTCTTGCCCACTCCTCGGACACGGATATCATCCACACAGATCCTCCTCTCCGGGATGACAAAGCCAAACTCCCTCTTGTACCTTGCCATGAAGGATGCTAGGAAATCCCCATTACTACTTGTGAAGCCTGTCGCAGGGAAGGAGGCAGCAGAACACATGAGGGCGCAATCTGTTCTGTCATAGCGCATGTGGAGGTATGGTTCAGTCTCTATGTGGTCTCTATTCAAAGGGGGTAACAGAGGAGTTAGTAAAGGAGAAAGTAAAGGAACAAAATTAATTGGCAACAATTTATATCCAAATTTGAAGAGAAAAAAGAAAAAAAAGAAAATTTTCAGAAATCTTAAATAAATGCATAGTTCCCTGCGTGATTGTAGAGCTTATTTCTGTTAAATCATTCTTTAAGAGAGGCATTTTATCTCTTTATACATGTGTACATGTACATCTAACAGGGATTCTTTAGTATAAACTTTAAAAATTTGCTTGTTGTAACACATATTTTGTTATAAAGTTGAAAATGGATATCATGCCTATAAAGATGGAGTTGAGAGCCAAGGAAGTTCTAGAGACTCTAGAAGTGTTCTTTGATGATATTTGAAACTTTCAGCAATGTAGTAATATTCTTAATTTGCCTGTATCAAAGCAATTATGAGAGAATGGTTATGTTCTTATTTCTTCTGCACATACCTTGAAAACCCTTCTTTGGTGAGCTCCTCAATGCACCGCTGTCTAAGCACCTCTATTCTCTCATCAATATGCTTGAATGCTGACTGCTCATAAGAATCTGCACAGGGCTCCTGTGTGTCATGGACGACATCGGCCAGGGCCATACCATAGGCAGAGAGGATACCCGAGTACCTGCATAGATAAAAAGAAGAAGATTGAATTTGTGAATTAGTGTGACCACAAGGAGAAAGAAAGGGATTGAAGGAGGGATGGATGGAGGGAGAGGGGAGGGAAGGAGTGAGGGACGGAGGGAGAGGGGAGAAGGGAGGGAGAAAAGCTAATCATCATGTTGTGATTACGCAATATTAGACTCTTGCCTCCTAAATTAGCTGTATGAAAGTATTAAAACAAAAGAACAAAGGGTTTGCATTAGGGACAAAATAATAAGTCAAATTAACAATAGACAAGAACACACATGTTAAAATAAAAAAGGACAAAGGCAAGGCTCATACTTGTAAACAAAGATTCACAAAACCATCACTTTCAACTACATGAAAATCACATTTGAAAATATGATCATATCGGTTTCATAAACTTTCCAGAATTCACATCCTCACAATTACCATTGCCATCTTGCACAGCTCATTATCTCAATCCACATTATTGTGCTGTTTTATTTCAGTAGCATTCTATAAAAGCAGTGCAATATCAAATCCAATTCTTTGCAGATGCAGATCAAACTGGTAAACAAGCCACAAAATATACCAGACAAAATAGGATCAAAATGACTATCAAAACAACAAAGAGAAGCACTACAGAGACATTTACTAAACATGATAATTGTGAAGTAATGATCTTTACATTTTATAAATTCAGAATCGGTGCGGTTACAAGGGTGTCACAAGTGTAAGGCAACTCTTTTGCTACCACACAATTGGAACTCATTATTATTTTTTCACTCAAGATACCATTTTACGGTACTTTTGCAGGGGTACTGTATCATGTACAGGTAGTACTTTCTTGATGTTTTTACCAATGTCGTCAAGAAGTTTTAGATATTCGGATATCAAAGTCACTTCGTTGTTGGGTGAATATATTCAAATAGTGAAAAAAAGTGGTATTCGAGTGCCGATCGGTGGTAAGCTATTCGATTACTTTGAATATTTGAATATTAGTCCCAGGCCTATCATAATAATCATAATAAAACTATAAAGTGCTTTCTACTTGTACACATATATTGCTGATTCATAGATTTTATACATGCTGACGACACCATCCTACTTGCAAGAACAGCAGCAGAGCTTCAAGACCTTATTGAAAGAGTCAAACAAGCCAGTGAGGAATATGGACTGTACCTCAATGTTAAGAAGACAAAGGTTATGATATGTGGAGGAAAGAATGACCATCATATTCAAGCTGATGGAGAGGATATCGAAGTAGTCAACACTTTCAACTCTCTGGGCTCTCTGATTGTGGATGGTGGTGGAAGCTCACAAGAAATAAGACGACATCTCGCCATGGATAGATCATCTGCCATAAGCCTTACTGACATCTGGAAAGACAGAGGGATCTCAAGGAACACCAATATTCATACATTAATGAATGCTCTGGTCTTTCCAATCGCCACACATGGGTCAGAGATGTGGGCGCTTGGAGCAGCTGATAGAAAGAAAATCCATGCTTTTGAAATGTGGTGTTGGAGGAGGATATCCTGGAAGGCTCATAAATCAAATGATTTTGTCAAGAACCAAATTCAAGATTCAAGATTCAAGATTCAAGATAATTTATTGTCTGATTAAAAAAAATACAGAAATTCGTCCTCTGGCGAGTGACATACATATACAAGCAACATAAACAATATATAGATTCAAGGATATAACGAAAATACATTTAAAACTGGCATTAAAATTGAATCTGGACAATTAAACAATGCACAGAGTGGAGCAAAGGCCACCCTATGTCAGAAGATAGATAAGAACAAGTTGCAGTATTTTGGACACATTTCTAGGAGAGAAGGTGACAACCTGGAGAAGATCATTACCCAAGGTCATGGAATACAAGAGATTACTGGCATGAACATCTGCACAGCTAATCGCTATGCCCAGGATAGAAGTGGTTGGAACTTAATCATCAATAGGGTCACAAAGGGTCAGTGATGACTCGTAGGACGACGACGACGACGACCTTACTAAATTTTCAATAATCGATTAAGATACAAATGTACTGTATTGTTCAAACACAATATGATCTAGCCACAATGGCATTGCATGTAGTATTTTGATAAATACTGTTGCATATGTCATAACATGCAGTAAGTAAGTGAGTTACTTATAAAATTAATAATTACAAATTACAATGGAATCGATAGTAAGAATGACGTTATATCTCAGTAATTTTGTATAAATGAAATCTCATGTACTTTTTGAATGCATATTTTTTTTCTTTCTAATATCTTTTTTTAATGCATGTTTCCTTCTTTTTTGTCATCATTACTACTACCACTCATTTATATGTGTATGCTCATATTGTATTACTTGTATCAACGAGTGGTAAGGAATTTCCTTATACGGACAATAAATTATATAATTATACTTATATACTTATTAAGCACATAATAACTTGAATATTCTCTCTAAGCACTTTATTTATTTTTTCTTCACAAATAATGCATAGAAAAAAGGATTACCTCCCTACGATCAATAAAAGAATGGTGGGGACTTTCAACCTGGCTATGACACAGGTCATTTATTGATGTCAGCTCTATCTGCATTTCAGAGAATGCCCACTGCTTAGAAAGCAATGGCAATTACCTACCTATGAATAAAAATAGTGCACACCCTAGATGGCCTACCCATGGCACAGATCATAGATTGCTATGCGATGAGTAAATGCATGGGATGTTCCTGTTTAATAGAGAGACAATGTCTAAGCAGGTGTAAGGAAGCAGTACTCGCACAATGGTTTTCAGCAATATTTGCTTCTTTTTTGTTGTTGGCCAAAGATAGAGAGTTATACGCCTTTGGTTGCGATTGGGTTTTAGGCCTGATCAAATTGTGCCTCGTGGTTTGGGTTAGTTTGGGTCTCGGGTTGCAGTTTAGATTTTGGTTTGTGTCAGTAATTGCCTGTAAGGCAATGGTCACTGCAGCATGCACCGTACAGGCTATAGGCAGAGGAAAGGCCAGTAGGGACTGACCAATACCTACCTATGGATATAAATGGTGCCCACCCCTCAACAACCTGGCCATGGCACAGGCATGTTGATCCCAGGCACCACCGAAACATGAGATCACATGCCGGGTGGTAACATGACCTACTCCCTGTCAAACACACAGAGAGATTTCAGTGAATGGCAAACATATTATTGTCATTGTTTTTTTATGATTGAGAAAAAGACAGAAATTGAACCATTGAACAATATGATATTTCATCAGCTTGAAGCATGTAGGGCATTTAAACAGAGGTTGCAGGCAAGCAGTGAATAACCTGTGAATATATTAAGTGTACAATGTAACAATTTTTTTTTTCATTTATAAGAGCAGTATAATCTATAATGCACATGTATATGTAATGCAATCTGAATAAAATCTATTGCAGTCTCCCTTCACACTTTCTTTTTCCGTTACACATTTTCAAAGTTGAGAAAGCCACCAAAAAATAAAACTTATTTTTCATTTATTGATCAAATTGCATGTTCCTGTGAAGTATGTTGTGCCACCTCAATAAACAAATTAAAAAATCCAATACAGATGGATAAAAGGTACCTGTTAAAAATTCAAAATTATTTTACTATACGTATCCAAAGTACAGGTAGGCTTTGACAAAACATACAGCATTGTGATTATGATATGTTACCAAACCCTGTGTTCATACAGAGCAGACATGTACCTTTGCTTTCAATGCTAAGAAACTGATGACATACCTCTTTGCATACCTATCAACATAGATCTATTGGATACCTTCAGAGGACTCCATGCAGTACCTACCTGTGTATAAAGACCGTCGACATACCCAGAGAGCGGGCTATTGCACAAGCATGCTGACCTCCAGCGCCACCAAAACAGGCCAGGACATGTTGCGATGTGTCGTGACCTTTGGCCTATTATGGGATTACACAACAACACAAGACATACACAATGAAGGAGATATGAAGATACATGTACAAACACAAATGTGATTGCTGTTGTTGGTTGGAGTTCTACAGATGTATAAGTTATCAATCAATTACATTTATCTACATCTTGAAGCGCTATCTTCCCTCCCCATCAGATATATAGTCCCCAATTACGAATTCTCACCAAGGGTGCCTTTCACTGCTCATTCATTTATTACTCTGTACAAATTAGTTTGTTCAATCAAAATGATTCATGTCACAGTAAACAGCACACAGCACAAGATAAGGCTGTCCCATGCATTTATATGCCTGAAAGTTCTTGATTGCTGCTAAGGCATTGAAGCCTAATGTGTAGCCGCCATCATAGGGAATTGCTGGGTCCTGTCAAATAAATAGCTGGAAATTCATTCAAATTGATTACAGCTTGATGTCCATTGCAACTCTGGACTAAAGAGATAAGAGTCTGAAAGTGACTGAAGGATCGATCAATCCTGATTAATTGCAACTCTTTATAATATAAGGCTCTGGTCTCTGCTTAATTTCTTGTTTGCATTTTGCATAGCACATACATCACAGTTAATTGAAGGACAGAAAATTACTACCATGATAAACTTGTTTAAATGGACTCTTACCTGTGTGAGGGCTCTGATTGGACGGCACATGGCCTCGTTGGCAACACGAATGAACCCCATAGCGACTTCATCGGAGGTCATAGGATCAGTTCTGCTGTTTCCCTCTTGACTCGCTAAAAACTCATTCACCTGAAAATAATACCATCTTGTGCTCAAAGATATATCGTATGCCTCCTTCTCAATGTTTCTATCCTAATATGCTGTGAGTCATTATTATTTTTGAACGTATAAAAGGGAGTGTAGCATGACGAGACTATGTGTCTTTCCCGTGGCCCTACTCGGGCCAATCGGGTATAATACGACTACGGACGATGCGACCGCAGCATTCACGCGCGTGCAACATACGCGAAACCGACGCGTGAGGAGAACTTCGGTCTGTTTCGCGAACGCTAGCGCGCGCTGACCGAGTAGAGATCAAGTCGCTGACTACCGTTAATCAAGACCATTCGTTTACGTGCAGTTGTCCAAAAGAAGACATAGATGGCGTTAACCAATACTTGCCATGCTACACTCCCTTTAAATCAAGTCAAAAGGACACGATGCAACAAGAACAAATGTGAAAATAAGAAAACTATAAATAAATAAATATTTAGTATAACATACAGATGTGACTGCCATTTAAAGCATCTGCTTGAGTAATGGTAACCCAAAATTTTGACCCGTCACCAATAAATGCTATGGCCTTGACTTTGTCAAAGGTACAGGGCTAGAATTATGGTTGCAGATTGGACATTAGGTTAGGTTTTTGGTAAGATTTAGATATAGTGAATAGTCCAGTTAGTAATTTGGTTTTGTAGGAAATTGCCCGCAATTTATGTCTTCAATTCAATTACATTCAGCTATCAGTCATAAATGCAAATCATCATCATCATCACTTATCAAAGTCAGCATTTTCCCTCTTACAAGGGATTACTGACTTTTGTGCCACAATGACACTCCCTCCCTCTACTTCTTGTCTCGAGCATCCTCCTCATTTACACCAACCTTACTGCTTTCTTTCTTCACCATATCTTCCCATGACATCTTCAGTCTCCCTTCCCCTCTTATGCATCCACTTCCAGATCCTACACTCTTTTAACAGGTTCATCCTCTAATTCCTTCTCAACACATGACCCATCCATCTCAATCCACTTCTCTTTACCACTTCCACCGGTTTCTTCCAGACCCAACCTTTCCATGAGCTCACTTTTGTAAAACGTATATGTATATATTTAAAGTGACTCAGTAACATTGCCTCAGATTCTGAAACAAAATCCTGGATTTAGCTCATGCTGCAATCATAATTATAAACCTTTAGGTCAGTCAGGAATCCCATGACTTTTACAAGCTGATCGCCTGTCTGATTATCAAGATATTTAGGATTGGAAATCAAAATTTCATTTTTTATTTTCCTAACGGTTTTTAAAACACTACGGTCTATTGGGGAAAATGAGTATGGTAAAACCGGTCACTCAAAGATTTTTACTTTTTTGAGGCACTTCATGATCATTTTGAAGTGCAATTTTTAGGGCTTCAATATTACACCATATCACAGACACTGATAACACGTAGGGCCATGCATCTCAGATTGAACATTGTTAAACGATGCCTTTAATGAATTATAGTTGAAGTTTTGAATTCATAATAAAGGTTCTTCTTGAATGATCATCAAAGGGAATCACCTGAGCTGTTAGTTCCATAAAGGCTTGCATAGAAGCATCCTTATCAAGAGGTTGATTCTCCTCTTTGCCAAAGATCTTGGGAAAGTATTCTGGTAGAAGACGTCCTAGGACTAAGTTGGCATCCGTCACACTCAAAGGTCCACCTGGAAGGAAAAAAAGTACTTTAATATGGATATACACTGTAGGTGCTAAAAATCTTCCTGATTAATGTACAGCTAATATTTTAATTATTTCTTGTTAAACTTGTTTTCCCCTTGTGAATATTTTATCACTAGAAAAAAAAAGTTATTGTTACTTGTATTTTAGAGGGAAAAGAGCAAAAAAAAAATAATTGTTGTAATTTCTTAGTTTTCTATATTTCTTTCATAAATGCACTGAAGGCAAATTATGCAAGTATTTTCAACAAATATCATCTTTTGAGAGACAAATATGAATTCTATTTTTTATTTTCATTATCTTGCAGTCTACCTGATTTAAACTGCTTTTTGTTGTTACAAATAGGTACTATCAATAGTCCGTACCCTTACAACAGTTTTAAATCATTAAAAGAAAATGGAAGTGAAACAAAAATCACTTGACCCAAGAGACTACAGGGGCAGTTCGAAGCACTGACCTTTCCTGTAGCACGTGGGACCAGGGTGGGCACCAGCCGACTCAGGTCCAACAACAAACATCCCAGAGCGGAAGAACAGTCTTGAGCCTCCTCCTGCAGCTACAGTGTTGATATCAAGCTGACAGTGTGACAAAGGACACATATGATGTAAACTTAAATGGTGGAAATATGGCAATCATGAATTGATTACACAAATAAAGGAAAATCGTACCACTGAAAATGTATGAAGAGAGAAGGAATGAAATACTTGTTTTCAACCCAGTTCCATTCAGAACTCTGGCTTACTTTGGATAATTTCAAAATGCATCTGACTGATGATATAATTTTTGTTCAAAAGGGTTTTTATAGGATTTTGTACTATTTCATAAAAAAATAGTTTGAGGCTAAATCAAGTTCTCAATAAAATGCATGATTTCCATTGAAATTGCAAAATGAAGGCCATTGGTATATTTTGGATGGATGGATCGACACATCCGTCAAATGATTACATGATAAGGTACAAGAGAAAACAAAGAGATTCTGTGATTTGTTGAAACTGATACTGTCATAGTATATATGATGATATTGAAAGGTTAAGGGGCAAGTTTGAGAATGTGTTGGTCTATGCGTGTGTGTGTGTGTGTGTGTGTGTGGGGGTGGCGTGGGGGAGTGGCGTGGGGGAGTGGCGTGGGGGAGGCGTTACCCAGTTAATGATCACCATGGATTATGTCACAAACTGCAGTGATATCTGAAGCTAAATCATGGGTGTGTACATGTACATAAAGACACAAATAAAAAATGTACAATTTCTCTGCTGATAACTAATTAGGATGATGGGCTTTGTCCAGTGGGCATTAGGGTAATAGACCAGTTTACGTATTTTATGCATTGACAACTGAAAAGCTTGCCAGGAATTTGCCCTACACAGCAAAAACTAATGTATGCAAGGTGAATAGTTCCATCCATTGAGATGCCATTATGCAAAGGAGGTGAATCAAATAGTTGGTAACCATGGCTTTGGGAGAGAAACATGAATAAGTTGAAATACATTACTAGCCAGGGCCCGTATTCATAAAACCTGACAAAGCTGGTTGTCAACTAATAGACCGGTTTACTAACATATTATGCATACTTTTTAAACAAAGGTTGTTCTTGACAACCTGAAAGCTAGCTAGAGGCTTGCTCGACATAGCAACAAGTAATGTACATGTATGCAGAATGGATTCCAAGTATTGTAGCTCATTCATTAATAACCAGTTAATGGTAACTTGTTACTAGGTCCCCAGGAAATATGTTATTAAACGAGTATTTACATCGGCTATAGTAAATAGTAAGTTGACAACAAGGCTTAGTAAGGGTTTATGAATATAGGCCCAGGTCTATTGAACAGAATGAGCTATGAGTTGTACATGTACCTGGGGTGCTTGTATAGTCACACCAGCTGTTGTAGTCTCAAACACATGTTCATACTCTCCAGCATACCTGCTCACATCTGTCGATGTACCTGAAACAGAAACAAACATTTCCTTCCTGTCATTAGCAGTAATTTACAATTGCAATAGTAGTGGTAGAATATATTGGATAACTTGTTTAGCACATGGCTTATCTGCCACAAGGTCCATTTCATAAATTACGAACAATACATTGCCAGATACAAACTGTTAAAAATTAAAAGCGTGAAAATTTAATTAAACGAGAGTGCTCGCTAAATTCGATTCGACAACTAACGGTCTTTATTTTCCAACAAAATGACATTTTCAAGCCCTTTCGTTTTGAGGGAAATTCTAAATTTAGTATTATCTTTCAAATGCCGTTGGAATTTAACCTTTTCATTTTTTTAGCCTGCAAATGGGACATAGTACCTTTAAGCACATATTTTCGTACTTGGCTCCAATCTCAGTTATATCAGGCTTGGTAACCAGTGGGCATATCAGATCTCGAAAGATGGATATCCTATTTAAGGTAGTGAGGTCATAACCCATAACCCCACCAGCTAATCCTGAACCTTACCTTCCATGTCAAATCCACTGCCAGGTACATGCAAGTTGGATACCCTATTTTAGGTAGTGACGTAATAACACCACCAGCTAATCCTGAACCTTACCTCCCATGTCAAATCCACTGCCAGGTACATGCAAGTTGGATATCTTATTTTAGGTAGTGAGGTCATAACCCCACCAGCTAATCCTGAACCTTACCTCCCATGTCAAATCCACTGCCAGGTACATGCAAGTTAGATACCCTATTGAAGGTAGTGAGGGCATAACCATTTACCCCACCAACTAATCCTGAACCTTACCTCCCATGTCAAATCCAATGACGGGTAGATTGGAGAATCTATTGTAGGTGGTGAGAGCATAACCGACTACCCCACCAGCTGGCCCTGACAGGATAGCTCGGGATCCATTAAACCTGAAGGAAATGTGAAGAAGGCAAAGAGAACCTTAGTGCTCTTGTGAAGTATTCTTGTTGAATAACTGTACTAAAAATTCCATAGGTCTGTAAATGATGATATTATATGAAAAAGCCTTGTACAAACAATTCATAAGGATTTGTTTCAATAATATTTTTGTTAATGAGTAATGTCAATACAATGACCATTGAGCACCTAAACATTAGAACTTGGCAAGCATTTTTCATGCAGACATTCTGTTCCCTCTAGACGGTATCCACCTTGGTACATGATAATGAATTTATGTCAAGCCTTTACTGATTGACTATAGACACAAGGAAGAATTGGATCTGATGTTTGGACAGAGTCATTTGAAGATAAATAAACAAAGAAAATATTTCATTTGGCAGAATTCAAAAGAGTTAAGGATCTTACTTGTCCATTGGTGTAAGGCCTCCATCTGACTGCATGAAGAGAACCTGAGTGTCTTTGAGGTGGTTCTTGAATCCTGCAGAGAAGCTGTTCAGGTAGGACCTGATGCATGGGGTGAGGTATGCATCGGCACAGGCTGCAGTAAGACAATGAATGTTATCATGTATGGATAGGAGTTCTAGAGTGTGCAAGGAATAAGCTATCCCAGACAAAGTGGCAATATATGAGCTAAACTTCAAGATGAAAATCCTCCATTACTGCCTAACGTGTAACTTGCATATCTGTTGATGTCTCAATAGATTCAAATGGGTCTCTTTACAATCACCAATTAGTCCTTTGCACTATTGGTCCTACAATAACATAATACTTTCCTGATTATGTTCTGTTTGGGGTTACTTTGAATGCACATGATTATTCATTTGCAACACCAATCCTACACTTCCAAAACATTTCTTGATTGTATTCCTTTAGGGAGTACCCTAACCTTTTGCATATCGTCTGTTTGGAGCCAAAGGGTGTTATAGTATATGAGTTAATGCCCTTCTGGCTTGAAATAGACAATACAGAATTACTGGAGTCTTGGACCAATCGGATGCCATCCTGTTTTGAAGGCTCTTTGTCACAACAAAATAAACTAAATAAAAAAGAAAAGCATATTTAGAGTTCCAATGGAATTTAGAACTAGGGCTATAATATCCAAATTTAGCACTTATTGAAAAGTGGATGCTGCAGTAATTACAGTAAAATGAAAAGATTCATCATTTGTGGTATAAATGCATTATTGTCAGATAATAAGATGTATTATTGCTATGATTTAAGAATTCAATCAAACTGAGTCAATCAATGGTTTTTAGGTCATATATATGTTTATATATATATATATATTTCCGATCTGCTGTACATGTATTGTGACCATCAGACCTTGTAAAATGGAAGATAAACAATATTGCATAAGTATACATTTTTGGGGGAAAAAAAGAACTTCTGAAAGAGGGAGAGCACTCACCTGTAAAACCTCTTGGTACAATGCGGACCATGGGCATGATGGAACCAGAAAGAGAGACATGAGTAAAACCCATGGACAGGGCTAGTTCTCCAACTTCCCTCTCATGAGCTTCAAACCTGGCAGGATGAACACATACAAAAAGGAATGTATAGTTTTGTTTCTACGTACTGTACTTTTAAGCTTTTCACCATTATTTCTAATTATCATTTGAGTATTGTTCTTTTGAATAAATAACCTACAAAGCTCATTATTTCCTGAAGATGAATTTTGCACATTTCAAATAAATGTTGATGATTGTTTTTGATATAATTTTAAATTGAATTGAATTGAATGTCTTAAAAAAAGTATTTGAATACAACTGATGAATATTTCCTTGTGAGTTCAGTTGCTTGGCATTTTTTTTTTTTGGGGGGGGGAGGGGTGTCTTCAAAACTGGTTAGATTGCATTTATTACAGCAAACAGAAAGTGAATGGCAGTTTTATGGAAAAGGAATCGCCTTATCAAAAAATATGTAGACTTGATTTGCATTGATTAATCTATGTCCCATTTTAACAAATTTTGTTAACAGTGATTTTTAGCTGTATATTTAATTTTGTTTTTTGTGAACTCTAGTCTAATACTACAGAAACATGTAAAGATTTTTTTCATTTAGGTCTATATTTCGGCCTATATATAGTGTGAATGTTGCCCACTGGTCAATTAGCTTTTTAGCTTTCTACCATCTACATTGATTTATTTTAATGACATACACTATTAAACCCTCATATTTTCACCCTAAATTCCTTGGTGTGTATCTGTCAATCAGTGTCCTTCATTAAGTTCAATAGTTCATACAATGATTGAAAAATAAAGTATTATAGTCTGTGTCTATTGTAAACAAATTGATAAAATATACCATGTGATTATGTGTTACATTTATTTGAGTGTTGATAAAGAAAAGGAAACATTACAGTAAAGTAGAGAGACACTGCACTATGTGCAAATATACATTTTGAAGCCCTATAGTATAAAAGTTGTTTTAAAAATGTCCAACAATATGACATAAAATGCTTCATATATATGTACTATACATTATGTGATCATAACACTTGCTTTAGTAATGAGAAGTATGCACCATTTGTTAGACAATTTGAACAAACAAATTTATAAGAATATACCAGTTGAATGCTGACCTGACAATACAAATTCAAAGTAGATCAAAATGCCCCCATAGGGCCCCACATACCCTTCACATACTTTGAAGTATGTCCAATCAGTTTTATAGTTGACTCTAACTTTTATGTTTGTATATAGGGACCTGTATTATCTGTGATCAGCATGCTCAACAAACAAGGGAACAGAGTTCACTCTTGTTTGCTATGTTGGTTTTCTGCTGATAAAGCACAATAAGTACTAAATGAAGGTCAAATTGCAGTCACTCTTACCATTCACATGTATCTTTTCAGCTGATGACTTTAATCTCTTCAGTGAATTTATTTTAATAATATATTTTAACACAGGAAAAATGGGTCAAGACGGGGCTCGACCCTAAGAGGCGCCCAGGACACATGGGAGCACAAAATCTAGATCTGGGGAGTGTTTCACAAAGACTAAGATCGACTTTAAGTTGGACTCAACTATGGCAGGCCGTTAATGCCACTGTTTGCTCTCACCATTTACTGGCATTGGTCTCTCAATGGATGTACAAATCATGGTCACAAATCTACAGAATTTACATTTTTTGATAATTCATTATTGAAGAAAGAAAAAAATTATCTAAAGATCATTGTGGTGAGAGCAAACAGTGGCATGAACGGCCTGCCATATATAAGTCCAACTTAAAGTCGATCTTAGTCTTTGTGAAACACTTCCCTGGACCCTCCAAATTTCAGAATTTCTTCATAGGGCTCAATGCATATAGGCCCAAAAATTGCAGTCCGTACCCCTCCCCCATCCCCGAAAAAAGTTAGTGTGCATGGAGCCCTGGTAAAGGTCCAAAGTTTTATGCACCTGTATGCAGCTTAAAGTACATGTTGACTTCAATTACAATAAAACTTTTGAGGTGAATCATAATATGAAACAACTACGAGCTACACACTACAATCAAGATATTCTAAGGTCAAAGCTATACTATAGAGATCCCACAGTTATGTATTCTACCAAAAATTAAACCCAACACTGGGTTAATGTGCGGCTTTTGTCCAAAAACGGGTTTAACATTTTGGAAACTACGTTGAGGTCTACTAGTTTTCCTTTGTTAAACGTCATCTTAGACCCAGGGGCAGGTTTTACTGGATTAGTAGAATACATATGTTCCCATAAACAAGTATTTCTTTATGCATGTTGATAACTGAAGTATTAAAGCTTGAAAGGAAAAGGTAATTTTGATATGTTTCCTCTTACATGTAGGAGTGCATGAGAACCACAGCCAAGCTTCTGATACCCTTGTCCAGTAGCTTCTGCAAGTCTGCTTTGAGTGATACTTTGTCGACTGGATCCCACTCTATTAACTAAATTAGATTGTGGATAAAAAAAATAGAATTCAATTTAATACTATTATTAACAAAAAACACTCAATAGTTAAACAAAAGACTCAGTTTCTAATTCTCAACATAACAATGTCACTGCTTATTCCACCCGCCATCTAAACAAAGACCCTCTACGTCACCTGTCATGGATTCAACATGATGTTGGGTTGTAAATACTAATAATAGTACCCGTAATTGGATATGTTATGACAAACACATCCATCAAGATATTGAAGGTGCTCCAATAATTAATACCCGGCCTCTAGCTAGGCTACAGAATTTGACGCTCACAGCATTCAAGAAATTCCTTCCTACTGGTACCCATCTAATCATGGCACGTGCAATGATTTGATTTTTGATACACAAAAAACTGCTTTGTTGTTTCAAAAGGTGGGCGTTATTTTAAAAAAAATAGATGAAAACATAGCTCACTCCAAATAAATATCTAAATCTTCCACTTTAATTTGTGCAAACTTCACTACACTGCACTGCTAAAGCCAGGGTAATTATGCTGCATTATTGTAGAGCGCTTAGAGACTTCTGATAAAGTAAGTGTTAGGCGCTATATAAGCAAATATAATTATTATTATTATTAACATTTCAGTCACTGTCAATCTAATGTTTTTTAACATCTACATAACATTAAGGATGTGGTTGAAAAATTAGTTGTACATTGTATTGTCATTTGTACATGTATATATCTCGTTCCATGGTAAAAGAAATTTACTTTCAACTTTAACTTTAAACAATTCTATTGTTGCTTGGATACTTATATTCCTGCTCGTTCTGTTTACCACTTTTAAAGCAAACAGGGTGAATTTAAGTTACCTTTTCAGAGGTGCTACTTGTGAAGGTGTGTGCACTGTCTTGGACGGGTAGACCACATTTGTCTTGTTGGAGGATCATTCTCTCCTTCACCTCAATCACCTCCTCATACAGTACCTCTGGGAAAACAATCTCCTGAAAAGCCATAATCATAATAGGAAAAGGATGACTTCATTATGAAATAGTTCATTGTTATATTCTTGTGGAAAGATAAGAAGCATCCACAAAATTTGCAAAATATATATATATTTTCTAAAACTGTAACAAAGTCAATTCCTCTTAGGCTCAGATCAGATATAGACCTAAAACAAGTCTTGTTTTCTTCAGTATACAAGTGTCATTACTGTAAATTTAAGCAGTAGATAGTTTGAGTCTAAAACAAAATTGAGTAATGTTTGAGTTGTGTCCATCTTTCCAGCAATCAATTGTACATTGTTCTACTTAAGATGAAGTATATGATCAACCGAAAGAATTTTCTGGTGAATGGCATCCCATGTTTCGGTCCCTTTAAGCTTTAGCTCTTTTTTAAAAAGAAATGTAAAAAAAGTTACAGGATACTGTATTAGTTTTTGTATAACATGTAAATACAAAACAAATAAGTTTACTTGCCTCTAGAGTCTATTTAAAACAAAATCTTGCCAAAGAATGGAACTAGGCTCGACTAGCACTTGTGCCAACTTCTAGTTTCCATTCACAACTTCTCCTTAATATTACTATAATTCACATAGTTATGTGTACCATAAATCTCCATGTTTAAGACGCACCTGTGTATAAAACGCACCCCTATTTTTTGGGTCACGACTCGACATGAGGCAGCAAGCCAGGTCCATGTTTAAAAACCCACGCGGGGAAGGACCTTCATTTTACTGCGAGGTGCAGTTGGAAGCACCAATTTTTGCTTGTGAACTTGTCACAAATAATAGTAACAACGTTGAATAAAGTTATCAGAATAATGAACATTTCACAAATAATAGTAACAATGTTGAATGAAGTATCAGAATAATGAACATTTCAAACATAATAGTAACAATGAAGTTATCAGAATAATGAACATTTGTTTTTAAAACTAAAGATGACAGACAAATTTTCCTCTCAAGTCCAAACAGAAATCCGGACATTCAGGTAGTGTTGTTCTAGTTTCCGAGTGGTATGACTGAGCTGGGGGACATTGCCAGGCACAGTGCCAGGTGGAGGGGCATAAATCGAAACTTTAAAAAAAAAAAAAAAAAAAAAAAAAAAAATGTACCCGTGTATAAGACGCACCCCCGACTTTCAAAAAAAAATTTCGGCGGGAAAAGGTGTGTCTTATACACAGAGATTTACGGTATATCTTGTACATTAAATGGTATGCAGATCTATGTTTAAATATTGTGTAAAGCCATTACTGTTCAATCAACATTACTCTTCCTTTATGTATTTATGTATCATTATTATTCCTTGCATTGCATGATTTTTAATACACTGTGGTGTTGTTCACAAATTAAATTAAATTCAATTCAATATTCGCACAGCTTCAAATTAAAAAATATGTTTGTTTCGAGGTATTGTTTGTCCACAGGCAGAATGCAGAATACATCAATAGACCATATTCCTAATGTAACCACATCTAATGCAGTGCCTCAATACAAATTATTTCATCCATCTGTTACGTATAATTGTATGTCAATAGTCAGAATGCGAACTGCATACATTAGTTTTTGCCAGGTAGGACAAACATTGGCTTTTCCCTACCTAACAACATGTATTTTACATTCTGACTATTGAAATACAATTATTCATTACAGGTGAAACTGGTGAATGAAATATTTGTATTGAGGCACTTCACAAAGACATATGCATTAAATTTGGTTTCATTACGAAAAAAGTTTATTGGGTATTGTTAGGTCAGACAAGCAATATGGCTCGTTTAACATATCAACATGTATACAATCTGCATGAATAGACGTTTTTACTAATGTATTTCAATTTATGCATGTTTCTTTCTCAAACCCTTGGTCACCAACTATTTGATTCACCTGCTATGCTAAAAATGCATCTCTATGGATGGAATTCTCTTATAACTTATTGCTATGCTGAGCAGGTCTCTGGCAAGCTCCTGTCAAGACAAACTATTGTTAAAAAAGTATGCATAAAATTAAATAACAAGTCTATTCTGACTAGTCAAGTGCATTGACTCATAGCAGGTGATTAAAACAAGTTGTCACTATAAACACTTCAGAGAAATACATGTATGTACTGTTACTGAAACGGCATATTTAGCCCAGTTAAATTAAATTTGGGTTTAATCTATGGACCTTTCTTCCTTGAATTAGGAGTGACATGGTACATTTCTACATATCTACAGGTTTAAATCACCTGTAGCATATGACAATATCTCTTGAGAGGAAGCCACCTTGCAATGCATAAATTCTTGTTTTGTTGGGAAAGTATCATGCAAGTTTGGGTTTTGAAAAAGCAGATTTTTAATAGGAGAAATGAAGAAAAAAAATAAAAAACAACGCTCAACTCATTAGCATTCTACTGTTAATCAACAATCTTGTAGTGTCATTGGATAACCCTTCTGCCAGGGAAATCTCAGTCTGAAAGAATGCATATTTCTAAAACAAAACTGACAATAGCTTTTTCAATTCCTGACAGGTGCTTTTCTGATATACAACTGCTAAATCTAGTAAAAATGCAAGCAACTCTGCCTACCAGATCAAATATCTTGGGGCGAGCTTGGTTGCCTATGTGAAGCAGGTCCTGGAAGCCTTTGGTGATGACCAGTGCCATTCTCTCACCCTTGCGCTCCAAGAGGGCGTTGGTAGCGACTGTGGTTCCCATCCTGATCCAACTGATGATCGATGTGTCCAAGGGCTGACCTTGAGGCATAGAGATTCCAGTTTCCTGGAGAAAAATGTTATAGAGAGATTATTCACGAGGAATGTCCTGAGGAATTTGTTTTAATATCTCAGATTCGATTCCAGGCATACAGGTAGTTACTAATGCTACTTGGCTAGATGTCTATCTATATGGCCACTGCATACAAAGAAAAAAATTGGGAGGCAGGTTAGCAATCATGCCTGTGATGCATGTGATATGACTGATAGCATTGGCATTACGGTATGTGGTAAGGTGTCAAATTCCCCATGAGAGCCCACTTCTACATGTATATGTCTTTATTATGCAGGTATAAAAGGTCATTTGAAGATATCTGCCGTATGTCAATAAACACTTTCTTTATCCATAGACCATACAGAATTTTAAAAAAATTAAAAAATTGTTAATTCCATGGATGGTCAGACCCCCAAAGTTAATTTGGATTTCTGGATCATAATTAAATTTTCTTAATATGGAATTTTGGATTAGTACTTGGATTATAAGAATAAAAGTTTATTTTGCAATCATAGACTATAAAAAGGCTTTTGATTTTGTAGATCGATGGTAAAAAAATGATTAAAGGTAATGCATGGTTTTGGAAATTTTGAAAATTGGATGGATAGTAATTCTTTAAAATGTTGATATATTTGGATGCCCCTGTGGATGTATTATAAGCACTAGAAAATTTAGCCCCTAAAACACTTCTGCTTTCGAGCAAATTGAATAATCAAAATTTATCGGTGTTCCCTTTAAATCTCAAATATTTCAAATAGTGCCTAAGGCCATTCCATGGTAGCTGCGACCATGAAAATCTCAGAACATGCATTTCTGATATATAATTTCCAAATGGGAATAGCAAATCGGTCGATTGTAGTCAAGAAACATTGTTTCAATCCTAAAGTAATATCAGTCTTGAGAGGGAGCTATACAACATAAAGAGTTTATTATTTACAATTCCATCACTTTAGACTCAATTTCAACTGCGACAACGATCATTGAATATTGTAAAATCGCATATACATGTATATGCTTCTAATATGTTAATTTGAACCAAATTCATGACCCCATACCAAAACTTTGTATTACCTTTAAAGGAAACCTCACCCCAAGAACTAACTTAAATTGTTCTGAGATATTTATATTCTTGCCCATTAATCTACAAGATTCCCCACCAAAGTTTATGAGAGAGGCATAAAGCAAGAATAATGTAGTTTCTCAACATGCGTCGCCATTTTCTTGATAACGTGACAAACTATGTGAAGTCGATTATCAAGTACATGTATTCCAATTTATGGATGCTTCCTTCCCAGGTGTGTGTGGTGTTGAAGCATTTCATTCACCTGCTATTATCCTTTGTACAACAATTGCCAGAACGCAAATTGCATAAATCAGTTGGTGTTCTTCTGGGATGAAGGTTTCTCATAAATGAAATACAATTGTCAACTGCTATATTTTAGTATTTTTAAATGAATTAGTTACAATCGTTCCCCTGTTATATATTTTTTAAATCTAGGAACTCAAGTGTTATTTTGCTCAGGTTTATAACATTACTAACCAGAGCAAAATAACACTGAGTTCCTATCGGAAATCTATTTATTCAGATGGTAATATCTCAGCCAATATTCAATTGGTTTTCGACATTTGAAAATTATTTTTGATGCTCTTTCAGAGAACGAAGTTCAAATTGTGAAATTCTAGTAATAGATTTTTATGTCGTCACAGCTTCAGTACTCTATAGGGTTAGGAATTAAGTAAGCAGTTATACCTTGTGTCAAGAGAATGATGCTGCATTTTCCATTCAAGTTGAAGAAGAAGCTGAACAATGACACATCATTTTAGTGCTTACTCATAGCATTTTCACATCTAGCCTACATGATGTGTTTGTCTGTTTGTGTGTGTGTGTTTGTTCAAGACAATTATCTTGGGGTTTGGTTACACGTTCTCTCTCTCTTTATCTGTGTTTTAGGTATAAAAACCTACCTACCGGTATCCAATACCAAAGTGATACTAATAATATATGTGCAACATATAGACTAAACTGGTTCTAATTTTTAAACCAGTTGGACATAATCATTGTTGACTTTTAAAATGAATCAGCTGTCGCTGATACAATGTTGTTCATACTGTACCTGTCTCAATAAGCCATCTGCCTATAAAAATATCAATTTTGACTAAAGGTATCAACAAAGAAATATAATATAAATGCTGTATAAAATAATTTCTATTTATTCTTCTTTCTTTCCTTCTTTATTTTTCTTAAAAGTAATAAAACAAACATTTCTTTGATAAAACTAGGGCATATCAAAATGGCAGATTCAAACTTTTATTTGTGAGCATTGATGATCTACAGTAGTTTGATTTTGTATCAAACCAGAATGTTTATTTTTCCAAAAGTTTGATTTTCACACCTGTTCAAGAATCCTACGAATGCCCTCCATGGGAGCATCAGAGTAGTTGGCGGGATCCACAGAGAGAAGCTTCATTACAATCTCCTTGCCAGTGGGGCACTTGCAGTAGATGTCTGTGAAGGTGCCGCCCCTGTCGATGGCAAATTGGAACCCATTACCACCAAGACTGTCTGATATTGCCATGATGATCTTTAAGTTTATGTGATGACTGTGATCCTTTGTAGCGGCCTGCAAATACACATTGATTAACGTAGATTGATGAGTGAGCTTTTACCTTTTTATTCCATCTCAAATTAAAGGATTTTGATCTAATTGAAGTTAATTGAATTCTACCAGCCTACTGGAGCTGGAGTACTGCCCAGGAGGGTGTTTCACAAAGACTAAGATCGACTTTAAGTTGCATGGACTTAAGTATAACAGGCCGTTCATGCCATTGGTTGCTATCCCAATTAGAGTCTAATTCTAAATTATAATCTTTAGATAATATTTTTTCCTTCAATAATGAATTATCAAAAAATGTAAGTTTTGTAGATTTTTTACCATGATTTGTACATCCCTTGAGAGACCAATGCCAGTAAATAATGATATAGCAAACAATGGCATGAATGGCCCGTTATACTTAAGTCCAACTTAAAGTCGATCTTAGTCTTTGTGAAACACCCCCCTGGTCTGGTAGACATGGCCAGGCCATGGTAGACATTGTAAATCTTTTAAAGTTAAAAGTGTCATCCTCAAAAATAATGTCAAATGACCTGCAAAATCTTCACCTGAATCACCTCAGACAGAAATGTTATTTGCTCAAAACTAAGTAAAAGAAATCCTCATTAAAATAAAAAGACAAAATAAATTTAAATGGCACGATCAAGACAGTTACTGAGTTTATTATAATGAAGCAAGACTATTAATATTAATACTATAGACAAGAACTTAAGAAGCCAAGAAAAGCAAGAGGCTCATTCTGATTTGCTACTTTAAATAGTTCAACTTAAGTTTAATATCATGCAATCAGAATTCATTTAATTTAAGAACTAATTTAAGTAGATATCTAGATCTAGGAAATATTAAAATGACAAACTAACCTCTTGGCTAAGATTACTTAAACCAAACTGAAGCTCGACAGTACGTAGGTCTAGTTGAGTTCGATTTTTAAAGATCAAGTGCAGTGCTCTCTCAGAGTCAGATCACGATCGACGTGACACGTCTGCTAGATAAGGCTGCTGAGCTGAGCTGAGTATAGTATAGTATAGTAGCTACCGAGCGCGAGTCGAGGTCGATAACAAGACGTAGCGCGGGGGCGCGGCTGGCCTGGGATAGCTGCTAGCGCTGGCCACAGAACTGCTGTTAGCTAGCTAGCTACAGCTGTTTTCGTGTGTAGCGCCATCTATCACAGAAAGCATTACAGTTTCGGACTAAACAGTAATTCTGAAAGCGGAGCTGAAATTGACAATAAAAAAACCATGGCAGGAGAAGTGATAGTGGATGCTTTACCCTACGTTGACCAAGGATATGATGAACCAGGGGTCAGAGAAGCGGTTCGTACTACGAATTACTCTTACTTGTGTATTATTAGTAATCTAATTGCGTTGAAGTTGAACGAGATGTCAATGGAAACGCCATATGGTACATGAAAGCCAATATGTGGGACCGAAGTAACACATGTTTGTCAAATCAGGGCCCCCGTTTCTCGAAATCGTCATAGGCCTAAGTGTGACTTTAATATTGACTATATCCCCCTTCCCCTTTCTCTCTCTCCCTCCCTCGCTGGCTCTCCAACACATGCACGTACTTAACTCCGGGGAGCTCCGACGTCGGCGTCGGAGCTCCCCGGAGACGGAGTTAGCACGTACTGTACAGCTTGCAATGCATAATTATATTAATACCAGGCGTGTAGTCAGCCCAAAACGCCGGCCAAAGAAAGAGAGAGAGAGAGAGAGAGACTTGAGATGATGAGAGAAGAGAAAAAAGTAAGAGGACGTAGGAAAAAAAAGGAGCAGACAAAGAAACATTTTTGAAAATTCAGACAAGAATTAATAAGAGTCCAGAACGGTACAACAAATCATCTTGTTTCTCAAAGACTCAAGTAATAATTTAAATTAATGAAATGCAAAGCTTTCGCGCGGGAGGGGCCCTTGGGGTCTGTCTCACAGACCCTGCACCCACACAAACAGTAGCTATCCTGGCTGTGTATTAAAAGCTGCGTTATTGATTCTCAACATTTCAAACACCACTGTACAAAACTCAACTGATTTCACTAAAAATTGGTACTTTAGTGACAATTGATGACACCTAAATAGCAGTAAAATACAATTTTTTCAACTTACCGATGTTAGAAAGAATAATTTAAAAATTCAAATTGTAAGTCTACTGTCAAACTTGCCGATCAGCCACATCAGCACGATTGTGTGCATTTGTGTATTATAAGTGTATTGACTATTCATGTGTGCAAATGCTGCCTATTAATACGTAGTGCAGCGCTAGCTCCATACGCAGTATTGACTCTCTTAGACCGAAAGCTGCTTTCAGTCTCTGATATAGACGGTTGTTCCGCTGAGATTGCATCTGGCTCCTCTGACCGCCTCTATACATAGACTGAAGAACGTCCTATGGGGACTGTACGGGAGGAATAGTTCAGTTTGGCCGGACCGCGATGAATGAGATATGCAACGAGCTTTTCACTCTTCACATCTTCATATATCCAATTTGGCTGCAATATTACACTGAATATTATGTAAGATAAAATATAACACAGAAATATCTACTTTGACTTACGATAGCTTCTACTTACGATAGATCCTAAATTAATGATTAATCCGAGAAAGTCTTGTAGTCAACATGATTTGTTGTCAGCCATTTTGGTTTAAGTTGATGAATATTCATTTTTTCTTTCCGAACGTCCAATAGCTACGTATGAGTCGGCCCAGCTTGACCCAGTGATATTTGAATATTCATAAACCCAATATCAAACCGAGTGTTCTGATTGGCCATTGGCATTGTTTTGGTCGGTTGACCCGGAAATATATCAGCCGGGTCATGTCATAGATTACCAGTTCGAATGCATGAACGTACTGTTTCCTTGGTTCTGAGAAAAAAATTGGATAACTCATATATGTAAGTCCGTAAATTTTCTATTTGGAAATAAGTCATAAACATGTTGATAACTGTACATAAGAGAAAAATAGACATAGTTTTTTCTATCTGATTTATAAATCAGAAAATTAGATCTAAATAAAGAAAATTGGGGGAGAAACTTGTTGCAGCAAAGTGCTGCAGAATTGGCTCTATCTCTCCGCGTGGTGCGAGGCGTACGGGGTACCGTCTGTGTATGGGGAATGTCAACAAATGTCAGTTTTATTAAAGAATGACCCATACCAGACGGTTATTTCTGTCTATGACTCTCTATGCTTTGCTGGAGTGCCTGCACCCACCCCCCTACTGGCACCTAGGGAAGCGCTTTGCGCGCTCTGTAAGTGATTTGTAGCCTCGCATGCTCACTACCGCCATAAAATCACACATAGCAGCATTAGTGCATTAGTATACTTTGTGTGTAAAAAAAAATGTTTAGACGACCTCTATAGATTCTCAACATTTCAAACACCACTGTACAAAACTCAACTGAGTTCACTCAAAATCGTAGACAGAAATAACCGTCTGGTATGGGTCATTCTTTAATAAAACTGACATTTGTTGACATTCCCCATACACAGACGGTAACCCATACGGCTCGCACTGGGGGGAGAGATTGAGCCAATTCTGTACGACTTTTGGCACAGAAACTTTTCCCCTGATTTTCTATTTTATTTAGATCTAATTTTCTGATTTATAAATCAGATAGAAAAAACTGTATATTTTTGCATCGGTCATTTTGATTGGACAAGGTTATCGAAATTCAATGCTTGGAAATATTCGCAGTAATGATTATTATCAATTACAAAACGCTTAAATACAGCCCGGCAAAGCACCTGAAAAGCTCTCCGATTGCTGCTGAGATGTGTGACGTCACATGTTGAACATGATTTGCACTTGTAAGCAGACGATGTCCCATGACATCTCACACATTTTCAGTGCCTGTTTTGTCATCTTAGTTCAGTTATTTCTCTTACTTCACTACCGTCAGGCTAAATGTTTAATCTATTGCCTCGCTCTAAACCCCGCGCATGGTATTATTTTGATGAAAAATGCAGCGATAAAAAATTAAAGGAATCCGTCGCTTGTAAACAAAATAATACGCCATTGTACTTTCAGCTGCATACACCGCGGTATGTTTGGCGTTTCAAGAGGAACAAATGCCGTCATGCTATCATTCCGGGGTCTTTTAATTTGAAAGTGTGGTTTCTTTGATTGTTCATTAACCCCTATCCTGTGTATTTACAAACAAAAGAATTTAGTTATCAGAATTCAGAATCTGTTTCATATCCTTTTTTAATGGTGTAAATTCCATCACATTTATACACTAAACTCATTATAATTTGAGAAATAACAGCATTGCAATTATGTTCATTCTTTATGGGATGTCGTCTGCTTGGGCAGGATTGGTTCATATTGTGACGGCATTAAAACATCGTTATTTTTCTGGCGAATCTCTCGCATATCCCGATTCTATGGAGGTGGTTTTATTTGTATTTTTATAAATCACCCGATATGTAGTTGACCTAAAACTTGTACGATGGTCATCTGTTAGCTTACCAGTTTCTAGTAATACGTTATTTGCAATTTTTGTGATTTTCTTTGAACCCGCACTTTAATTTAGGATCTAAATGAGCAAGCTATCGTAAGTCAAAGTAGATATTTCTGTGTTAATTTTTTATTTTTAATAAGATTCAGTGTAAAATTGCAGCCAAAGTGGACATATGAAGACGTAAAAAGAGTGAAAAACTCGTTGCATATCTCATTCAGCTCGGTCAGGCCAAACCGAACCATTCCTTCCATACAGTACCCATACGATGTACTTCAGTCTATGTATAGAGGCGGTCAGAGGAGCCATCTGGATGCCAATCCAATTATGTTTGCAATGATGCTAGAAAAAATGGAAATGAAATAAACTAAACTGAAACTGAAACTGAACCACAACGCCGTCCACATCCTACCGAGTACCCATTTAACACCTAGGTGGAGAGTAACAATGTAGAAAAAATGTCATGCTCAAGGACATAAGTGCCGTGCTGTGGCTCAAACCCATGACCTGTGTATTTCCAGTCAAATAATTAAAGTTTAAACCTACTTGACTATATCACCTCTAACTCCTGAATTCTCTCATTCCCATAGACTTAAAAAAAGGAGCCAGCAGGTGCCCATAGACATTGGGTTCAGACAGATTCTCTTCAATTTGAATACGGACTTTTGAGGGAAATAAAAAAGGATCTTAAAATTGTGTGGTGAATCAGTATGACAAAATGAAAATAAAGGCTTCAGATGATGCAGTACTTTCTCATCTATCTATTTATCTATCTATCAATCTACTTGTAGGCATATGCCCTTGTTGAGGAGGAGACCAGGAGATATCGACCTACCAAGAACTACCTAGAGCATCTGCCAGCCATTGACAGCACACCGTTTGTTACTGAAGTCCTGAAGAATGAGTTTGAGAGGATGGCTATGAGGCAGCCCATGGATATGTTAAGCATGAAGAGGTAATGTAGAAATTGAGAAAATCAAGGATTCTGTATAAAAAAGGGGGGGGGGCACAATTAATAAATCTCTGATGTGAAAAAATGAAAAGTTATCATATTTTCTAGGCACCTTTTGAAGTCTAAGCTTATTAGTGAGGCAATTGTATTGTGTGTATTTAAGCTATGCCAGATTGGGGATAGTGTTTTTATTTTATTTTTTAATCTCTCCGTTTTATTTTGATATTCTAACAGAGTTGTGAAATTAAGCTTTTATTTTCATCATCTTGTCTATCCAGTATTGTGGTTTACCACTTGAGAGATTTCTTTTATTCTATCCATGGACCATGTTCTACTCTTTGCCTCCCCTTTCCCAACCCCCAAAGGTACGAGTTGCCACCCCCTCCCATTGGACGTCAGAATGACATCACAGCCTGGACTGAGTGTGTTGAGAACTCCATGGCCCAGCTGGAACATCAGGCTGAACGAGTCATCAATCTAGAACTTCTCCAGACCTATGGCAGTCATGCCTGGAGGTCACACAATGAGTGAGATGATGAACAGTTTTTGTTATTTGAGAGGGCTGGTGTGATGTAGTTATAATTACTGATCAAGAAGTGTTATTTCTGGAGTGGAGACACATTTGATAAAAGTTTAGACATCAGATAATTTCAATATAAATGTTTCATTTTACTTTAAGTTTGAATATGGCTTTGTGTGTACATCAAAACTGACACAAAAAACACAAATTAAAACTATGCTTTTCCAATTTTTTTTTTCTGGTATAAATATGACCAAATTTGTGTTTGGATGGATGTTTTCAATAGCTTATATGAAACCGAAAGGTCCTGCAATTTGCCATAGCAAAGCACGCTTGCATCGTTATTATTGGATCGTTATTATTGTTATTATTATCGTCACCATCATCGTCACCATCATCATCATTTCAAATTAGCATATTTCTGTGTTTGGTAATTGAGTCTTGCTTCCATTGTTTTTAGTATCCTAGTAAAGATGGTGGAAATGGCACAGCATCAGCTGCAGGACATCAAGAAACAGATCCAGGAAGTCAACTGGAAGAGGAAAAATAAACAGGTATGTGGCCAGGAACACACAAAAATGAAAGCAAAAAGAAGAAGAAAAAAGAAGAAACAAATGAACATGCGAAAATTGGAGAGGACTGATAGTAGTCTAGAGTGTGTTTAATGTGATCTGACATGTGACATAAATTGTGTCAGGTTTTGTTTCATCAAAGATATAGTGTTCTGGATAGGGTTTTAGGCTAGGTATGGAATTAGCGTTAGCATTAGGTGTAGTGTTCAGTCCATGGTTGAAGTATACAATTGGGTAGATTATTATATGGAAATTGACCTTCGGACAGATGACCATAATTATCCTTTGTTTCATTCTAATTTCATTTTGGAATTGTGTATAAATGATATACCGGGTATGTGATTATTCTTTATAATTATCCTTTACAAAAAACAAACAAATTATTATTTTTTTATTTCAGACTGCTTCAGGACCAGAACTCACAAGGCTGCAAGAAAGGTAATGCTTGTAATAATAAATAATGATGCTAGATTGCTCAGCAAACATTAAAATCTCTTGACTCCATAAAATGCTTGAAAAGATGGAATGTAATGTGAAAGCATCCAGAGTAATGTCACCAATACTCTACAGAATAATGATTTCAGAGATGTTGCTTTAAACTCTAATATTTTGCCCAGCAGATTCTTTTGTATTTATAGAATGTACAATGATAGAGTTGCAATGGCAGCAGCACAAAATACTTTAGAAACAAACAGATGGAAAAAAGAACATTAATACTTCTTCCACTTTCTCACTCTGTTGGCATCTGTCTTTAGCTCATCACCTTCGTATAAATTTGATTATCACGTATCATACCCACTGAAAAGATATTATGATTCTACTAATGATAAAAATGATAATAATCTGTCCATTTATATAGCACAGCTACTCTATGAATACTGTATTGTATCTCTATTTTTTTATTGTTACTATTAACCTATAATATATTGTAACTGCTTACGATTATTTATATGTATAAATTATTAAATTCATTTGTAAAACTTATACCAGTGAAAAACAAATTTCTGAATGGACAATAAATACTTAATTTCAATCTATTTCAATTTCAATTTCAATGAGCATACTGAGAATTTCTAATATATTTCAAATCATCAAAGAAACAATGATTTCTAATGACTTACATGCCTGAACATTCAGCTCCTCACTGGGGTTATCAAATGCTGTCTAGAACCCCATGAAATCCGACCTTGTATTGACCTTGTCATATCAATCACAATAAATTTTTTATAGTAATATATGATATATGAGATTTGTAAGGTGCCGAATCCACATGAAAGCAAATGCTCAAAGCACACTTGTGACACACACACAAAAGAAGTAAGATAGAACCTACAAAAATGACAGAACAATTAATTATATGCTTAATTAAACACATTTTTAAAGATTATTTTTAAACACTTCAACTGATCTGACATTACGAATCTCTCGAGGGAGAGCATTCGAAGACCCTGCATGAACAAAAGTCCTTTTCCCCCACTTAGTATTGAGCTTAGGAAGAACAAGAAATCCAGAGTTTTGAGAGCATAAAGATCTGGACAGAATGTAATGATTTATAAAAGTATTATGGTACTGTGGAACAGAGCCACGAACACAATGAAATAAAAGCAAAAAATTATTTTATAAATTTCTCTGGAAAATTGAGAAGTATACCTGCAGACAGTGCTCAATGATTTTCCACCTCTTTTCTTTCCCAGCTGGGCCAGCTTGGTGTCCAAGAACTTTGAGATTGAGAGGGCGTGTCTGGAGCTGGAGTACGACACCAGCAAACTCGAACAGCAGGTGGAGTCCCTGAAACCAAAGTCTGAAACCCAATATGGACAGGCTCACCACCATAGCAACGATGTTCACATGGATGAGAGTGATGAGGAGGAGGATGATGAGGAGGAGGAGGAGTATGCCGCTTCAAGATGATACTTTTGTTACCTTTACCTAGAATTTTTAGAAATGTTTTCATTATAGTGTCATTGGACATTGGACTCTTGTAAAAAAAGACAGAGGTGTCACAGTGTAAATTCATCTGCTGATCTTTTCCCTTGATAGCAGATGTAATGAATATTCAGGAATGCAATGTATGATGGGCAGGTCTCATTTAACGCAAATACGTTTCAACACCTTCAAAGAACGGCCCCCTCCCTCCTCCCCTTGCCCCCTCCCTCCTCCCCTTGCCCCCTCCCTCACCCCTCTCCATACTCCCCTTCCCCTCCCCATACTCCCCTTCCCCTCCCCCACAGGAAATTTCTTGTAAACATATCCTTCTCTGGAAACTGAAAAGTCTAAAAATAATGTTGAAATCTTTTTGCTACATGTGAGATAAGTAATCACAATGATATATGGTCAACAGAAGTTAATAACTAATCACTGCGTTGATTCATTTAAAATGATTGACTCCTGTATTATGTTTGAAATTAAATATGATAGAGGATGGATTATTGGACATCTTCTCTTTAAAATGGATATGGTTTTTTATAGCTGCTAATCATTTGATTAAAGTTGAAGCTTTTCATGTTTTTGTTTTCCATACCTTAAAAAAAATGTTTATATGCAGATTTTGATTGCTTTTGGTGGTCAATTAGAATTGTTACACATTTTAGTTAATTATCATATTTGATTTTGTTAATACCTATCATCATGTTGGCTTTGTTACAATCCATCCCTGCTGTAAAGACATGTGAGACCTTTTTTTTGTATTTTATGTTGTAAATAAATTTTCCTACAACAATCCATCATTTTTATTCAAGAATTGTTTTATTATTTATGTCTTTTCGTTATTTGCTTTTCACCCTCTGACTCTATGTTATAAAATATAACATTAAACTTGTTATTAAACCCTCGGGTGTTTCACAAAGACTAAGATCGACTTTAAGTTGAACTTAAAGGGCAAGTCCACTCCAAAAATAACTTACTTTCAATAGAACCAGAAAAATCAGACAAACCAATCAAAAAGAGTTTGAGCAAAATTGGATAACTAGTAAGCAAGTTATGAATTTTTAATGACATAAAATCACTAGACAAATTGGCAACTCACTCATGAGTCTGTGACGTCATGTCCTCACTATCCACTAATTATTTTCTTTATATTGATGATATAAATTTCCTATTTTCTCCCTAAGAATCATATTTCTTCACACCAACATCCAAGTTAGACTGATAGTAATATGTTTTTGTGTGGATGCACTAATATAGAGTAATTTTTTCCAGTTAAATCATGAAAAATGTGAATTTTGATAAACTATTTAAATACAAATCAATAATTATGAATATACAATATTCAGAAAATAGTATCATGCAACTCTTCAAAGTTCATGAAAAATTTTGTGAAATGTCATGCACGCAATATGATACAAATCATATAACCTGGGCAAAGGCATGGGGAAATCAAGTTTTAGGGGATAAAAAGGGAAATTAATTGGATTAAACTATAAAGCAATTGATAAATAGTGAGGACATGACGTCACAAACTGATAAACATATTGGCAATTTGTCTAGTGATTTCCATTGTTCCATAGTTTTACATACTTTTTCAAAAATTCATAACTTTGTTATTAGTCATCCCATTTTGCTCAAACTTTTTTTGATTGGTTTGTCTGAATTTTCTGCTTCTATTGAAAGTAAGTTATTTGTGGAGTGGACTTGGACTTTAACTATGGCACGCCGTTCATGCCACTGGTTGCTCTCACCATTGGTCTAGCTCTCAATTATGATCTTTAGAGAATATTTTTTCCTTCAATAATGAACTATCAAAAAAGGTAAATTCTGTAGATTTGTGACCACGATTTGTACGTCCCTTGAGAAACCAATGTCAGAAATGGTTAGAGGAACTAGTGGCATGAGCAGCCTGCCATGGTTAAGTTCAACTTAACGTCGATCTTAGTCTTTGTGAAACACTCCCCGGGTCTTACTGTAGTGGAGATTTATTTCTTGCTGCAGGTATGGGATTAGAGAAAATCATTGAGGATGTTTTCTTATTTTGTTAAACTTTCTGTGCACTTGCAGTGCAAATAGTTTTATTCATGGAGATGCTATAAATTTTTGATGTATCAAGCAATAGCAATTTGAAAATTATTGCTGTGCCTCTGCAAATCAAGGTGAATGCTTGATCAATGTGGTTCTAAGTCAATTTCTGCTTCAAGAAGATAAATTAGCTGTGAGAGAGCGATGTTTCAGATTGTTGTGGCTTAATTGCTAAAATAACTGCCATCATTTGAGTGTGGTGTTACATGATAGAACTAATTGCTTTTCCTTCATCATGGAACTTTATTGTGTTTATCATGTTAGAGTATCTTGCATCTGGGTATAGAAAGTGCAAGGTGGTTAATCCTAGGGAGTGGAGACTGGACGGATTATTTGGTGATAAGGATGGTAGGGAAATTAAAGGATGCAAGATACTCTTACATGATAACCAATAACAAACACAATGAACTTGAACGTACATGTACACCTGGCCATCCTTGACAGAACAGACATATATAGATCAATGTATATAAGAACCATCTTCTTTTTTGTTTTGTTTGTTGCTTTAAACTCGATGTTGTATAAAGTAAAAAATGATAGAGGACTGCGTTGATCAAAGAGGTGTTCTCGATCTCGAGAACTGAACTATTGCGGGGAAAATTCTGTTGAGATTGCTTGAGCATGTCTGCCATATGTGGCATCTTTAGAGAGAAATAAAAGAAGTTGATAAGAGTGTTGAGAAAGAGAGGGGAATAATGAGAGCACTTAATTTACATGCATGCATGGCAGTTATACACATGCAGGCATAGCTAGGGCCTATCAAAAAAAAAGGGAGGGGAGGGGGTGGCAATTAAAAAAGGTAGTACCCTTTGATACCATTGTACTAACTTTTCTACCAGTGTACACAGTGGTGCCCAGGGGGTGGCGGTGGAAAAAAATTACCCTTCCCGTAGGGAAAAAAATTTTAGGGGTACCAAAAAAAAATTGTGCTCACTACCCCTGGCGCCCAAGGGGTGGCGGTGGAAAAAATAATAACCATTCCCGAAGGGAAAAAAAATTTTCGGGTTCCAAAAAAAAAAAAAATTTGTACTCACTACCCCCACCACTGAGCGAAAAATCGACCGGCACGATTTTCAAATTTTCGCACGAAGTGGGCCCCTTTTTAGGCCCCCTCCCTTGCCGTCGGCTGGATCAGCCCCTGAGTGTACAGACAATTAACTTTTTGCTGACTTTTTTTTTCTCCTGAAATGCCATGAATGGTTAATGGAGGGGGGGGGGCTGAGGCATATATAGCTAGGCCTATATATTGAAGAATATATATGGCACAACCAAGTAGACATTTCTTTTCTTTTCTTGTTTTGGGTGAGGGAGGACAATTTTCTTCTTTTTACGTGATGTAGATCTATGCCAAATTGGGTTTCTGCCGTCCCATCTGCCCCCACACACACACACACCTACCTAGTGCCTAATATCCACTCCGAGCTTTAGATTGGCAATGCAGAAATTTCTAATTTGTACATGTAGAGGACGTCCGTACGTGCACGACCAAAAATACTTAGTAGACAAATATTTTGATAATTAAATGATATAGCTAAAATATATTGAAATGTACAAAATTTAAATCCAAATTTGTGTGAGTTCAAAATTTATCGAGTCACCATGATGTATTTAATTTTGCTTCGAAACGTTGCAAATGCAATGAGGTAAAAACAGAAATAAAAACAATTTCCTGAACGAGGATCTTGAATTTGCCGCCGCGAATAACGTAAGTTGAATTATTTAATTCATAGTACCCGGAAAAGTTCATATTATTTCCTTTTTACTCCCATTTGTATATATTCAGCTCTTTATTCTATAATATAAGATATTCAAAAGTCAAAACGAATGTATTTAAAAGTGAAGTAATTGCGAAGTGAACGTATCAATGAGAGTTTACTTTAGACTGCAACATGAAAATGAGTTGGTGGGGTAGTGTTGTAATGTATGCAGTGAATACGGAAGGGAGGTTTAGGCCTAGACCTACTCATATTCATAATCAGGACACAGGGTCTACTCGTACTCGTTCGGCCCCCGTGCGGCGCGGCCTGCACTGCCGAGCAAAGACCAAAGCAGGGCTGTCGGCGCTAATTCAGAATCATATCCATACTTTCGTAACTCTGGCGTGGAGCTGGAGATACCATACTAAAACCGCTCCAGCAAGCATAGACTAGACTCTAGAGTCGAGAGTCAATGCTAATGCGTATTGACCTCTACGGCTCTGGCGCTGCACAGTGCAGTGCACTAGACGTGTTATAACTTTATAGGCAGCACTTGTTAACTTAAAGTTAATAGACCCTAGCCTAGGCCTACATAAAATTATAAATGCACACAATCATGCCGATGTGGCTGATCGGCAAGTTTGACAGTAGACTTACAATTTGAATTTTTAAATTATTCTTTCTAACATCGGTAGTCTAACTCTAAGTTGAAAAAATTGTATTTTACTGCCATTTGATTTAGGTGTCGTAGAAGGTTACACTTACAGTTACAGCAATACAGTTACAGGTAAGCAAATCGCTCCGGTAGCTAAATCTCACATTTCATATTTATTTCTTGACTGATTTCAAAGTGCTTTTTATGAGAAGAATAAAAGAGTCCACTAGCAAACTCCGAAGCCACTGTGCAATGTTCGTCGGGTGCGGGAAGGCATTTTAGGTTTTGTTTACGTAAACCTGCATATGTCATTACAAGCAATAAATTAAAATCAGAAATTAAAATCTTACTTTGCAAAATAGATTTGCAAAATAAATCATTTTTGTCTCGCCTGCATAGCAAAAAACGAGACATAGGCACCGCTTTTCTGGTGGCGGCGGCGGCGGCGTCAACATCAAAAACTTAACCAAGGTTAAGTTTTTGAATTTTTAAAGAGAAAGACCAGTTCTGGTCATGCGATTGCATTGTGAAAGAAACGTGGAATCGATCAGAAAAGGTTGATCATCTAGCATATAAGTATTGGTGTGTACTGCAAGGTTCTGGAATCATTAAAATGATAAGAAATTTGGCCCAGTCTTGGTAAAGTTACAAGCACTGTACACAGAAAGATGTATATGGGACTACGCGACCACGTGCGCAATATCTATTTGGTTCCAATAGATATAATAATTTACCAAATATATCAATTCGTAGGCGGTTTCCGACTTTCCCGGCAAAATTTGTATCATCACGTATTAGTCAAAACATATTCTTTCACATGACTGGTAATGAGAGCTTCCATTTCATTTTTTTGAGAGAGGGGCGTTTCCAAAACTGGTCTATACCTTTAATATAATTTTGAAAGTATAAATTCTTATTCAACGAAACTTGGACTAAAGGGTTATCAAGTATCCCCAATCATGTGAGGAGAATTTCAGGTCACAAAGTCAAGGTCAAAGGTCATTTCAGGTCAACAAACTTAGACTATGTTGTGGCATCATCATCAAAAACTTAACCTGAGGTTAAGTTTTTGAATTTTTAATATAATTTTGAAAGTATAAGTTATTATTCAATGAAACCTAGGCTAAAGCTTTATCAAGTATCACCAATCATGTGATTAGTCTTTTAGGTGACAAAGTCAAGGTCAAATGTCATCTCAGGTATGCAAACTTAGATTTTGTTGTGTCATCAACATTAAGATTTTGAATTTTTAGCATAATTTCAAAAGTGTTTGTTCAAATTCCGTGAAACTTGTACCCAAGGGTAATCAAGTATCACAAAACATATGACACAAATTCCAGGTCACAAAGTCAAGGTCAAAGGTCATTTTAGGTCAGTAGACTTGGATTATGTTTTTCACAACTTAATATGAGAATTAATAAATCAATTTTTGTTATTTGTTCATATTTCATGAAAGTTCTCAATCTTGGTATAAATAATAATAAATAATTCTTCTGATGATTCTTAATCAATATTCACTTCTAAATGCTGATTATATTCAGAGGATTTCATTTTGGGGGGCCTGCTTAATGGGCCACCCTGCCTATAAATAATGTCCCAACCTCAATTTTTCATCATATCGAATTGCGTAATGCAGGCGAGACCGCCAAGAGCGTTTCCCTTGTTATTTGTTTTGTTTCAATGTCGAATACGTTTCGAGGTAGCTAGTCAAGCGTCATGTGTGCTCGGCACCATGTATCAGCTCTCAATATACGAACAATGTACATATCAGAATCAGCTAGCAACAGCTGTCGATAAATGGTTGATAAATGCCTTAAAATCTTGATTAATGGGCATTTTATTTTTAACACATTTTTTTGTGTTTGTCATCTTTCAGATTTACCTGATGATTGAATTGAAATCCTGATCAATTCACAATGAGTGAATTTAGGATACACCATCTGGTCAGTGAGCTGATGAAAGTCTTGGGGTAAGTTCAATTCAATTCAATTCAATTTATTTATGTTTCCAACAAAACAATACAAAATCAGTTTTAAACATTTACAACAATTTAAGAATACATATTGGAAACAGAGGGGTCCACTTAAAAGCAATGCTTGTACAAGTGTGGACACCCTAAATGATACTTAAGAATAATGATTAATTAAATTAACAAGTTCTTAACTACAAAAGGAACTACAAAATAGAGAAAATGGGGTGCCAACAGAGACGAGAACGGGACAAGACAATACCTTACATGACAAACATGGGAGGATACGGTTACAATACAAAGAGTAGATAATGCCCCCAAAAAGGAGAGAGATCAGGGGTACAGAAAATAATTTTAAAAAATGATGAGGTGCATGTGGGGTTGAGAGGAAAATGAGGAGAGAGAGATGCGCATTAGAAAGGAGATAAGCTTGAGAAGGCACAATATAATATATCAAATTACATTTTGAGTCAGCGAGTAGAGAATGATCTTGTATTAAAAAAACAAAAAAACAACAACAACATATAAATTTAATGAGGTTGATATGATTGTAATAAAAACAATTTCAATTTTTTCTTAAAAGTATTAATTGATGGAGCATTTTTTATTTCATTACTTAAAGAATTCCAAAACTTTGGACCTTCATATATGAACGTTTTTGGGGCTAAGAGGGTCCACAAGAGAGGTATTTTTAAAAAACATTTCATGAAAAACAGCAGGCAACATATTATTTTTATAATTATACATAAATTGACCTAATTGGAAAAGATATAAGTCTTTTACCTTTAATATCTTATTTCAAAAAATAAAGAGTCTGTATGGGAGCGAAAGGGGGAATTACAAATTATACGAATAATCTTCTTTTGTAATAAAAACACTTTGTCTAATGACGTTTGATGTGTGTTACCCCAAACTAAGAGACCATAAGTTAAGTATGGGAGTATCAATGAACTATAAAGCGTAATTAATGAATTAAGAGGGAGGCATGTTTTTAATTTATAAATAATACCGATATTTCGGGAAATAATGTTGATCAGACAATTGCTCTGAAATCAGTTGCTCCACACTTTATTTCGTCAAAGGTATAGGGTTAGGTTGGGGTAACTAAATTGTTTTTGCCTAGGTTTAGGGTAAGCATTTAGATAAGTTATTGTGTTTGGTCCAGGGTTCACGCTTGGAATTCAGTTCGTATAGGAAATTGACTGGAGCCATTGTTGCCAGACCATGTGTTGTACAATCAAGTTTTCTTTACTTGCATAGTGTATGTTGCAGGGTAGAAATTAATATAATTGAGAAAATATTGATTTTCTTTGATGGCAAACTATTTGATTTTCCCAAGGAATTGGCCTATAGATGTAATTGATATTGTCTATTTCAAGCCAGAGTCAAGGAATTGATTATATCCGACTCCTGTCCTAGCCTCATTTATCTGGCATCCAGTGGGAGTCGATTCCACTTGGAATCGAGGCCGTTAGTCTGAACCGGAGTCGGTTCTCTAGAGAATCGCCCAAGCCCAGCCTAACTACAAGTACATCTACTTATCTTTAAAAGTTTTCTCACATTCACATTGTGAAGACCAAGGCATTGTTTCACAAAATAGTAGGATTGCAGACATCCCACTGAAATGCGTGTAGTAAATTCACACATGCACCAATAAGATGTCTGTGAACCTGTACTTTTGACATTTTCATGAAACAATGCCCTGATGAATTAAAGTAGATTCCCAGCTTTTCATCTAGTTTAATAAAAACCAAGTTACTTACAGATGTACAAGTTTCTTATCTAACCCTTTCAAGACTATCGATAGATTCTTATAAATCCACTGAAAAAAGTCATCCTTGCTCAAGTTGAATTATTATCTTGGTTAGGGGAAGGGGTAGTATCATGAATGTGCCCAAACAAATCTGTTCTTCCCTATTCTTGTCAGGACTCAAGGGAAGGAGGGTCCTGAAGTCTATACAGATCTCCTGTTGAAGAATGTCACTCCCTACATCACCACGCAAGTCTCGTCGCATTCTGCCAAGAGGAAGATTGCAGAGTTCACCAAATCCCCAGCTGAATTCCTCAACAAATATGATGAACTCAAATCAAAGAAGTAAGACTCCACCATGAAATCAGTTCATGAATATAACATTTTCCAAGATGTACCTGTCTCGTCTGGGACAGAGACATAGGTGCTGCTTTTCTAACAGCAAAAATGGCAGCATCAAATCTTGGTTCACTACATTAATTGGCCAAGTGATTGATAGTAGTCAATTTCCTGGCTGTCACAACCATATTATATTTGAGCAGTCATCTGGTGACCATTTATCTTAGGCATTTGTGACCAAAGAAGTAGGAAGATATATTTCATACTGCACACACCAAGTGCTTACTTGAAATTATTTCATATATGGTCAAAGGTAAATCAGGAATTTTAGTAGTACATGAATGTTAATGTTTTGTCCGGCAGTGTGAGAGATTTAGATGCTCTGGTGTACCTGCTCTCCAAGCTGTCAGAGGACAAAGATGTGGTATCAACGCTCAAGGACAACTCTGATAAGCTACTCATGCCTATGGACAAGATCAGTCTTCCAGCTCCAGGCACCAAGATGTCAGAGGAAGATGTATTAGAGGTATATCAAGTTTGATTTGCTCAGTCTCAGTCCTCTCACTTCTGTGTGGTTAATGATGGGATGTATTGTAACCTTTGCTAGATGTTCGATGTGTTCGACATCAACAAAACTGCTCCTAATGGGATATTTAATAAAGGCCTGGCAAGTCAGTGATAATGGAAATTTTTATTAATTGCTTGCTTTAGCCTTATTCCAGAATTTTTGTATATTTTTTATTATGCAGTATTGATATTGAAAGAAAATCATTTTATACACATTACACGCATACATGTAATTTCATACTTTTTGAGGAATGAATGTGATGTAAGGAGGGTTTTCCTTCAGTATGGTTTACTTTGCTTGCCAATGGTTGCAGCTAATGGTTTCATTCAGTGTGTACCAAGAAGCCTGTGTGTGTTTGTGTGTGTGAATTAAGCTATTGTCTGTTTCCATTACAGCTGCGTAACCAGCTACTTGCTGCATCATCTGTTGCATCTAGCCAAGCTTCAGAGGTCTTCAGAAAGATGATGAGAGAGAAACAAGCAAAGAAAAACAGTAGGTCCTTTAATAAAAACTATCTGTTGAGAGCCAGAAGTGCATTAAAGTAAATGAGTTGATGTCCTTCTGGCTGTCAGCAGACAATATACATTATTTCATGGGGTAAAATACCTCTTTCTTACACACTGTACAAATCAGAAACACTGCTAGGAATAGCCTATCCTAACCAATTTCGGAATTGAATCCCAGTTTGTAGGATAGATTGCTGAAGATTACATTATGAAACTTCCCATCCTATCTCCTTGGGTCTACGAGACCAATTCTGACCGGTGACCCCTATCGGGGCATACAGGAGATGAACATAGTCCATGATATACTTTTATTTCACTGTTCAATATTATCTTTAATGCCTCTGTCATATCTTTTAGCATCTCTGAGCCTTCCCGTCCTGTCACCCTGGGTCTATGAGAGACCATTCCTGACAGGTGATTTTGTCAAGGTTTCAAGGCCTACCATAGAGCCAGGTGTTCCTCTGGGCACACTCCCTCTGGGAATGCAGGAGATGACCATAGTCCATGATCTGCTCACTGTTATGATGGTAAGAGAATTATCGACTGAATTTAGGGAGTGGGATAAAGTTATGGAATTTTTTGAGCACTTTAAAATCAGATTTTCATAGCATTAAACTAGTTATAATTAATGTTATTTGCTTATGGTTTTATAATATATTGTTGATACATCAAGATATTGATGGAAGATATCACTCTGTGCTTTAATTAAGACATATTTATATGCTGCCCTCTTCAACCTCCATCTTAAATAATCCCCTTGATTCCTTGCAATTCTTTCTTGATCTTCTTTTTTTTGTGTCCCTATTCTTCAATGTCAGTTCAAAATTATCCATGTAGCTTACTCTTTTTCTTTTCTGTATGCAGGGCACAGAAGGGAAATACATCCTTGTACGGCAGTCTCAAGACAGGTCAGTCACACCTTACACATTCCAAGTTGACCGTACCCTGGACACGTCCCTCCAAGAGCTCGTCAATCGAATCCTTCCAATATGTAATAACTACTCCACCGTCATGCACTTTATTGAGGACAAGTCATCCTTTGAGTTTGGTGTCGTCAACCACGCACTCTGTGGGGCCATGAGGACATTAGTCAAGGTAGGATTAGGTTTCAATCATTGGTTTATTTTTTTTGTCATGGTTATGCTTTAAAACTACTTTCAGATAAAGAAAACAGGGATCTACAGCTTATGAAGTCCTATCTGAGGGACTAGATAATTGAGGATGATTGCCTTACCCAAGTGCACTTATGCATATACAGTCAAACCTGCTTTAGTGACCACCTGTCTACAAAGACCACCTGTCTACAAAGACCACATTTTTTGTTTCCCTTGAAATTGATTTCTCATTGAAACATGTACTAAAGGAACCTGTCTACAAAGACCACCTGTCTACAAAGACCACTTTTTGTGTTTCCCTTGGGCAGTGGCTATAGACAGGTTTGACTGTACTTGGATTTGATTGTGGCACTTGTTTGTTTCAATACCATCGAGCTATAGTGCCATTTATCCTAATAACAATAATGCGCATTGATGAAGATGCATTGTGTGACTTAGACAAAAGAGGCTCGAAAAGTTGCGGAAGCCATAGGTTTCGTGAACATTTTGATATTTTGTTTAAGTTTGTTTTTCAGCCCCATCTATCTTTCTCCTTGGCACTGGTACTGGGACAAAATTTAGTATGAGACTACATCACGATAATGCTCTTTATCAAAACACAACAGGCAAAAGAAGAAATAATAATTAATGTCTTGATTAAGGCTATAGTCTTGATATCTTTCCTACAATATGCTTGCATGCTTTATTTTTGGATTGACCACTCTTGGCTTCATAATATTCTTTGATATGATAGTGCATGCCAAAGAACAATATACTCGACTTGTTTCAGCTGATATTTGAAAATGTACGGCTCTTGAAGAATGTTCCTTATTCTGTTTCCCTGCAGGAGTACAACATCTTAATAGCCCAGCTGGAGCATCAATTCAAGCAGGGCCAGCTACCCTTACAGAGGTTCTGGTTCTACATGCAGCCCTGCATGCAGACCATGGAGATACTAGCATCTATCTCGTCATCAGTGGACAGGGGAGCCTGCGCTGGAGGCTCGGTGCTTAGCCTGCTGCATGAGAAGACTGTCACCATGATCGGGTAAGGAAGAGTTTCATGTTCCAGTTGCTCTTCAGGTTGTTATGCCAAGTTTCTGTGAAAACTGCTCTGCGGTCAATTCCGTACACTAATGGAATTCCTGTGAAACTTAATAACCCTGGACCCAACGCTATATCCAACGATAAACCCTAACCCTTACCCTAACCTAACACCCAATCATAATACTAACCAAACATTATATATTTGACAAAATAAAGCCTGGAGGTATCAATCACCAGAGTGAATGCCAAATCACAACTTTTGAGCCTATTGGTGATCTTATATTTGGTATAGTGTCACTCCTAGCTTCATACCTATTTGATTCAGTGAACCTATTAAAGTAAATGCGAAGCTGTGACAAATAACACCAATTGATAAGGGCATTTGCAACTCCCATGTTCTGGTGTAGTGTCCAATGATGGTGTTGGCTAAAACAATTCTGTCTGTTACACTTTTGGTAACAGAAGGGTACACTGTGTCTATGGATAACACCTTGGGAAAATAGTAGGCTATTATCAATTTCATGTTAGGTGTTAGCATCTGGTGTCGGTGTTTTTGGAGTTAAACAAAATCCATCCATTACACCTGTAATAACTGAGGAGTTTAGAGTGTAGACATGCATAGAACAAACAAGAAATGAGGTGATGCCATAGCTTTGCAGAGAATGATGATCTTTGTATACTGTGAACTGTGATTTTTTTTTGTCAATGCACTGACATACGTGAGATATGACTTTCTATTGCATACACAGTGATATGCGAGCACAGGAGCTGTGTCTGTTCCTTACCCAGTCAGCCTGTGCCCCTTACTTTGAGATCCTGGAGAAGTGGATCTACAAGGGAATCATCAAAGACCCATACTGTGAGGTAAGCATTAGAGAAAAGATTTGGCGAGAGAGCTGGAGCAAGGGAGGGGTGGTGAACAGTCAGACAGGCTGGAGGATGAATGTTGATTAACTTTGGAAAAGAGAGTAATAAGAGGGAAAAGATGTAAACAAATAATGAAATGTGTTTATGAGAAACAAACAAGTTTAATAGCAATCGGGTTAATTGATGGAGGCTCTTGACTTTCATACGAGAGGTCCCAAATCCCTGGTGCTTATATTCTTGGGCAAGGTGTTTCAACCATGTTTTAAATTGTTACCTTACCTGGCAATGCTGGGGGAATAATAATTGCAAAGCCTGCAGGAAGGGCCATATCTTAGTAAAACTGATGTGGCCATCTTGGGCAAATATGATCAAATTATTAATCATTAGGAAGGAACATTGAACGCGTTTACAAATCTGGTTAAAAATTAAGATTTCGGGATCCTGTGCTATAATATGATGCTAATGATACAAATCAACTCGTAAAATCTAAATCTAGTATGGATTTTGGAAATAAGATAGGTCTAGAATGTCTTTTAAAATGCCAGCTGTACCAATTTTTCTCTTTTTCTCTCAAGTTTATGATTGAAGAGAATGAAGCCCTACAGAAAGAGAAGCTTCAGCACGAATACAATGATGCTTACTGGGAGCAGCGCTACACCAACTGCCGAGAAAGGAGCCCAATCTTCCTGGAGACCATTGCTGATAAGATCCTCAGGACTGGCAAATACCTCAACGTCGTCAGACAGTGTGGTAAGTCAAGTGCCACCACTGATTGTATGACATGTGCACTGGCTACACTTTCTCTGTGATCAATTTCAACTCTGGAGCCTAGACGAAAAATTTTCTCAATTCAACTTTAGAGCTTAAATCAACAAATTTCTCAATTTAACTCTGGAGCTTAGATCAACAAATTTCTCAATTCAACTCTGGAGCTTAAATCAACAAAATTCTCAATTCAACTTTGGAGCTTAGATCAACAAATTTCTCAATTCAATTCTGGAGCTTAAATCAACAAAATTCTCAATTCAACTTTGGAGCTTAAATCAACAAATTTCTCAATTCATCTCTGGAGCCTAGACCAATAGTAGACCTTATCATAACCCTCACTATGAACATGACGGACAAAGAAAGAGGACAAAATATACAACTCCTCATTCTACCCTCAACAATTGCTGTGGTAGACAAAGGAACATCCCTTCACTGCTATTATGTAAAAATGTGTAGAACAGGTGTCACATGCATATTCACCTGTTCTACTTATTTTACATAATAGCAGTGAAGATGTTCCTTTGTCTACCACAGCAATGAGTAGAATGAGGAATTGTATATTTTGTCCTCTTTCTTGTGCCTAATGCTAAAAAATCCTAGATCCTAGATGAAATTGAGCCTGGAGCAAATGTCAGAGCACCACTTCTAGAAGGGTCTCTTCATGTTTAGGACTTCTTAATCTTGTTAGTAAGGAAACTATTCCAGTTGTCTGATTCTCCCCATTACTAAAAATGTTTAGTTTGTCAGCATACAAACTTGAAGAGAATAAGGTTGACCAAAAGGTGAACAAGTAATATCCATTCATTGTGTTATACTGTATAAGCTGATATTTTCGTGTACAGATATTTTCGCGAATGACAGGCTAAGAGACATTTTTGCGAGTCGTTGCTTTCGCGAATAGCACACAGCAGAATTAATGAATGGGCATGTATTCACAAACTTTGTCACGCCAACACATACACGCACAGACTTGGTCACGTAAGTACACACACAAGTTTAGGCGGCCCATCGCACCACATACAGCTAGCCGAGTACCGTACCGGTACAAGGATTACGTGCGTGCGTCGTGCAATCTGTGCAATATACGCGCGGGGAGAGAAGGAACGCGTGGGGCGGGATGCGACAGCATTGCTTTATGTTGTTTAATGTGCAAGATACATTAAATTATGTCCCCCTGGAAAGGAAAATAGATATCAAGATTTCCCTTTGGATGATTCTTTTTGGTAACCTTTAGCTGCCAAGAGATTAAAAAATATGCTTAAAATACTTGCAGGTTACGTAACTTATACCATGCGAATGAAACATGTAGGACTGATATTCTTCATCAATCCAAACATTTTCCTCTTTTAACAACAGGCCATGATCCAAGATGTCCCAACGCTGAAGAGATCCTGTACACACTGAAAGAGAGACAGTATGTGGACCAGATAGACAAGGCTTACCAGTATGCCAGCAAGCTGCTTCTACAGCTACTCATGGACGAGAGAATTGGTCCAGAGACTTGGGTAAGTGAGGTAGACCGTATACTCTGTTTGTTTGACACACTTGTATTGAGAAGCAGATAGACAAGACATATCTGTACACCGGCAAGCAGCTTCTACAGCTAGGAGAGAGAACTGGTCCAGAGACTTGGGTAAGTGAGGTAGACCGTATACTCTGTTTGTTTGACACACTTGTATTGAGAAGCAGATAGACAATACATATCTGTATGCCAGCAAGCAGCTTCTACAGCTAGGAGAGAGAACTGGTCCAGAGACCTCGGGTAAATGACACTGACTGTTTGCTACAAATGAAAAGAAAAGAAGCTATTTGGAAATCGGTTGATAATGACAACTTTGAAGAATTAGCCAGTCAAGATTCAGCCATGTGTCTTTAATGACTTCTTTACCCATTTTGTGACATGTTAATTTTCACTCAATGCCTACGTGAATTTCCTGAGGGTTCTATTATGAGATTTCTTGGCCTTGGTATCAGCGTGTTAAAATCAGATCCTCATTTGATAATGCTGGAAGACTCCAGAAAATAACAAGAAAATATTTAAAGTTTGAAATGATATGTGATTTCAGAGTGATATTTGACCTTTGTACTGATATGATGCCATTTCAGTTGCGGGTAGAAGTGTTGGTAAGGCAGGTTGTGAAGCAAATCCATAATTGTTAGTATTTAAATAGGAACTTCATATCATTTTTTTTTTAGGGGGGGGGGGTTGCCTTTTGGGTAATTTTGTAAATTTGTGTACAGTCAATGTTTGCTTTTGAATTTATTTCAAGTAAGATATAGGGTTAGGGCTTTGGTTTCATTTGGCTTTTAGGGTTGATTTAGGTATAGGGGTAGATGTGGTTTGTTATTTGAATCGACCCGGAGCATTTGTCTATAGAGCGTATGTAGTACATTGTTTTAAAATGGTGTTAAATAGCATTATGTACTGATGCATATTTATAGAGTACCGAAGCTGTGACGTCATAAAAATCTATTTTTGGAATTTTTCAATTTTTTCTTCATTTTCCGAAAGAGCACCAAAAATGATGTCCAAATGTCGAAAACCAATTGAATATGTTAAGTATTTGCCGAGATATGACCATCTGAATAAAAAGATTGCCTATGGGAACTCAGTGTTATATTGCTCTGGCTCATAGCATTAGGAGCCAGAGCAATATAACACTGAGTTCCCATAGGCAATCTTTTTATTCAGATGGTCATATCTCAGCCAATAATTAACATATTCAATTGGTTTTCGACATTTGGACATTATTTTTGGAGGTCTTTCGGAAAATGAAGAAAAAATTGAGAAATTCCAAAAATAGATTTTTGATGACGTCACACTTCACCACTCTATAGGTCTATCAAGCGATATTTCTTAATGGAGCAAGGAGACTTCTTTGTGCATCTGATGGACATCACAGAGGAGGAGATGAAGAAGAGAGTAGAGGATATCATACCAAGCAGACTAGAATCTCTCCTGGAGCTAGCTGTTAGGACCAGCCAGGCTAACTCAGACCCATTCAAAGATGATCTAAGGTAATTAGTGAAGTAATGATTTAAGGTACTTTGGAACTTCTGGAAAAAAACTTATTTAAGAAGTAACTGAAATTGAACTGAAATATTTAATGAAATTTGCAGGGATGTTGTTCTTTCATTCTGTGTCAAACTCAACTACTCCCATGACCTGGTACCCATAACATTCTTTTCTGTGCACATGAATTCAGTACCTCTTTTTTATATACATTTTTAGCTATTGTTGACTCATCATTAAAATGATACATCATACATATACCTTATACAACTAAGTTTTACATGTTATGATAAAGACCATGTTTAGTTCCTTTATTGAATAGGAAACAGAATGAATCTTGTGAGTTGTACGGTCTCACAGTTCTTCCTTTGAAGCAAAAGATCTATGAACAAGATACTTCAATGGTTAACGTATGTGCAACATACTTTAATGATTAACGTATGTGAGAAATTTAACTTCACCTCTTTTAAAAGTCTTGAAATTTAAACTACATTCCATATTCTTTTTGTAGTATCTTGATAACACAAAATGTGCATTATTCAGCAGACGAGTATGGCTATTTTACCTTGCCTTTAATGTTTTTTGTATGAAAAAAATGTTTTCCTTTTTGTATTATCTGTCTTTCTCTTTTATATAACTACTGTCCTTCCAGAGTTGACCTCTTGCCCTATGACCTCAACACCCAGCTCCTCAGAATCTTGTCAATTGAATCCAGGCAAGAAAAAGGTAGGAATAAAATAAATTGAATGATCTTTGATACCAACATTTACCATTCTGACATGCCACACTGATGCTTGGGCACAGACAATTTGCCCTTATGTGGTGTGCAACATCATTGCATAGTGCTTTTCTGTTTTATGGCTGTTGCCATTTCAATTGCCCAGATTTGATAATATATCAGATATTATTGGACAATTTTTGTAGCTAGAGAAACTATTGAAAGGGCTTAGCAATTGAAAAATTATTTTACAGAAATTTATGTGTAATACAAGCTCGTACATTCAATGGCACCTTTAGGCTTAATATTGACGCACATTTTCTCTTCTCTAAAACTATTTTTTTGAATGAATGAAAAATAACTTTTACATTACTTTTCTGTTTGTCTACTTGTCTGTACATGTAGTACAATAATGACAGGAAAAATTTTATTTAAAAAAAGTTTTGGCAGAATAAAAAAAACATTAACAAGAAGATGAAAACAAACAAAAAACAAACAAAAATATCATAGCACTTTTTATTCTTATGTGTGGCACATGAATATGTTATACTAGATATTTGTTAGATTTACTGCATTTTCTTTTAACAGCCATGCTTCATGAAATGGACCCTACAGAGCTCAACATCTCAGGATTAGAAGCGTTCTCATTTGACTATGTGGTGAGATGGCCAGAATCACTCATACTCAGTAGGAAGGTATGTATTAATTACATGTACAATACTCACAAAATCATACTTGTAATCCAGCATCTTTCCCTAATGAATCTCTTTAAAATTTTCTCTTAGAACTATACAACCTATTTTATTGTACTAACCCATTGTTTACTACCCCAAAGTATAAGGGTGGAACAAAAAAAGCAAAAAAGCAGTTTGCATCCTGTTAAATATTTCCCTAGATGCATAATACAGTACTCCTGACTGTCATCATGAATGAAAGCATACAATCATCAATATAATTTGTGCATTTGATGAGAGAGGAGATGCTATGGCTCAGTGGTAGAGCAGTGGTCTCGTATCTGGGAGGTTCCTGGTTCAGGACCAAGTCAATGCGCTAGTGCCCTTTGGTAAGGCATTAATCCTCATTACCAAGTCCCTCGGAGAGGACTTAAAGCCATCGGTCCCTTGGTTACTTACTTACTAGCACACGCATGCTTTTTTAGCAGTCGGGTAAAACAAACCATCAAACCATTAGTCTATATAGCACGTCGTGTGATGAAATGCATTTCCCATGGGCCTCATGCAAATGTGCTAATTGCCATCAGGGGGTAACATCTGGGCCCTGTCTTATAAAGAGTTGCGATTGATCCAGATCAACCTCAAGTTTGCAGTCTCCTATCTCTTATGTACACAGTTGCACGGGGCCCAGATATAACGGTCTATGTACATAATAGTACTTCTCACGGATACTGTACGCGTAATATGACATGACAAACAAAAAGTGCGTTATCCTGGTCATAGGGGTTAGTGGTTCATCAATGAGTTGTTAGTTGTCTGGGGTAATACAGAGCTGCCAACCATTCCTATTTTTTGGCCTTCAAGCTATTGTTTTGAACCCTTGATTCCTCTCTGTTTCTGAAATATTCTGTGTGAAAAGTATACAAAATAGACTGCATTCCTTATTTTTGCTGTGAAAGGTTGGCAGGTATGGTAATAGTTCCGGGATAGACATTCTTTGCATAACTGGCTGGGATTCGTACATGTGCAGTTGTCCAACTAGTTGATTTGTTTCAGGGAGGTCTTATGACTTCTGCATATTACTTTTTATTCTATTGAATCATTTTCACAGGCTTTGACCAAGTATCAGATGCTGTTCAGACACCTATTCTATTGCAAGCATGTGGAAAGAACACTTTGCAAGTAAGTGATATCACATGATATTTTGAGCTCGTTTTCAAAAGGTTGATGTTGGACCTTGTCAAGAAGTATTTTTTATTTTTTTATATTGATGAGGTCGTAATAATAAGAATGCAGACATTCATTATGTGCAGCGTATCCACCCAGATGGTGCTCAAGGCATGTACAATAAATAGGCTAATGACAATAATACTTTAAAAGTGCTTACAGTAAAACATAACAAAAATATATTTAGGAGAAGACACTAAGTCATCTACAGTCTTACGATCTTTCACTGATTTTGGGAGTTATCAACAACCCCCTGCTGACGTAACTACTCTTTCTCCCCATGATAGCTATAAACAAAAGATGCTTGCAACATTTTAAAATGAGGAATTATGAAATTATATGTACATCAGCAAATGTTGACATTTGAAACATTCACTTTTACATCATTGCATATAGAAAGGGGACAATAATTTTAAATGCAGGCCATTGGCACCTTTATGGTAAGAATATGTATATCTCCTTTATCAGTATAACTCTGTGCCCCCTCCACTATTACATATTTTGAATCAATTCTCTCTCTGTCTCCGTAGTATCTGGCTGTTGAACAAGGAGGCCAAGCGGTTCACCCTCTATTCATCACGTTGGTATGCTGCAGCATTTGCTCTTCGCCAGCGCATGCTTCACTTGGTTCAGAATCTCCAGTACTATATGATGTTTGAAGTCGTGGAGCCCCACTGGCATATACTGCAAGACAACCTAAGAAAGGTATTTGAGATTCGATTCTTAATTTCTAATGCTCTTTAAGTGACTTCTATTAGTAAATCAACAGCTCAGCTTATTTCATTTCCTATGGTATGAAATGCTATCTAGGACGGGTAATGAATGTACAGGGCAATACACCTCAAAGGAATTTCTTTGAAGACATATTACAGTGCATTATGGGATTATCCTGCAAAGCCAGTTTAAATGTATCATTGTATCTGAGCGAAAACAGTGCTAACTCTGTGGTAGATGATATGCTAAATGGTCTGGTATAACATGGTCTTTTGTTCATTTATTTCATTCAAAATTTGAAAATCTCTTAATATGACCATCACCTCATGGTTCTTTCTGATATCATGACCCAAAGTCAGTGGACATACCAAGAGATTTTTCTTTATTGAATGTAATAAATAGATAATAGATGAATGTCTTATGGGTCACATATCACAGAATTGCCCTGGTGGCTCTCAGCAGGGCAATTTGTCAATTTTATTTTGCACCAGATCATCACAAAACAACAATGCAAGAAATTGAATTCATTCCATATATCTCACCTTTTTTTGCAATTATTTTTTCCCTAGGTGTCGAACATTGATGATGTCCTGTCACATCACACAGACTTCCTAGATCAGTGCCTCAAAGATTGTATGCTGACCAATCCAGACATTATCAAGAATGTCAGCAAACTCATGCTCGTCTGTGTCACCTTTGCTAATTGCATACAGGTAGGTCAAAGGCATTTTACTTCTAGTCGTTTCATCAAGTACTTTTGCTGCAAAGTAGGAGAAGGGGGAGGGGGGATAGTGGACATAGCTTTCGACTGATATCCATGACGGACAGTATTATTAAGATGTAATCTTTAAGCTACATGGAAAATGTGAATAAAACCAATTAAAGGAAACATAATTCCATAAGACTAGGAAATGAACATCCTAGTTTACTATGTTTAGTTTCATTATCTGCTAGCCAATTCTTTACCCGACTAAGTTCAAAATTCAATTTGGCCGTTTTCCTTTTTCTTGAGTTGAGATATGCTTTTAAATTTTATCTTTCACTGCAATCTGAAGGTGTCATTCACATTTCATACATGTACGAGAGTTGGCTTTTAAAGGCAAGACATACTGATATATCCTACTCACATTCTATGCCTGTGGACATTTGTATTGAAAGTTACCTTTGATCTGCATTGAAATCTGATATTAAAGTTAATTTGAATAAGAATATGGGTATGGAAATGAAATGAAATGTGAAAATGAGATTGAATTTGTAGTTGAGTTCCATTCTCCTGTTTCATCCAGAGAGTAACCCAGACGATGAATGTGGAAGCCGAGGTAAGCCGGCTTGTGGATACTGGTACCCCACCAAAAAGTGACAAGGACAAAGATAAACAGGATTCTGAGAGGAGAAGAACAGCCACAAAGGTAGCTTACTTGATGTTGGTAACCGAGGCATCGTTTCACGAAACTGTCATGAGTATAATTTCACGTACATCACATTGAAATGTGTGTTGATTTTGATACATGCATTTTAATTGGATGTCGGAAAACTTGTACTTATGACGGTTATGTGAAATAATTCCCAGTTATTTTTTGTTATTTTTTTAAAATGAAAAGATAGTATAAGGAAAATGAGAGTTGGCAACCGATATAGGAGAGGGCAGGTAATCAAATGAGAGAACGGCTAGAGATAAGGATGGAGAGAGGAAATTGAAGAAGTAAGCATATTAACCTTAAATGCATTATTTAAACTATTCCATTCATCAGTTTAAACCAGGTTCCAATTTACATAATTGAGGCAGTTGGTTCAAGTTAATCTTCACAAAATTATGATAATATGAGTTAGATGCATTATCATGATTTTCACAACCCTACAGCATGTATTGATATTTAAATTCAAATTGAATGTAGGTCAAATAATGGCTGTAAGAAACTTAAAATCATTTGTTGTCAAATAAAAAGATAAATAGATATGCAATTATATTTGATTGGCACAATGGTGGGATATGAAAATTGAACATACCTGCTTAATTTTTCAAAATGAATGTTTCCTTTTTGTTATCATATAGGCTGGTATAGTCATTTCATTCAGCTTTACCACACCATTGCTTATAGGGCAAATAAGATTTTATGAGATATTAAGTCAGACGTACCCTATATCCCTGCCTGATGACTCGTAGGATCTAATTTAGGATTTGGATATAGGATCTTATATAGGGTTACGGTTGGGTTGGGTTTTAGGTTGGGTTTTTGGTTAGGGTTTGATATAGTGTTAGGTTCAAGGTTGAAGTCAGGACTTTCATTACTGTAGTGGATTGACTGCAGAGCAATTGTTACCAGAGCATGTGTCTTTACACCCTTGCCCTATTCTGTGCATGAAATTGGAATAAATGAGATCATATCATATTTCACGTTTTGTATCCTTCCCTCTTTCTGTAGGTTGTAAGTGAGCACATTGAACAGCTGAATGCCAGCGACGACTTCACCAACACCGTCCACAACTTTGACTCCAACTTCTCTTCGCTTCTCATCTCGCTCCTCGACAAGTTGAGTCTGTTCAGCACAGCCAATTGTGAGCACAACATGATGAACATTATCCATAGGTTGGATTTCAATGGCTTCTACACCGTTAGGTTGGAGAAGCTGGCTGCAGACAGGAGCATGGCTGCCCATAGAGACGAAGACTTGATGGATGTGGGCGGGGCAGAAGCAAGATAGAAATACAGGTTTCATGATCAGGATGTCGAGTGTAACCCATTGACGGCTGAATTTTCTCAGTCCCATAGACTTAATACAGGATCCACCCGGTTCCCGTAGGCAAAGGGTTAATAGAACCCACGTAATCATGGTGGGGAAGCTAGCTGCTGAGAGGGGTATTTTAGCTCAGAGAGACAAAGACTCGATGGATTGGGTGGAGCGGGGCTGAAGCAAGATAGAGGGTGATGGCATCCCATGGAGAAGAAGATTTCTTGGATATGGGCAAGGCAGAAGGAAGACATTGAATATGTGATGAGAATGTTGACTTAAAAAGCATCCACACAGTCAGAATCAAGAAGCTAGCTGCGAGGGGTATGGCAGCCCACATAGATGAAGACCTGATGGGTGTGGGCGGGGCAGAAGCGAGATGAAGTGGTATGGACATTTTGTAGAGAATATGGCCTTGTACCATGGACTTGTGCCTGTATACTGTCAAACCAGAAACGTTTGCAAATCTCGTGAGTGGTGCAGATGAACTGAAACCAGATGATAAAACATACTTTTCAAATATGAACAGTTGATTTTTAATGGTTATTGTTTTGGATGCAGCACTAGAGTCAACGTTAGCTGCTGGGGAAATGTTGATCAAGAGAGCATAAATCTTTGTGTATCATACAATCAGTCAATGCAGGTTGTGATGAATTGGTATACGTTATACTATACATTACTTCAAATTGCAATTTAAATGCAACAAATTTCACAGAAATTCTGCACACCCCTCCACACTTCTTGGTCCATGGTTTGTAATTTGGTAAGTTTTTTGATAGTTTTTGGATGCAGCGCTAGTCCCAAACATAACAATTGCTGTGAATGTTTTTTTTCTTTCCAGATCCATGTACATGTGCATCATACTTAATTGAATGCAGTCTGTGTGGTGAATGAATGTACACTCTACCATTTGTTACCTTTAGACTATTCACCTGCAACAGAATTCACAAAAATTACATCCCCCGATCTCCCTCCCATCCCCTCCCCCTTCTTATATTAGACCTCTGCTGCAAAGTGATTGGAATTTATGAAAGTTGGCATAATGAGTATCATTACCCCAAAAAATCCCATGTTATTTTATAACTATGCCCCAATGGCTTTGGATTGTCAGCCATCAATTATTTATATTTTCACTTATGGTTGAAATGTTATATTTGGTAGCAAGAGGTTTGTAATCCTCAAGTCCAACTTGGGTTCCGTGCTAGCCCTATACGCTGGGTTTCATGTAGTTTCATGTTATCTTATATTTTCTTCATACTCCTTAACCATTTACCTATAGAATGCCAGGTAAAGTTTTTTGTTTACATTCTAGCTTTACACAAATTATTCCAGGTGATTGGTATACTTTAAATACTATTTTCATGAAATATTGGTACATTATCAAATAATTCATGATTGTTTATTCCTTCATTGTTTTGTAATATTAAAAAAGTTTTGTTTGCACAGCTGTAAGTATATTGCACTTTCTTTCAAGCATTATGAATGTAAATTCTGTAAAATTGCCCATCTCTCACATGTAAATTCTAAATAATTGCCTTTCTCTGCATATGTAAATTTTGTAAATTTGCCTTTCTCTGCAAGGATAATGCAGTGAATATTTATACATTATAAAAAAAGTTGTTTAAATGATATATTGTGACCTGTACTTTTGTAATTGATGTGAAATAAAAAGAAAACCTTTAGAAGGATCTTCCTATATGAAGCCACATAACAAAACTTTGAAATAATTTCTGTGTATTTTTTTTTGTTAGACTAATATTACAGTCCAGACAAAAATTTTAATTACTTAATTCAAAGTGTTATTTGACATCAATATAAAAATGAGAAAGTATTGTTAGAATTAGAATTTTGTTTTAAAGTTAACGTTGCACGACTTGAGTAACTCAGTGGCATTAGCAGGTATTTGCATATTCATTAGCATTATTTTGTATTTCTAAGGCAGGATCTCGATGTGCTAATGAATCTTCATTACGTTACTGAAGACGTGAAACGTTTTACCAACTGCATAAATATACTATCAATACTATTAACATTTACAGTTTCCACACAACTAGGCGTTGTGGCGTGTGCCTGTAATCCAGCTAACAGTGAAAGTTACAAACTGATTCAGCCGAGGACGCAGGTTCGAAACTGAGTCACGTCTTTCGGATGGTGACGTTAAAGGTCGGTCCCCAGACGTAAATAATCATATCTGATTGATACACGTCTGTAAAAACCCAATCACACACACACACAAGGCGTTGTGGCGTGTGCCTGTAATCCAGCTAACAGTGGAAGTTACAAACTGATTCAGCCGAGGACGCAGGTTCGAAACTGAGTCGCGTCTTTCGGATGGTGACGTTTAAAGGTCGGTCCCCAGACGTAAATAATCATATCTGATTGATACACGTCTGTAAAAACTCATAGTTAGGAAAAAAAAGAAAGCATCTTTGAGTCTGCATATGTAACTAGAACTAACTCGAAAAAAACGTGAATAGATTTATAGTATTGATAGTACATATATTTTGGACATTGTTCCTAAAATGTTTCACATCTTGAATAACTTCATACATATAATATGCATTAGCATGACACCCATGACTTTCCATTTGGCAGAAACTAAGATATTACATACAAATTACAATATAGCTTCTGACAAGAAAAATGAACATAATTAAAATATAAAATGTGTGATATTAAAATTCAATTTTATTTTCTGTTACCTAGCATAAAACATGTCAAAGAATACAATTTATTTTAATGGAATACCAGAAAATAACTCTGGAGACATATTGAATACCATGAAATTTGTAGAATATCCAATCATTTAGTTTAATGGTCAAAGCTGTTTAGTTAAGTTAAAAAAAGAAAGAAAAGAAAGCAGGTTTCTTTTAGTGAAATAGATGCCTACCTACATTTACGCAAATGAGCGTGAATTTATCATTCATTTTTCAGAAGAAATATTTTTCATAAAACTTTTGACCTTATCCCATATGACCATATATTTAAAACAAATAAGAATTTGATTATGCAATGCTTTTCAAAATGGGTTCACATTACCAAAAAAGAATAGATAAAGCTTAAAATGTCCCTAATACTCTCCACCCCCTCCATCCCCAATCATTTTGTTTCCTGGACACGATTCAGGACAGATGGCGTGTTTGTGAGAGGGGTGGGGGGGGGGCTTAATGAAATAGTAGATTGTATTTACAAATTTGGTATAGGTTGTATAAAAATGGAGATGCATATAATAATAGAGCTTTATCTGTAGGTCTAGCCAACTTATATATTTGGTGATTATGAATTATACATAGTGTGGGGGGAATTTCAGAGAGAGAAATAATATGGATGGATTTTTAAAATTTTGAATACAAACATTAGTAATGAACACATCAACAATTGACCTGTATAGAATGCTTTGGTCTACATACATTGCAATGCCAATTTGCTATTGCTTACAGGTATAATAAATGTACTTGGAAAATTGCGGTTATACCAATTGCATTCCTATATATGTATAATTTGATATTTTTGTACAAAAGAGAAATGATGAAGAGAAAAAGCTTATCCCTGCTGACAAAAAATTAGTCCAGAAAGGTGCAGGCATCGAGAAACAGCAACGGCAAGTCAAATATTTGGCTTGGCTCTATCCCCTTTAAAATGCTTTTTGCAGATCAGTATTATTTTGTATGTACTGTTTGAAATATGTGAAACTACACATTTCTTTACCTGTGCTATTAACATTGCCTGTAAGACCACCTGCTTATAAAGACATTTCTTGTCTCTCTTGGGTCAGGCAATCTTTACAAAACTTTTGAAGGAAGCGATAACATCTCATGGCACTTTAATCAGCTCAACAACATCTCTGCTAACAATGGAGAGCTGGAAAGATATACACATCCAAGCTTTGAGGATTGTATCTTGATTGTGGAATGTTCCCCTGGAAGCTTCAGGTGCCAGCCTTTGACCTACTGCTATCAAAGTCTATGAGTTGTATCAAACATACAGCATCTGACTTCAACAATAGCACACATCAGGCAGTTTACAACAACCAGTATATAACACAGAGGCGTGCGAGATGTCACGTCTTCCGTTGAGCAGCTAATTGCTTGAAGAGTTGCCTCAGTTGCCTCTTCCTGTCATTGTGGCAGCCTAAAGAGTTGAACAACAAATAAAGTTAAATATGTGTTTAAATTCAGTAAAATATATACTTTTTAATTTTACAGCGTAACACAGAAATATTTAGACATAGCGTAAATAAGTTACAAATACAATTACTATATAATAAGTTTGTAAACAAAGGAGAAGTGCTGTTGTGATGTTTATGAAATTTACTTATTATCAATTAGATTTCAATAAGGGTGATGGAAGATGGCTATTTGCCTTACAAGCCACGAGTGATACAACATGACTATAACAGTCTCATAACCTTTTTCATCTGTGATTTTACAATAATTAGAAATTTAAGAGGTAAAGACTAGGTTTGTTGAGTAGGAGCTAGGACTGATGCAGTCCATGTATCAGTAACGGGACAAAAAAAATTAAGCCAAAAAAGTCAGTCTGCTTACCGACATTTTACAGGAGTTTTGTATAAATATTTTGTGATCATCTTTTGCATCATTTGTCATGTTTTATGCTCTTTGTTGTGGATTTACTTAGTGAAATGATGACATATGATGCATTTTTTTTAAATATGACAAAAGCGCAATACCCTTCAGATTTCTGTATCTGATAATACACAGGTGGTGGGTATGACTTTTGTTGCATGCAGCTACTTTCTTTATCCCCCCTAGCCCTTCATTGTCACATATTTATTATTATTTTTTTTTTTAAATGCATCATTTCCTGGGTCATTTGTGAATGAGCAAATAAAGAGACTAGGACTTACCTAGAAATGTGTTTGTTGAGTATGAAGGAGGACTGATACAGTCTACACCACCTTCTTCAGCCATGACAGGTCCATCATCCCACATTAGATCAAAACCTCCTATCCTCTTCTCCTTACCTGTCATTCTACAAGGAGAGAGAGAGAGGAAAAAAAACTGTAAATATATATAGTGTATTAGACTTTTCTGATATCTGGGTTAGTTTCTGCTTTAATGTTTATGGGAAGACCTGATCAAATTTAATTGAAATTCATATTGAATATCAAAGACGTCAGACTCAGTTGGGCAGTTTTGTATGCTTCAAATCAAATAAATAAGTAAAGTTTAGAAATATTATAATATCCCATGGTATTTCTATTCTTTCACAATCTAGCATTTCCTTAATTGTTATACTTTCTGTTCATGCTTTTAATTTACTTTAGAAAAAGTTACACAGAGGATTCATAATATGACAACTGACATAACCAGAAAAGACCATATTAAAATGTGAATAGTCAGATGTGATGGCAGGAATGAAACTAGATATTGGAGTTAAGGAAGAAAAAAAAACAGTCATACATTATTTCAATTACATCAGAGCACATATCTCTTCTCAGCTCCAATGAAAATCTCTGAAATGCTCAAAGTAAAAAATAAGTGATACAAAATCCTTTTCTCCTTTCTCATCCATCGGCATGGGTTCACCATTTCCAATTTCATTTGTCTGTTTTATCAAAATGTGACTGACTTCATGCAACATACCTTCCTTCCATATCAATGATGTGTAAGACATCTTCAAGGAGACCAAACTTAAGGATGTAATCTTCTTCACTGCTGGCTGTCAATGATGGAGATGCATTCACTTCTATCAGCCACCTGCAGGATAAAGATCAAATCAGAGTCTAATAGCAATGATGATTGTGGGGGTGATATAAGAAACTTCCAGGTAAGCCATACAATTCAAATTCAAATCATTCATTGAAATGGAATTCACAATTTTTGATTATTTTCAATACACATACAAAGACAAATATATACATTTACAATTAACTGAATTATTCATACCCCTTGTAACTTTCATGTTTTTTGTGTGTTTTTCTTAACTCAAGAATGAAAGGACTGGTTGAATTAGGGCATGTTTTGAATACCCTTTAGAAGCTTTAATATATCACATTAACAAGAATCATAAATTGGGACAAATCAATGTATGACATACTTACAATGTTACAACCCTTGGTAAGGGTATGAATAATTTCGTTTTTAACTGTATATATGTATATTGAAACAGTTTACAAAGTCATCGCTAAAAATAATTCTGTTTGAAAACACAAGTATTACATGTACTGACAACCCCCTTTGGTTCCCTAGTTGTCTTAATGATGGAGTAAATAAATCAAAATTCTTCAAAGGATAATATGCATTTCAGAGTCTGAATCTTTTTATTTCTCATATTACAGAAAAACAAGTGTTTGAAATGAGAGGAAGCCTGAACGGATAGTAAATGTAAAGGAATTTTACAATTTATTTGATTATTTACTTTTTTTTAATTTTATTTGATTGGAAACAATGAATATCATGGAGCCAGAAAGAAAAGGTCTTGATCATAATTATATTCCCAATTCATAATCATGTCACTGTCATGATCCAAGGCTACAACAGCAAAAGCATCACTATCCTCTGTGAAAACACAAGCAGTAGACTATCAATCCATAACCACCTAGTTTTTAAACCTTCTGGCCTGGACATCAAACATACAACGCGTAGTAATTAAACTATACGACAATGTATTTGGGCTTTAATGACTCACGGCTTCAAGTCTTGATCTATAAGGATGTCATAACCATAGAGCTCAAAGCAGTGCTTGTCGTTGATCATGATTTTCTGAACACTCTGAAGGCTCGTGATGAAGATATCGTTCATACTCCGAAACATCTGCTCCACCTACAGGGCAAAAGTGCATATTTCTCTTAAATGATATTATTGAAATTTGTCTTTATAATAATAAACCAACCTTGGTTTATAACTTTATTTTTACTGGAATGTTTCATAAAGCTATTTTATATAACATAACAAGTGTATAGAATAGTAGGATATAGAGCTTCATTGCAACAAACAATATGCAACTCATCAACTTCAAGCTTGGGTACACATGTATGTGATACTGGAGGGTAAGAGGGCTACCGGTACTTATTAGACAAAAAAATGTGGGTATATTATAACATAATAGGATAAACTACCACATTTTAAAGATAAAGCGACTACTAAAAGTAAAAGCTTGAATATCAGTCTTTGAATCTAAAGATTTTGAATTACTCTATCTAAATTATTTTGGAGTACTAAAGATTTTTTAGGAAAAGTAGAGTTACAGACTGAATTACAATGTCATTTGATTTCTTTTTAAGAAGGTAAGAAAAAGAGTATGATGAATATAAATACATGTACACGTATGAAAGCTGGGACAGCAAGCGAGCACCTACATTTTCGATGCCATGTTTGGCTGTGAAGTATCTCTTTATCTGAGGCATGGACCACTTACAGCCCTTCTCTGCATCATAGTCTGGTGCGGTCTTCTGGATGGCTACGTTGGTCAAATGAACATCTAATACCAGTCTCAAGGTTAAGGGCATAATGAAACTTTCAGTAAAAATACATGTACATCAGCACAATATATATACAGTGTAGTGATCAAGTTGATTGTTGACTTAAAGCACCAGTATGGATAATCCAGTGTCTGCTTTTCCTCTCTCTAAATGTCTTACAATATCACAATATATGCCCAGTATAAGATGCTAACTTAAACATAACCCGAAAATATTCTCTTACACTAGATGTACTAGAGCCATCCATTCATTAGTTTTGTTCTGTCAGTGGCAACTATCTTTGCTTTGTGTGTGTAAACAGGTGGTATAAGTGAGATATCTTAGTAAGTATGTACAAGTATAGGACAAAGAGGAAATATATCCTGCAAATTGCCCCGTCTATGCACATTGTACCGATAGGCTTGAATATAACCCAAACCTAATCATGTGGAGCATTGTGCTATATGGATGTGAACGTTGGACTTTAAAGGCATATAGGACATCAAGGCTCTTGAAATATGGATTTAGTGGAGACTTCTCAGGGTCAGCTGGAAGGACAAGAGGACAAATGAGTGGGACCGGAACAGACTAGGTAGGAATGGTGGCACAAGTCAAGAAAAGGGAGATTGCAAAGTATGGGCACTAGAAAAGAAGAGAAGAGAGTTATACTAGCAACTATCAAATTTGAAGTTGAAGGGCAGTACCGAGTTGGTATATAGGCATTCTGCAAGATGGATAGACAACATCAAGAATTGGGAAGGTGGAATTAGGGTAGCGGGAGTGAATGCGCAAGAGAGAAGCCGATGGCCCAGATGGGCTATGGCATAACATAGTAGTAGTAGTCATGTTAATACGTAAGCTAATATCATGTCTGCTGCAAATTGCATGGACCAGCTACACTGTAGCTCCTGAGAAAGGATACAGGAATCATCAATGGAATCGAGGGAGAAGCGAGCGTTGGAAAACCTTGCAAAGCCACTCCGATACAACCAAGCCTTCAGAGGGATGTACTGCGAAACAAAAGAGAAACAAAATTATTAAATGAGAGAATACTACTAAATAACAATATCCTGTTCTTGTGTATAACACATGAAATTAGGGTACTTCTAAGAAGCTTCAGATTAGTACTCTTTACAGGTAGTTCAATTAGCTTGGGCAACCATTATCAGCAAATAGTGCCATTCAAGGAATAATCCTACCCGGTACCCATTTACTATACTCAATGGACCAAGTGAATGTGATATGTCAAACATATTCCGCAGTGGTGAGTTTAAAGAACATGAATGTTAATTTCTTGCAGATCCATTCAAAGAAAGGAACTTTCTTTTTATTCTGATTTTCATGACATAACACTATTTGAGATTGTATACCATCTTTGTGTGTATATTTGCACTGGACAGGGTATCCATGCTCCATTATACATTATAGATATCCCATAGCAAATAATGTACCAATATCAATGCTATGATTTCACAAAAATTCGAAATACAGAGCTTTACAAAAGTACAAGCTCGTGTATATAGGACTGACATCCAGACATCATAAAAAAGCTGGAGAAATACTTATAATCTGCCATGAAAATTTTGTGCCATAACTCATCCTATACTTACTGAATTGACAAGAACATAGACCCTGAGATCAAACTTTCTTCCACCTATAAGGTAAGGTTTCTCAATGTACTTGGATACAATGTATGTCTCTACAGGCTCCTTGTCATCATTCTTCTCTTCTCTAGGACGATAGGTGTCACTCTGAAGATAAATATAGAAAAAAGAGGGACATTTTATGATTTTTGTGTTCAAGGGGAAAATCTGAAGGCTAGTAAAACCCTGCACAAGGCTCTCTTGATATTGCCTTACATTATATCACAATATGCCCAGTACAATATACTCACTTAAAAACAACTAATAAAGATCCTCTTACACTTGATGTAGAGCCATCCATTTATTAGTTTTGTTCTATTACAGTTAGTGATAGTGGCAACTGTCATTGTTTTGTGTGTGCAAACAGATGGGATGGCATAAGTGAGACGTCTTAGTCAGTACATACAAATACAGGACAAAGGGGAAATATATCAAGAAAATTGCCCTGTCTATGCACATTGTAATCAATAGGCTTGAATAACCCAAACCTAGTCATGTGGAGCATATCACACTACTGCTATATGGATGTGAAAGTTGGACTTTAAAGGCATAGGACATCAATGCCCTTCAAATGTGGATTTGGAGAAGATTTCTCGGGGTCAGTTGGAAGGACAGGAGGACAAATGAGTGGGTCAGAAAGAGAGGCAGCAGCCATCCATCCCCTCCCCCCACCTTCCCTGAATCACATAGTCTAGGAGATTCAATGAAATGATAGAGATGGTACCTTCTTCCAGTCTGTTATGTCCTTGAGTTTCCTGAAGAGGAAGATGCCTTTACCCTGAGATTTTGCCACAGGTTTCATGATCCAGATAGAACCAGGATACTTCTTGAACTCATCCACAAACATGTGATACTCTGACTGCAAGGAAAGGGTAAGATTCATACATATCATATCAAAGTAGAAGACTTAAATTGTAATCACGTGATATGCACTTTACAAGAACCAAAAAAATAAAAAATATTATTGGAATTATTAAAGATGATGTGAGGAATAAAAGGGGTATTATGAGAGAAAGATGATGAAGAAGCATTTGAAGTATATGAATAATGAACAACAATTTTCATCCACCGTGGAAAACATTGAATAAAATTTAATATAATAACTGTTTATATTGTCTTAATCTCTTTAATGCAACATAGGCAATATACACTTCCTATATAACCATACATTCTTGAACAGTATTTGTTTAAAGAAAAATGTATTAGAACTGTTTTAGCAGGCTTATTCTATGACCACAAAAAATATAAATACAGCCATTCTGAGCCTAAAGTAATCTGGGTAGAAGTAGTGCGCATAAGTTATCTTCTTTTTTCAGTTCAAAGGTAACTTAATGGAAACTTACAGGGAGTTCATAGGTCATAGGGAAGAAGTCACATTTTGAAGCCTCTATTTTGCCAGCTTCTCTCTCCAGCATCTTACGATGTCTTTTCAGGTTCTTCACCATCAAGTTCTTTCTTGTTAGCTGTAGTTTAGAGAGAGAGGAGAGAGGATGAGGAAGACAGAAGATGGAAATAGAATGAGAGGAGGTACGTAGAGAGGTAACAAAAGAAGATCTATGCAGATTGATGTTTATTAAGTAGTGCACTTGCCTGACATAATGTGACCTGTCATGTTGATTTGATCTTAATAGATCACTAGCATCTGCTTGAGATTTCTAGTCACACTCATTGTTAAAATTGGGCAAATGGTCAGGTTTTGGCAAATGAGCTTTTGAATCGTAAACAGTACCATACCTGACATAATCATAATCATCGTCTTCTTCAATAGGATTGGCCTATTGGGGTAGACCTGCTTTAGACTTTTAACCTTGACAGTCAAATATGTTCATCTCCAAATAGAACGTTAGGAGCTTGCACAGACAAGTTACATCAACTCCCTTTCTGAATATTTCACAAAATTATGGCCATAACTACAGACAAATATAAGCGTATGATTCTCTGTTCTGGGGGGATACCTGTTATAATCATAAATCTTTCTTCAAATCATATCATATTTGATGACATATCCACTGGCAACATTGGTATATTTTCTCACCTCATAATGGTTACGGAAATGGTTGATGCGGACATGGTCCTCCATGAAGCACTGATCAAAGTATTCCCTCATCCAACCTCGATCCGCCCAGAAGATATCAAATTCATTGTCTTCTCTATGCAAACATACACGTACATATATATATATTTAACCTCTTCTGTGTCACAAAGTTTTTAATATTTTTTTAAAAATTTTTTTTACAATGAACAACCTTTTCAGCCTCGTTCTGATATGAGGTAGTAAACTGTATTTTTGTTCATGGCATAAAGCATAACTCACTTCACGTTTCTGTATCTTATAACCCTGAGTCAAGTGAAAACGCGTAGGACGTTTGATGCGCAGTTGCCATTTATTTACATGTTTCAATAATGTGTGTTTTTAACTTTTTTTTGGGGGGGGGGCAGTGGTTTACCACGTTATATCTCAATGAGCCTCTGGTGTTGAATTTTTTTTGTTTTTGTTTTGTAATTGTCTAATTGGCCATAAAATAAATGATATGGTCTGTATTCTACTAATTCAGTTAAACCTAAAAATCAGGATTAACAACAGGGAAATTTTGACCTCAGACTACCTTCCTGTGTTAAGCCTGAATTTGGATCAAAACCAAAACCCAGCTTCGGGTTTACATATCAGTAGAATATAAGACCATGGGAATATATTTCACAATAAGGGAACCCGTTTCTGCTTTGAGAAGAAAAACATGGCCATTTCTAGACAACACACATTGTTCACCACTCAAATTCTTGGGCAGACTTTTCCACCCATGACACAGAAGAGGTTAATGCACTCAAAAGTAAATGGCAGAAAAGAGCATAAATTTTACTTTTAATATATGATGAAAATTGTTCACACAATTTCCAAAATCATTTGAAAACAAATTTCTGGTTTATCAGAATGTCTTTATGGGTAGTAGGTATCCTTTAAAGAATAAAGTAGAATACTTGGTTTTAGTTTCACCCATGACCATGCAATGTGCAAGTAAAACCAATAGAGTCCTACAATACACATAGAAAACAAATTTGTGAAAGAAATATTGTTAGAGCTGCATTTACCAGAAACATATATGTGCAGGCAATGCTAGCGGACTAGTTATCTCTCCTTTTTTCTATTGGAAAGGGGGTGGGGGGGGGGCATAAGGAAGGGAAGGAGGTCGTAGCTGCCATATAAACTGTGCATTTTGGACATATATAAACATAGTATGCAGGTAGAGGGTGGGGTTGATTTAAATTTCTTAACAGCAAGAGTAAATTCACACAAGAAATTCCAAAGTCTTTTCACCATCATCTTTTTTCAAAGTAGGTTGACGTGATTGTTTGAATTAAGTGACAACACATCATCTTTAAAAGTGAAATTTATGCTCCTTTTCGCCATATTCTGTTTTCATTTCTCAATGTCGAAAGGACAACTTTCTAACCTCAAAGTGATTTCTAAAGTGGTTTATCCTGATGTGCTCCTTGAAGTAGTTGCGGTCAAAGTGTTCCTTCATCCAGCCCACATCAACCCAATTGAAATCAACCTCACCCTCACTGCAATGATAGAGAGAGCATCACAAGTGGGTGACCATGCAGGGCCATGTCTTATAAAGAATCCATCACAAGTCCTCCAATCAATTGCAAATTTACAATATCCTTTCTTTCAAGTACGCAGTCACAATTGTTTTCAGGTTGCGATGGATTCAAACCAAATGTAACTCTTGATAAGACAGGCACTGAAGGAAAAGATGGTCAAGAAACGAGATGGAGTTGTTTTGAAAGAGGGTGAAGGCATACTGTAAAAACCAGAAGCTTTTATGATCAAGAACTTATATGTGAATTTTGTAAGTGCCGAAAATTCATGCCGGAAAAATAAGAAGAAAAAAAGGAAAAAAGGCCACTACATCACAATGCTAACCTTTTGTACTTTTGTGAAAGATTCATGCTGTGTAAATGGCAATGATTAACAATTCCTGATGTTTCATTTTGTAAAATATTCTGATTTTACAGTAACACAAAACAATTAAGAAAGAGGCACAACAAATGGGAAAGATAGAGAAGACATGCAAAATAAAAAACATGCAAAGATGGAAAGGTCGGTGACAGAAAAAAAAGCAACCTAGAAAATTCACAGAGAAAAATCTTTTAGCAAGTCCCGCAACCAAAATTATTTAATGTACCAAAATCCAGGAAGCCCATTACCCAATAAAGAGGGAAGGGAATTTCCAGACTACACTGCCCACTCTCTTGCTCCTATCCTGAACTAAATAGCATCTTCCCAGTTACATAGGTTGGAATAATTATAATAACTATATGCATTATGGCAACTATTTACACACAAACAGGAAGCAGCATGCAGATGCAACAATTAAAGGGAACCTCACCCCTACTTAAAAAGTGTACCGGTGTGTATGCTGAAAATTTTGTTTTTATTCCTGTCTATTGATATACAATATGCCTTACCAAAATGTACAAGAAATATATAAATGAAGATATTCTTGGCATGAAGTAATATCTTTTACCATCAAATGACCATTATCTTGACAGTGACACAACAGGTGAACTTGTACATGCATCATGCACCAAGCTTTAGTTGAAAAGACTTTTTAATTCAATAAAAAAACCTTTACTTTTCAATGAGGGAAAAACATAGCTGAGAAGGTAAAAATAATATTTGTTAAAAAATATATAACGGGAACAATTGTAACTCATTTATTTAAATATATTAATATACCTAGGAGTTGAAAAATCTATTTTATTTATGTGAAACCTTCATCCTAGGAAGAGCAAGAACATATTTTATGCAATTTGCATCTTGACAATTATAGTACAAAAGATAATAGCAGGATGCCCATGTCGTGCTAAGAAACTTCACATTATGCTAAGTTTATACCTCTCTCATACACTTTAGTGGGGAATCTTGTAGATTAACAGGCAAGAATACAATAAATCTCTCAGAATAATCAAAGTTCTTTATTGGGGTGAGGTTTCCTTTAAAACAAAAAGCTAGGTGTAGACTCTGAAAGGTGCAGTAGAAAGAGAGAGAAAGAATGCAAAGTGATACTTGATGAGAGTGCATTCTTGAACACTTCATTGCAAACAGCAATAATTTCTGATGACAACTATGAAACCCCTTTTTTCACTGGGAGTGACGAGGCAAATTATAAAAGAAATAATGGCCCCAATTATTTCATATTGTAATTTATGAACAAGAAGTTTATTTGTATTGCCTTCTGGGAATACATATAATGAAAGAGTGAGAGGGCGCAAACTCGGCTCTAAACTTGGTAGTCCCCATTTGTATGAAACTTTCAGTTGTGCAAAATTGTAATCAATTGCAAAATCCAATTCCATCATGATATATTGCATTGAAGAATCTTTCATGTTATTTGAAATTTGCACTTAATTGTTAACACAAGGAAACATAAAAAGAAGTTAATACAACTCCCTCTAAACCCTCCTATACTTTATGACCTCAATTCTCTCACCAACCTAATATCTCTGGTACCCTAAATGATGCCAGTGCCCGCACAATGACTGGACCTACACTACGCCTCTCTCAGGGATTATACTTACTCTCGAACCTCTGCCCATCCTTTAGATCGCAACACATCTATGATGGTGTTTTGTAGAGAACATTTGAAGCGAATAGGTCTGTCTCTGCAAATTGATGATGAAATATGGAGAGGAATTATGAATGTTCCACTGTTCATTGACTAATTGTAAAATACTTCAAAACAAAAAGGCACATTTACCATTATCAAAAAAGTCAAATTGCCTTCCGCTTTGATCTCTATGAATTTAAATTGTGTCTGTAGAATTTGAATAGTTTCCCAGCATTAAGCAACAAAGCACCTGAAGAAAATGTTGGAATATTAGAAGGTGCCTCATATTCATGATGTCTAAAACTCTTGAGAACAGTTCACTAATAAACTCAGTCTACCTGGATAACAATAAGGAAAAATATGTTCATTCTTACCCTATACCTCGTGTTCGCTGGTTCGCATACCTGTATGACTGATTAACCTGAAAATAGAATAATTTTTATTAAAAAAACCAAGATTGGTGTTACTTGTCTTCTCAAGTTTAGACTATACCTAGTCTTTGAAAAAAATACATAAACAAACGTATGAATGAAAAAAATTACGTACACGAACGTATGAATGAAGAAAAAAAATTCAAAATTTTTTTTTTTTACATTGTTATCTAGGTCTAGTTAGTTGTGTTTGCGCATAGATTATAGACTCTCAATTCAGCTTTCAAAGTATCAAATGTGAAGTAAAACTGTTAAGCATTCAACTTTATATTTTTAAAATAATTGAATGGTAGTGGGTCTTAAAGCTATACACCCTGTAAGTGTTCGGTGTGCTAAACTTCTAATGTGACTGAGCAACTACAATTATTTTTGTGAAATCATCAGAAAAAATTGGGGTGAAATTCCCATCTGTCAGCTTTAAAAAAATATAATCTACATGTGTATAGCTCGGTCAAGGACCCTTTCATTTCATCCACCAAATTATGACACGGGCGCAGGCATTGATATCAACTTGAAAATGTGTGTTATTGACATTGGTTTGCCGGATTCTGGCGAAAATCGGCAAGTTCAATAATCTCCCCTCCCAGGCCAAGGTCCCCCTTGTGCGTGCATGGGGCAAGGCCAAGGGTAGACAGAAATAACCCGTCTGCTTTGGGTCATTCTTTAATAAAACTGACATTTGTTGACATTCCCCATACACAGACGGTAATTAGTACGCCTCGTACCATGGGGAGAGATAGAGCCAATTCTGCAGCACTTTGCTGCAGCCAGTTTCTCCCCCGATTTTCTTTATTTAGATCTAATTTTCTGATTTATACATCAGATAGAAATAAACTATGTCTATTTTTCTCCTATACTGTACAGTTATCAAATTTGTTATGACTTATTTCCAAATGTGAAATTTACGGACTTACATATGTGAGTTATCCAATTTTTATCTCAGAACCAATGGAACGGTACGTTCATGCATTCGAACTGGTAATCTATGACATGACCCAGCCGATATATTTCCGGGTCAACTTACCAAAACAATGCCAATGGCCAATCAGAACACTCGATTTGATATTGGGTTTATGAATATTCAAATATTACTGGGTCAAGCCGGGCCGACTCGTACGTAGCTATTGGACATTCGAAAAGAAAAAGATGAATATTCATAAACTCAAACCAAGATGGCTGACATCAAATCATGTTGACTACAAGACTTTCTCGGATTAATCATTAATTTAGGATCTAATTGAGCAAGGTATCGTAAGTCAAAGTAGATTTTTCCGTGTTATTTTTAATTTTTAATAAGATTCAGTGTAAAATTGCAGCCAAAGTGGATATATGAAGACGTAAAGAGTGAAAAACTTGTTGCATATCTCATTTATCGCGGTCCGGCCGAACCGAACCATTCGTTCCCCACACTACCGCATAGACGTACTTCAGTCTATGTATAGAGGCGGTCAGAGGAGCCAGATGCAATCTCAGCGGAACAACCGTCGATATCAGAGACTGAAGCTTTCGGTCTAGGCCAAGGGTTACTGTCTATGAATCCGGGCTAACTCAGCCTCGCTGTAAAAACGGTCCACTATCCCTAACCTTAACCTAACCCTAAACCTGCAAAAAATGACCGTTTTTTACGGCGAGGCCGAGTTCGCCCGAAGGCGCCCGAAGGCCGAGTTAGCCTGACTCCCTGTCTATGTACTATAACTATGGGGAAGGTTTACAAATGTCAGTCTTAATAAAGAATCCCCCATATCTTATCAGACAGTTACATCTGTCCACACCAGTGCACCAGCAAAGCATAGACAGTGGTCAATACTAATGCGTATGTGAAAAATGTGACTGCCATGACTGCACGTGTTGAAAATTGCAAACTTTTCTGTGACTGCATGTGGTCTGTGCTCAATTTACTCGACTCCTAATTGTCACAACTTTACAACACAAGGGGATTTGTTCAATGCAGCCTAATCATGCCTTAAAAAGTGACAATCGTCTCAGTTTAATCACAGTCAACAAAGATATTGTAAGAAAACATCAAGACAGTGCCAAAAAAAGTTTTTTAAATCCATATATTAATTAACTGCTTCATGTACATCTAGTCTTCTAGATACACAAATTTAAGTACATGGGACTACAATTAGTGTAACCTGGCAACATGACGCTTATGAAATATGACGCCACTCACTAGTCTAGGAGTATTTTAATTTATGTTTAGTTTCTTGTGGTTCATATACTACGAAAATAGGAAACAATATTCTTACCTTTGGATTTTTATTCATTTTAATGCTATAATCGTCAAGGGTCTGGAACAATCATGTTGAGGAATTCATCGCGTCGTAACCAGTTCGGAATCAGCGACACGAAAATTTGAATTAACCGGAAGTAGCTCTAACGATATGCATAGCGCAAACGTAAACGTAAACGTACGGTTGATAGAAAGCTATCGCGCCTAGCCTCCCATATGCATGCATCCCCCAAAAAAAAAAAACAATATAGACTGTAGGGCAAGTCACTGTATTGTGTTGTTTCGTAGTCCCATCAGTGGCAGTAGACCAAACCAGTATGAAAATGTACAGAAAATTATTACAAACATATTTACAGTTTGTTCTCCTCGTTTCATTTGCGCGTTTGTGAGAAAATTAATTAAAATTAATAATTATGTTGCCTCCTAATATTCGTGGGTAATGTGCCGGGAAATCGAAGGAGTGTCTAATTCAACCAATCACGAGGCGGAATTTTCGCTACGTCATTGTCCTCGTTCGCTACATAGAAACATCTGACAACCACAATGGCGGCTGACGCCGATCCCGTTTCGTCACCGATACCAGAGATAAAGAAGTGTTCTATTCACTTTTCGACTGTGAATGATGTTGTTTTGAAAGAATTTACAGACACAACATGGTCCAAAGCTTTGGCTTCTGCTGAGATTTTGAAAAATGCGGACGGAGAAAAGTGCAAAATTGCGACGGATTTACTTGCCAATGTCGCCCGTATTGAACCGTATACAGCGACAACCAGTGCAAATGTATTGATAGCAACGCCGCCGTCTCATGCACGTTTTCACCGACAATGTTATCAGAAATTTACGGACAAAAGGAAGCTCGAACAAGCACAGAGAAAACGTAAAATACCTCGAGATTCTGACAAGACTGAATTTGAAGGTGAGTTTCAATCTCTTTGTCTGCAATAACCATGATAACCCAGCAGAAATTAATAAGGCCCTGTCATGTCTTCAGGCTTCACAAACGTCATTATCATTTATTATTATTAATATTATTTATGAAAAAAATTGAAATTATGGTTATGACTCATGGCCAAATCAGCATTATTTTAAACTGGTTTATATTTTCTGCTGGGGTGTGACGTGTGATGTGTTGTTTACATTTTTAAAATCGGTGTGTATATTATATTTTATAATTATATAGTATTATAGATCTCTAGTCTTCTACTCTAGACTAGTCTAGATCTAGGCCTACACCAGTGCCCGGCCCAGCCTAGCCCAGGCCTCAAAATACAAGGCATTATTTAGACAAGGGGCACTTTTACATAAAAATAGAACTGGCACAAAAGTGGCAGCCTGCATAGTCAAGCTATCACCAATTTTAATATGGACTTTGTTTTAGAAAAGCCTGCAAAGCTATCGCCAATTTTTAAATGACAGCGAAGCTATCACCAATTTTTAATTACGGCGGACACGGCGAAGCTATAGGCCTAGCCAATTTTGAAATGACGGCAAAGTTATCGCCAACTTTTTAAGTTGACATTTTTTCCAAAACAATTAAGTGGTTGGTTCTGTGGCTGCCGTAGGTCGACTTTGTTATTGAAATTTTTCCGAGAAATTAACAAATACAGCAGAGCTAGTTCTCGCCAATTTTAAAATGATGGTGAAGCTATCGCCAACTTTTATGTTGACATTTTGTCCAAAACAATTGAGAATTGGTGGTTGGTTGTGGGGCTGCCGTAAGTCGACTTCATTTGTGACATTTTTCATAGAAATTAACAAATACAGCGAAGCTCACGCCAATTTTTAAAATGACGGTGAAGCTAGCTATCTTCAATTTTGGAATGACGGCACAGCTATCGCCAACTTTTTACGTTGACATTTTTTCCAAAACAATTAAGTGGTTGGTTCTGTGGCTGCCGTAGGTCTACTTTGTTATTGAAATTTTTCTGAGAAATTAACAAATATACCGAAGCTCTCGCCAATTTTAAAATGATGGTGAAGCTATCGCAAACTTTAATGTTGACATTTTGTCCAAAACAATTAAGAATTGGTGGTTGGTTGTGGGGCTGCCGTAAGTCGATTTCATTTTTGAAATTTTTCAGAGAAATTAACAAATACAGCGAAGCTCACGCCAATTTTTAAAATGACGGTGAAGCTATCTTCAATTTTCGAATGACGGCGAAGCTATCGCCAACTTTTAGTATGGACTTAGTTTCTGAAACATTTTAGAGAAATTTGAAAAGATGGCAAAGCTATCGCCAATTTTGAAATGACGGCGAAGCTATCGCCAACTTTTAATATGAATTTTTTTTTGGAAACATTTTAGAGAAATTTGAAAAGACGCCAAAGCTATCTGAAAATTTTGAAATGACGGCGAAGCTATCGCCAATTTTGATATGAACTTTGTTTTTGACCTAGTGTTTTATCTTCTTTTTTTTTCCAGAACCATCTGATATCCCTCAGCAACCTAAGAAGCCGTGTAGGAGTCTACGATCTCGGCGCTCATCTACCAGCTTTAGACGATCAGAACATGTGCTTCCATCTGAGTGTATCATATGCCAAAAAGTCATTAAAGATGTGTACAAGCACGGAAAGAGGACCAAAGAAACTCTGACTTCATGCCAGTATGTTGACGGTGGCAAATTACTACAACAAGCAATCAATGAACAGAACACTAGGATTCTCAGACTGATCCAAAAGCAAGACTGTGTAGCCATAGAGGTGAAGTACCATGCAACATGCTTCAGAAATTTTACGAGACCACTCACCAGGAAAGAAAACCAGCAACCTCAGCCAGACAGATTGTACAGTTTGTCTTTCAACAAGTTTTGCAAAGATGTAATAGAAGACAAACTAATAGCTGACAAGAAGGTTTTGGAGCTCATCGCATTGAAAAGAAAATTTGTCAAAACTGTAAAAGAAGTTGAGGGTAAGGATATTGCCTCATACAAAACCTACAATCTAAAGCAGCGTCTTCAAAATCTGTACCCTTCACTTCGCTTTGTGCAGCCCAAAAACAGGAATGAAAGTGAAATTGTCTTTATTAATGACCTTTCAACAGAGTCACTTTTCACAGATGACAGAGCATGCATTGATGAGCCATCAGATAGGTTTGACACAGACACCGACTCTGAAGAGGACAGCTATTTCCTGCCAAGAGCCAGGGACTCGGAGCCAAATCTAAGTGATCGCTACACATCTGCCATTGTGCTCAAGAAAGAGATAGATGACATTCGAAGGAGACCATGCCATGGCCACCAAATTCATTTCATCTTAATCAAGACAAAGCTGAGAGTATTGTACCCATGAAACTCTATAATTTTCTTGCGTGGATGACAGGTCTTTCAGAAGAACCCACAGATGAGAAATTTGTACATGTGTCTGAAGACAAACATCGTCGCATCCTTTCGATATCTCAAGACGTGATATACTTGGCTTCAAAGGGAAGAAAACCAATGCCAAAACACACCTCCCTTGCCATGGCTGTTCGACATCTCACCGGCTCGGCCCAACTGATTGGTCTTCTTAATGGTTTTGGTCATGCAACATCTCATACTTCGGCACTTGAACATGACACTGCATTGGCCAAGCAGGAAATCCGTACTGGTGGATCCAAGTTGCCGTCATGCCTCCAAGAAAGTGTTTTTACAACACTTGTGTGGGATAACAATGACTTTGGTGAGGAGACACTCTCAGGAAGGGGCACTACACACAATACCAACGGCATTGCAATTCAGCACAGACCAGCTGCAAGTTCATGTCCCATGGACTCAACAAACGACAGGCAAAAGACAGTAAAAAAGACCAGAGAGCGCACTCTACAGGCTCCTGAGGAAAGGCTTGTACCATTTTTTGGGAAGAAGAAGGCCAGTCCAAGCAGTTTGGGTTCCAACACAAAGCTAGAAGACCCAGCATGCCGCACCAGTCATTCGAGCAAGAAAATCAGATGATGGTTACTTTATAACCAAGTCTTCAGCTTCAGATGATGGTCGTCTGCTGCCGGGATGGACTGGTTATAACCAGATGCTGATCACGCTTGTTCCCGAAGGCTACAATTGCATATCTGCCCGTAATAGATGCATCGCCAACTGAAATGAATGCAGTTAACACCATCTTGCACAGAAGCATAGAGATTGCAGATTCGCTGAAGTTAGGCTCCGTCGTGGTAGTTGTGGACCAAGCCATATATGCCAAAGCTCAGTCAGTCAGATGGCAAACACCTCTCTTCATGGAACGAATTGTGCTAAGGTTGGGTGCATTTCACACAGCTATGACTTTCCTCGCTTGCATTGGTACAAGGTTTAGAGATGCAGGTCTTGAGGATATCCTGATAGAGTCGGAAGTGCTTGCTGCTGGTTCAGTAAACGGAGTAATGAATGGGAGACATTACAACAGAAGTATCAGATGTCACAAACTGATGTCTGAAGCGCTTCACCTACTACGTTGGCAATCGTTCATAGATTCAGTAACAGAGGATGAGGCTAAAGTCTACAGAGACTTCATCGGAGACTGCAAGATTCATTCCCAAGCCAAATCTATGCAGATAAACTGGACAGTGATGAATTTGATGAGCTGATGAAAGCGTATGCCGAATACGTTGAAGAGAAGAAGAAGACGAGTGGAACATTTGCTTGTTGGTGTTCATATTTAGATATGGTTGACACACTGTTGCAATTTACAAGAGCAACTAGAGAAGGAAATTGGGATTTACATCTAGCAGCCATCAGAGCAATGTTGCCGTGGATGTTCAGCTACAATCGGACCAATTACTCCCGATACTTACCCATCTACTGGATGGAGATGCATGAGCTGGCTCGTACTCATCCGGACATTCACAAGGAATTCCAAGACGGAAACTTTGCAGTGCAACGGCAGGAGGCCTATGGTTTGCGGGAGTTCCATGTGACCAAACCATAGAGCAAACCGTGAACAGAGATTCAAAGACAAGAGGGGGATTGAAAGGTTTCACAGTGAATAAAGGAGCAGTCGGCAGGTGGACAGTGGGACATCATGAAAGAGCAGCAATCATGAGACAGTGCGAGGAGATGGCAGGAAAAGGGCAGCGAGCTGCATTACGTAAAGATCTGACAGAAGGTCGCATGAAAAGAGATAAGGAAGATGTGCGGCGCATCATGGAAACCGTTACCAGCCTCGCCAATCCATTTGAAGATGTTACATGTACATGTAGTGAGATCGTTCATCTAGCTTCAGGTGTTGTGGCATCATCAGATGTTTCCACAGATCTGATGGTAGCAGAAGTTAAAGGAGATGCAGCTTTTACAAGCTACTGTCAAGAGCGACTGCAAGGCAATGATAAATCCATTCAAGACACGCTGCCCAAGTCAAAACTGAAAACCTTCAGCAATTTGGCGAAGAGATCTGTATCAAGAGTCAATGGAAAAGAAGTGGTACTGAAGAGCGACAGAGATCTATTTGCCCGCCTTGTTATAATTGGGAAAACAAGGCAAATTGATTTGCGAAACATGATGACCTATTCTCTCGGCCCACTGCCACTAGCATTAGCCAAAACGATGGATGCTTGATGAAAACAAATAAAGCAAGGCTTCTTCACATCCTAGAAGATTTGTCTCCTCCATTAGATGAAACTGCGTCTGACATAGAACCATGTCAGCCACCTAAAGGCGGCATTTGGATCGTTGATGGCATGGCACTCCTTCAGCAGATGAATACCAAGAATATGCCAAAGACCGTAGGTCAAGTTGCTGCAAAATCATGAATCGGCTAATCAATATGTGTTACCAAAACCAGTCATCGTGCATTCATTTTGTCACCGACACATATCCAGAGCATAGTATCAAGAACGCTGAGAGGAAAAGGAGAGCTGCAAGCGGATCACAAAGGGTTAAAATAACAAGACCAGACCAGAACACACCGAAACAGTGGAAAAGTTTTTGGCAAATAGTCAAAATAAACAGCAGTGGGTCAACTTCCTGATTACAGAGTGGCAGAAATACAATGCAGAACAACTCAAAGGCATTCAGTTAGTTGTTGCACACGACGATAGATGCCACATGATTGCTGCAGATACCAATGGAACTGTGATGTGTACGCAAGTTGATGCATTGTGTTGTGACCATGAAGAGGCTGATACACGCATGTTATTGCACGCAAAATACATCGCTGACACAACTAGCAGTACTCCTGCCATTATCCGGTCTCCAGACACAGATGTCTTTGTTTTGGCTGTAGCTCTGTCACGACAGATTAGTTCTCCACTCTACTTCTATACAGGCAAGGAAGATAAGGCAAGAACCATAGATGTAAGAGCAGTGCAACAGCAACTTGGGGATGAGCTGACTGATGCGCTTATTAGTTTCCATGCTTTTACAGGATGTGATTCTGTAAGCTCGTTTTATGGCAAAGGGAAGCAGATGGCATTTAATTTGCTGCAGAAGAACACAGGTTATGCTCAAGCATTTAAGGAGCTTGGCAATGAGCTTGATGTCCCCGCAGATGTGTCCAGTGGTTTGGAGCGTTTCCTGTGTGTACTTTATGGGCACAAGGATGTGACATCAGTCAACGAGGTGCGGTACCTTATGCTAAAGACAGCTACCAGAACGGAGAGCATTATGCCACCGAACCAGGACTCACTGAAGAAACACATACAGCGTGCAAATTTCCAAACCAGTATATTCAAGAAGAGCCTTGAACCACTCCAAGATATGCCATCTCCTGTAACCAACGGATGGAAAATGGATGGTAATGATCTCGTAATTGATTGGATGGACCTTGCACCGGCACCTGATAGTGTGCTGGAACTGGCATTTTGTAAGTGCAAGAAATCTAAGTGCATCTTGGGCAAAGCTGATGAAGAGTGCTGCGTTAATCAGGGTCTTGTGTGCACAGATCTGTGCCAATGTAACAAATGTGACAATATGGAACGGCATCCCAATGAAAATGTGGAGGATGAAGAAGCTGGTGATGAAGCTGAGGAAAACGAAAATGAGGAAGATTAATTGAAAGTATTGGTACAGGAGTGTAGACCCCTAATGTTGTAGTTTACATGTCATTCCCAGTTCATGAGCATCTTGTCTGTGCTGTTTTGGGGGCACAATGTATCTTCAAACTTGTATGTTTGGAGTTGGAGCAAGAGTGTATTACCAATTTAATACAACAAATATCTTGAAGAAAGTTAGTAAGTAATAAGCTAGGGCTTTTGATTTGATTTCTATTAAGTTTCTTGCATGTACCAGTACATGTATGTAAACAGTAATTTTAAGGTGTTACAAGTTTCAGGCCACACATTATTTGGTGCAGACACATGGTACGGTACTTGGATTAAAAGCTCTTACTTTAGGGAGTTTAGGTTATGCTAATCCTTGCATTGAGTTTCGACGTAATGTAAATGCATATTTGTAATGAGCGAACAAGTAAAAGCCAGGTGCTGATTGACTTTATGTCCAAACTACTAGCAAGAAGCATGTAGCAGTTTAAACCAAGTGTTTATATTTGTGGAACCTAATTCAATTTAATTCACAATTGTGGAGGCAACCCAGGAAGGCAATTGGCAGATCATGAATACAATATTTTCAATTGTACAATGTTAATAATCTAATTTATAACACATTATTGTCCTGACTATATGCGGTCAGGTAACTCAGTTGATTCACAAGAAGCAAACACGAAAAGATCTTTTGATGTCAGGGATATCTTTATTATTTTATTATCAATGCTATAGGTACTGAACTATCCACAATTTCATGTAATTGAAATAGTTAGTATTCTTATTTTCATATAATGATTTGTTGGACCTATTTGAGACCATCAGTATAACATTTCCGCCGTTCATATTGAGCATTAAATGTATGCAATATTTTTCAACATTAACAGGCTCTATAGATAACAACAAATATATATAACAAAGTTAAAATGAACAAAAGCCCGATCATTGTGAAACTTTTTTTGGTCAACTTCTCTAATATTTCTTATTCAATTTGGGAATTAAAAAAAAAATTATGAGCATGATTTTTATATCCCTATGCTTCCTTTGCAAATTATGTTCAAAATAACCAACCTTTCATGAATAGACATATACAAATGTATGGGTTTGACTGGGGTGTTTTACATTTACATTATGTGTACCTGTAATATAAAAATATACTAAATATATGTAAAGATATAATTTGAGTGCTGGAAAAGTGTTTTTATTTCCTAGGAATACAATAAAAATTTCTCTCCAGGATGCCAAAATTTAATCTCCCAAGGTTTGAATGTCAATAAATTTTCCACTTTTTATTTTATCAAGAGGCAAACATTTCCCTTCAAATGTCAAGGGAACGATGTCCCACAGTTCCCAATTTATTCCAGACCTGATAATTATATTGATTAATTGAGAAGAATTGTATCAAGGAAAGCAAAATGAATAATTTCGCTAACAGTAATATTACCAGTAACGTACTATTGTACTTGCATTGGATTCTCATTTGTTTCATGCATATTTTGCAATTTTGAAGCATTGCCAAGATTTCTAGTCAAAATAAAACTTTATTAAGTTCAAATGTATGGGTCATTCCAAACTTTCCATCACACTCTTTGGACACTTGGTCTAATCCAAATATTTAAAATCTATGAATTCCTCAACAAACTTTATCATAGCTTTTTTGGCCATTTTCCTATCAACATATTTTAGAACATTTTCTCTGAACCAAAAGATTTTTTTTAAACATAAGATAACAAATGACTTGACAAATCTTATCAATGTTTCATAATCATTTTAATTCCATCAATATTTATGTAAAAACTTTGTTTACAATCTTTGCAATTCAAGTTCATTGCATTTGTAAATTACAACAGCCTACCATAGTTCTGTTCACGCAAATTAGAAGTCCCGGTCATAGTTTGGATAAATGTCATTGACAAAATGGTAGTAATACATTTTACTAATGAATGAAATTAAA